>CM018691.1:40310898-40910898 GCA_009363875.1 Mikania micrantha | reverse complement strand
TGACGCAGAAAAACCAACCGTTTATATGGGGTTCTCAACAGGAGGAGGCGTTCCAACTGTTAAAACAGAAACTCTGCAACGCACCTATCTTGGCATTACCGGAAGGTATTGATAATTTCACAGTGTACTGTGATGCTTCGCGCCAAGGTCTTGGGTGTGTTTTAATGCAGAACGATAAAGTGATTGCTTACGCTTCTCGACAGTTGAAAGTACATGAGAAGAATTATACCACTCATGATCTGGAACTTGGTGCAGTGGTGTTTGCACTCAAGATTTGGAGACACTATTTGTATGGAACCAAGTGTATTGTATACACTGATCACAAAAGTCTCCAACATATTCAAGATCAGAAAATGCTGAATATGCGACAAAGGCGTTGGGTTGAATTGTTGAATGACTACGACTGTGAGATTCGTTATCACCCAGGCAAAGCAAATGTTGTAGCCGATGCCTTAAGTCGCAAAGAACGAGTCAAACCTTTACGTGTGAAAGCGTTAGGAATGACCATTAAAACTAGTCTAATTCCTCAGATTAAAGAAGCTCAGCAACAAGCTTTACAAGCAATGAACTATTCTGCTGAGGGACTAAAGGGATTAGATAAGAAACTTGGAGTCAAGACCGATGGGGTGTTGTATTTCAAGAACCGAATTTGGGTTCCTTTACTCGGTAACTCAAGAACAATCATCTTGGATGAGGCGCACAAATCCAGGTATTCTATTCATCCAGGTGCTGACAAAATGTATAAAGATCTTAGAGACTTTTATTGGTGGCCTGGAATGAAGAAACACATAGCAGAATACGTGGGTCGATACTTAACTTGTTTAAAGGTTAAGGCAGAACATCAACGTCCTTCTGGGTTATTGCAACAACCGGAGATTCCCATGTGGAAATGGGATCAGATCTCTATGGATTTTATTACTAAATTACCCAGAACCGCGCGTAATCATGACTCTATATGGGTTATCGTTGATCGTCTTACAAAATCTGCACATTTTATTCCCATCCGAGAAGATTACTCTATGGATCGACTCGCTAAACTCTATATTAACGAGATTGTATCCCGTCATGGAGTACCAATCTCTATCATCTCTGACAGAGATAGTCGATTCACATCTCGATTTTGGCAAACTCTTCAGAATGCTTTGGGCACTCAAATCAATATGAGCACAGCTTATCATCCACAAACAGATGGGCAAACGGAACGAACCAATCAAACTCTAGAAGATATGCTCAGAAGCTGTGTGATTGATTTTGGTGGTAGCTGGGATGTTCATCTTCCACTTGTTGAATTTTCATATAACAACAGCTATCATACCAGTATTCAATGCGCTCCATTTGAAGCACTTTATGGACGCAAGTGTAGATCACCTGTCTGTTGGTCAGAAGTAGGTGAAAATCGAATCATAGGCCCAGAACTCATTCAAGAAACAACTGATAAGATCGCACTTATTCAAGAACGAATTAAAGCTGCTCGCGATCGACAAAAGAGTTATGCTGATAATCGTCGTAGACCCTTGGAATTTCAAATTGGTGATCTAGTAATGTTGAAAGTTTCACCATGGAAGGGCATCTTCAGGTTTGGGAAGAGAGGAAAACTTTCACCAAGATTTGTAGGACCATTCAAAATTCTTGAGCGAATCGGATCAATGGCCTACAGACTTGAATTACCTCCTGAACTCGGTAACGTTCATGATGTCTTCCATGTATCAAATTTGAAGAAATGCTTAGCTGATGAATCACTGATCGTACCTTTGAAAGAAATCCAAATTGATGAGAAACTTCAATTCAGAGAAGAACCAGTGGAGGTGATGGATCGAGAGGTGAAGGTACTTAAACGTAGTCGCATACCTATTGTCAAAATTCGGTGGAAATCACAGCGTGGACCAGAATATACGTGGGAACGCGAAGATCAGATGAAACAGAAATACCCACACTTATTCTCATGATCAATTGTTAATAAACAAGTCTTTCCTTAAATTTCGGGACGAAATTTCTCTAACAGGAGGAGACTGTGACAATTGCAGTGAGAAACTACACCATCAATGACGAAAGCACATTCGATCGCTCTTAAAATCCACGCGTATGTGATGATCGAAATTAATATGGGAAGATAGTATGCGGGAAATGATGAACGTGAGCGAAAACGGTGCGCGAAACGGAGTTACGGATTGTCCGGAATCGCGAAACGAAGTTTCCGTCGAAAAACGGAAGAAATTGCCCTTAGGCGGTACGCCTAAGGTCAAGTGAAGACCCTAGGCGATGCACGCGGATCAAAGAACTTCTGGAAGGTTGATGGGGACGCGCGCGGTACGCCTAGGTTGGGCGTCAGGCGTCAGGCGATGCGCCTGGGGTCTAATTTGCCGGCAACTTGCATAAAAATCAACTTTTTCATTCTTATCCTCATTTTAACCATCTCATCGACGAAACCAGCCCCTTCTCACGAAAATTCATCATCCTACTTCTTAAATCTTCATTTTGAAGGCCTTTTGACGTTTAGATCGCATCCAGAGACGTTAAGACAAGTCCAGATCATCTTTATATCCGCAGAAATCTTTCAGATTAGGTAATGGTTCATTTTAAACCTTCTGGTTTGATTATGAATGATTAAATCTTAGTTTTGAACGTAATGATATAGTTAGGGTTGTTGATTATTGCCTAGATGATGGCTAGGAATGATTTTGAGTGACAAACTCGAATTGTTAATGGGTAAATCCTTGTTTTGAGCCGTTGTAATGCCCGGTTTGCATGGAATCATAACAATGGTTATAATGGTTTAAACCATTTGTTTGTGACTATGTATGTGATTAGTTTGATTAATCTTTAACATGCAACGTGAAAGTTGGGTGTTTTAAACTAATCACAATTATTAACAGACTCATTGGAACGATTATATGATGTTTCTGATAACAGTCAGATCAGTATGTTAAACATGGTTATTAAACCTACTTTAATATTACATTGTGATATTCCATGATATTTGGGTAATCAATAACAAGGATTAATCATTACTAAGCCATTAAACTGTCTGGAGACTATCTTAGCAATTATAATCAACAACATTAACTATTTGATTAATCTGAGATTATACTGATTAATCAAGTGAGTCATCAACTTGGTATTAGGAACCTGAGTCAGTATAGGTTCCTACATTATCATACATTGTATGATATGTCACTAAAGTAAATAATTAATAATTCAATATTGGTTTGATGACTTTCAAGACAATGTCTTTGACATTGGACGTTCAAAAAGGTTTAATCAGCAAGTTAAAACATAAATAACATATCCAACATAAACTAAATGCAGAATCATCATATTATCATCAGTTTGTGTGATATTCTGCTACTACTGAACTATCAGGTGAGTTTCGTACAACCCCTTTTCTTTTTAATGTTTTATAAACATCGGGGAAACTCTGTAACTCATTTTCTGAATATATGATATGCCTCACTGATATCTGTGTGATTTCATGTGACTTTTTGTGTGATTTCATGGGATTTTGCCGTTAGTAACAACTATCACAGTATCAAAAGTCCTCATTCGTGAACTGTATCTAGTGAACCCATGTGCGGCCGAACAGGAACCATTGATAGTACTATTGGCTGACAACCCATTTGCTGGGAGGATTGCATCTCCCCTGGTGTGAATGTTTGGTACCTGTTTTCATAACAACTTCTTAATGTTAGTGATAGACATTAAGATAATGAGGCAACAAGATATTTACCGACGGGTAGTATCTTCGTGAACAAACAACTGTCCGAAAGGAACTAGATACGGGTCCCATGGTTATCATGAACTGAAAACTTTGAGAACACACTTATCATATCATATTGTTTTTGAATTAAACTGTCGAACTCACCAGCTTTGTGCTGACGTTTCAAACTTAACATTTTTGCAGGACAACGGTGACGACACAGTGAGGATGCACTTCACTTAGTTGAACTTAAATGTACCAGTTGTGTAATAAACTTAGCTGTTAAGTTGTTATATTACTGTAGTGACGAAAACCTTTGTAATGTATGCATTTTAAGTTAATCTGTGTGCTGTGATATCGGTTCAAGTAAGTCACACCTCATCTCTGAGACATCACCACTATGCTTCCGCAACCAATAGAATGAGACTTATGACATCATCTCAGGTGACGAGAGGTGGGGGTGTGACACGGTACGCAAGCGAATTCGAATAGGATCGAAACGATCCAATTCGAAAATCGTGGTAATTCTGGCGAATTCTGTGACTATGTCAGAGGCAATCAATCACATAGTAGTTGTGACGCTCGTAGTCCAAGCTTTTAACACGATGGGCAGTTGATACTTGTCCTTTACACCACGAATGGGCTTGCTATGGGTAAAGGAGGGATTAGAATTCATAAACAACAAGAAAGTTTAATTAAATGAAGTATAACATAGAGCAGGATGCCAACACTGAAGCAATGTTGGATAGCCTCTTGATCCATACCAAGTTGTTCACTTTCCTTCTGATTACCTGTCAAACTAATATGCATGCAAATATCAGCAACGCTAAATGAGTTCTAGTTTTATTCATTAGTTATACAAATGTGTTGTAAAACATGTTTACCTTCAAAAATTTTAATTCATAGCTTTATCTTTGATATAATTTTCTTTTTTATACTTCACACAAACCTCTACTTTAATTTTGACCTTGCTTTGACTTTAAATTATATTAATCTGAGACTAAACTTTAGTTTTGTACTTTAATTTCAACTTTAACTTTATCTTTAGACTTTAACATTGATATTATCTTTAATTTTATTTTCACTGTCTATGATGATTTTACATAAATGAAAAACCAGAGCGTTTCTTTCATTTCCGCATTACCTCTTTTATAACTTTATGTTGAATATACTAGGACATATCCATACTTTTTTGGTGTGTCTATGTATATATTTATCTATCTACTAGTCTATTGACATGTGTGTTACACAGAGTTGATACACAAAGTTGCATAAAATTAAATATTAGATAGCAATCACTGATAAAAAACATATAAATTTATAACAAATAATTTTTAGTGTTTTTAAAAATAGAAAATAAAAACACATATTATAAATATCTAAAACTTCTTTAAAAAATACAAATGAGATTAAAATTTTGTAATTTTGAAATTATTGATTGAAAACGGAAAGTTTTAAATGATTGGTTTGTCATCAATATTTAAAAAGTAAACAATAATTATTTTTTAAATTTGAAATTTGACTTAATTGTATTAAATGAAATTAATTTTTAAATGTATTAAATATGTCATGTGGGTAGCTTAGATAGACACCACATGGCAAATGTGACGTTGATAGGCTAGAATTACGCCACTTGACATATTGTTATTCTTTTATTATACAGTATAGATTATAATAAAATAAGAAAAATTTGATGAGGTGTCAATACCATATTAAACCTCCATTGAATATTAACATGAGTCACTCACACAATGAATCTACAGCTATCACTCGACGCATGACAACTTCGTCATAGACTTAAATAAAAATATTCGTTGATTGCTTTAACCTTATCTTTTTGTCCCATATCTAAATTATTTAAAATTGATCACAAACCGTAGTTCTCTTTACACATCGTTCTTTGATTCCTTTGATCTTCGTCTCTTGATACAACGATCAATGTGTTTTCTAGCTTAATTAGTTAATTAGTTGTGTAAGTGTTAGTATTTTGATTACTATTGCTGTGATTCAATGTGGTCATTGATTACTATTAGCGTTGTTCTATGTGTCAACTTTTTTTCTTTTTTTTTTCTCTTGATTCAGTGCATTAGCATGTTTTCTTGCTAAATTTGCCATGCAAGTGTTCATATTTTGATTACTATTACTACTACTCAATGCAGTTTTCGATTTGTTGAATGTGATTTAATCTATTGTATATGTTTTGTTTATGGTTTTGATTTCTAGCAGATTAAATATATTGAATTTTCTTGTATGTTATGTTTTGGTGTTTCTTGATGTATGGGGTTACATTTTTGAAGTGATAGCTAATGCTTCTCGTTAAGTATGTGATCGAAGTCTAATTTTTAAACTTAATGATGAAAACCGTAATTCCTAAACAACCCAAGACTTAGCTGTTGCATGTTTGATCGCATTCTTTTATGAATATTAAGTTTAAAACAAAATAAAACAGAGGAAGGGTGCAATTTTGTGAAGTTACTCAAAGAAAACGAGGTTATATTACATGCAACTCATTTGTGTTATTTTGTATCACAGAAATAAGCCATTTGATTAACCTGGAGCAGTTGGATTTGAGTTGGAATAGTCTCAATGTAACACCAAGTATTCAAGGTAAAATAATAATGAAACAAGTTTCCTCTCATTCTTCAATTGATGTATTATTACTAACGTATATAATTAAATCTTTGTTTTAACTTATAATGATGATCCTTTTATATATAGATTGTAAGAGTTTAACGAGATTGGAAAAGCTAGAGAGCTTGTCCCTTAGTGGTATCAAATTCAACAAAAGCATCATATCATGCCTAAGTTTCCTCCCATCCCTCAACACTCTTGATCTTAGTGAATCTTTTGAATTTGGAACAAGTACATTTCCAATGCAAGGTATGTAAATTTGGAACAAGTACATTTTTCGTATTTCTCATTATAAATTTGGTTTTAACTCTGATTTGTTCATAAATTAGCTCTCGTTTAAGTTTTTAACTTGATAGGTTTTATTTAATTTAATCTTTTAATAAGCACAACTCTTAGAGAATTCATTCATTTACATTGCCAGTTTTATTTACAAACTTATTCGTGTTTTGTTGTATGTTACATTTGAATACAAATTTATGTATATTCATATGAAATAAATTTCTAGTTGTAGCAAATTATTCTTATTGTGACTATTTTACAAGACTAACATAAAAAAAATCTTAATTGATATTAAGGCGTAACAAAAAAAAAAACAAACACATGTATAACTAAAGAAATAAAATCCTTAATCAACAACCCTAACTCAAAAAGCATCTCCGGCTTCTCTATCTCCTAGTGCATATAGTCATTTCTCATCCACTACAAAACCTTTTGTAATTCACTTTGCTTGGTAATTTAAATTATTTGTTTATGGTTTTGATTCAAAATTTTGAATTTTATTTTATGCTATGTTTTGATGTTTCTTGGTGTATGGGGTTACGTTTTTGAAGTGATAGCCAATGCTTTTCGTTAAGTATGTGATTGAAGTTTGATTTTTAAACTTAATAAACTAAAACATAATTCCTAAACAACACAAGACTTAACGGCTGCATGTTTGATCACATTTTTTTATGAAAATTAAGTTTTATAAATAGGAAAACAGAGGAAGGAGGCAACTTTTTGAAGTTACTCAAAGAAAACATCAATTGATGAAATCATGCAACTCATTTACATTATTTTGTATCACAGAATTAAGTCATTTGATTAGCCTGAAGAAGTTGGATTTGAGTTGGAATAATATGAATGTCACACCAAGTATTCAAGGTAAAAGAATAATGAAAACATCAATTAATTAAGTTTCCTCTCATTCTTCAACTGGAGTATTATAATTAAACCTTTGTTTTAACTTATAATGATGCTCCTTTTATATACAGATTGTAAGAGTTTAAGGAGATTGAAAAAGCTAGAGAGCTTGTCCCTTGGAGACAACAATTTCAACAAGAGCATCATATCATGCCTAAGTTTCCTCCCATCCCTCAACACTCTTGATCTTAGTGGTTCTATCGAATTTGGAACAAGTTCCTATCCAATGCAAGGTGTGTAAATTTCTTCAATGCAAGAAAAGAACAAATATATGTATATGTATATGTATATGTATATGTATATGTATGTGGGGAGATGATCAAATGTTAACCCTTCCTTATAGCGTTAACCCGTTAACTTTGGTAAAAAATGCCCGAATCTTTGAATTTTTTTTCATGCCCTTTATTATACGTAAATATGGGGTTTCTTTTTTGTGTTTTTGCTAATTCATCACCGTTTTTTTTAAACAATTGTAAGTTTGAGTTACACTATCTGATGTAAGCAGTGTAACGCAAACTTACACAAACTTACACTTGTTTTAAATTTTAAACGGTGATAAATTAGCAAAAACACAAAAAAGAAACCCTCTATTTATGTATAATAAAAACCATGAAAAAGAAAATCAAAGATTCGGGCATTTTTTTGCCAAAGTTAACGTGTTAACGCTATAAGGAAGGGTTAACAATTGAACCATCCCCTATGTATGTGTATGCGCATATATATGTCTTATATTTATAGTAACTGACATGTGCAGAATTATCTTCATTAAGAAAATTAAAGATACTTGACTTAAGCATGTGTCAGCTTCAATCAATCACGTTCAATGGTTAAGTTGTTTTTGATAATGCACAGCCTCCTCTTAAATGTAATTTTAAAGACAGTTGGTGTAGTAATATGCAATGGTTTTAAATTAATTGGTGTAGGTTCCATGAGCAAACTTACGCACTTAAATCTTGATTTGAACAACTTCATCTCGGTGGATGACGTCATGAGGTCCATGGCTTTAGGTTTTCCATCCCTAAGATTCCTTTCATTAGAGAGATGCTTTATGGGAGGAAGACTTTTTGCTAATGGTTTGTTTATTTGATAAGGAACATATTTACAGTTACGCTTGAATCATTAATTAATTAATGCATTAAGCTAATATTTCTTTTCTCTTCTAATCCTTTAATCGAATTGATTGATGCATTCATTTTCAGAAGTGCCTAATTTGCCCCACTTGAAAGTCCTCATCTTGAGTTTTAATAAATTCAATGGAACATTACCGATACAAGGTACATACACATATTTTTTATTTTCCTTTTCTTTGTTTATGGAGGAAACTCGAGGAGTTCATATGGTTAATGCATTAACATGTGGTTTGCGAATGGTGACCACTAAAACATCAATTCATTGTTGTTTAAAAATGATGAGTTGATATAATATCCATGGTTGTAAACATCGTTAGGCGCTAGTCGGGAGCGCGGCGAGGTACCGCCTAAGGATTAATCGGCGCTAGGCGTATTGGAATTTTTATATGTAATTTGACAAATATTTATTAATTATATACACACATTAATATCAATAATTTAATATAATACTTCAAATACATCAAAAAATAAACTTAAACATACTAAGTCAAGTACTTCAAATTACAAACTTAAACACAAAATTCAAAGTTTATACATACATTTCGATGTTCAGTGGCAAGGTTCAATGTTTCAGATGTTGAATTTGATGTTTTGGATACATATTAAGTATTTTGGGTTTAAAAATGTCTTGAATAATCACTTATCTAGGTCCATTTTACTCCAAAAAAAGCAAAAAAAAAAAAACCAAAAAAAATAGGCCGCCCCGCCTAGGCACCGCCTAGCACCTAGGGCAAAATCGACAAGGTTTATTGCCCCTCCCTCTTAATGTGTGGTGATTCATGTGAGGGTCTGTTAATCGGGTCTATTTTGTTAAAGATTTGGAAATTATAAGGTGTGAATTGAAAAGAAGAAAAGTAATGAGAATAGAGGATATGGATTTTTTTGTTGGAGAATGAATAAATGTAGGGTGAGAGACAGAAAAGAGTGGCAGGTGCTGCGCACGCGCGCTGTTTGCCATAGTATTTTTCTTTGGTCATGTCTCCTTTTAACACTAGTTTTATCATATAAAAATTCTCAAATTCCTATTTGAGTTGTATAAACCTTTTATGCATTCTTAATCAAGGTCGGATACGTATTTTGGTGGTCAAATCGGATGATAAAATAAGGGTCTTTTTTCCTAAACTAGATAAAACCATCATCCTTTTGTGTGTTTGTCATTTGATTGTTCATATTTGGATGTTCAATATGTGTTACACCTCGTTTTGGCCTTGTGTTTTAGGTTTTTGAAAGTTTTAAAATGTATAAATAAAGCTCGAACAAATTATATTCAACTTTAAATATATTCACTGTTTCTTAAACAAGTGTATCATTTTCTTTCCTTTGTTTTAGTTTTTATTGGATGACAGTTATTTCTTTTTGCGGTTAAACAAAAACATACGTACCACAACTATGTTCACAAAAATATTACATGATAACAAAAATATAAGTATTATTAAATTGAATTATTATTATTATTTTCTTATCTAATCCTCAAGTGTCTAATTTGCGTCACGTAATTAGTTACTTGTGCGCTTGTCGACTTTAATGTGTTAGTGATTTTTTTATGTTTACTTGTTAAGCTTTCTAATAAATTGAATTATTCGTTTTTACTTCATTTCAAATATAAGTTGTTTTTCATCTAAGGGTTTATATAAAAATTTTATTTGATTTTTGTATAAGAGTTTATAAAATCCATCAAATTTCCATCCCGTAACGTTATATGATAGCATATGGTTCATAACAATTTTTTTTCTCTTTGTTAACTAACGTTATGTTTTTTTGTCTTTCTATAGCTTTAGCTTCTTTCCATTATCTTGAGATCTTAGATTTGAGCTACAACAACTTTATAGGAAGCATCACATCAATAATAAATTCATTGACTTCTCGTAAAGTTGTCTCTTTGGCTGGCAATGCGCTTAATGTTTCACTAATGAATGATGGTAAGTTATCTAAAACAAATTAAATTGTTGAATTAAATTAGATAAATTTTGAACCATATATGTTTTCTCTTTTGATAGAGTTTTGTAAGTTAAAAAACCTTCATGAGCTGGATCTTAGTCACAACATGCTTGATGGAATGCTAACTGAATGCTTAAATAGGCTATCATCTCTTAAATTCTTTGATATTTATTCAAATCAACTCACGGGAGTACTTCTGCCATCTATGATTACTAATCTCACATCTCTCGAGTACGTTGATTTTAGCCATAACGAATTTGAAGGCTCGTTCTCATTGAGTTGGTTCTCTAATCACACGAAGCTGGAGTATGTTGCTTTCTCGAATGATAATGACAAGTTTGAAGTGGAAACAGAGGAGCCTGCTGGTTGGACTTGCATGTCCCAGTTAAAAGTTCTAATTCTATCAAGATGCAATTTAAAGTCGCATAAAGGGAGTGTTATTCCCAGCTTTCTACTTCACCAACACAAGTTAAGGGAACTTGACATGTCATACAACTCCTTGGAAGGACAGTTTCCGGATTGGTTGATCAAAAATAACACACTGCTACAATTTCTTTATTTACGTGACAACTCATTTGGTGGTATAATTTCTACCTCATTCCATAGGAATCCTCACAAGTTAAGGTGCTTGGATGTTTCTGGAAATCACATGATTGGACATATTTCCGACGATATACATGAGTCACTTCCTTATTTATTGTATTTAAATTTGTCAAGGAATTCTATAGATGGTGTTATCCCATCTTCAATTGGTGATTTAAGTTTGTTAGAGAAAATTGATTTATCTCAAAATATGTTGTCTGGAGAAGTACCAATTGGATTGCTGATGAACCTCTCTTACTTGAGAATGTTGGTACTATCAAATAACAATTTGCATGGTGAGGTACTTTCACGAAAATTCAACTTGGGTTACTTATCAAGTCTTTAGTTAGACAATAATCATTTCACTGGTAAAATAGAAAATATGAGTGCCTTTTATGATTTAGAAGTTTTAGATATCAGCAATAACTTATTTACTGGTTTGATCCATGACGATGTAAACAACATTAGTAACTTGCCTACTTCACTCAAGTTTCTTGATCTCTCACAAAATAATTTTTCAGGACCCATTCCTTTGTCTTTAAATTTTCAAAATGCAAGGCATATTCATCTGGGTTTCAACAAGTTTACTGGATCAATACCCAAATCTTATAGTAACTTGACTAAAGTTTCGACTTTAGACATTGGTAACAATTACTTGTCAGGTAGGATTCCTAATTTTCTTGGTGAACTATCCAATTTAAGGGTTCTTCTATTGGGAAAAAATAACTTCGATGGTTCTATTCCGAGAAAATTGTGCAACTTAACTAATGCTAATATGATTGATCTGTCGAGTAACTTACTCTCAGGTTCGATACCTCGATGTCTACAAAATATTGCTCGTCCATGTGACCCATCTTTCAAGAAAAATTACTATTCGTATGGAGGCTTTTTAATCTCGAAACCTTATAAATATAGCAGTGCTCTATATAAAGGCTACGATTTCCGATCATATGGTCAATTTAGATTGCCAAACGAAATTTTGTTCACAACCAAAACCCTCTTAATGGCCTTCAAGGGTGATGTTCTTGATATAATGTCAGGATTGGATCTATCTTGCAACAAACTCACCGGTAATATTCCAGAAGAACTAGGTTTGTTGGCCCAAATTCATGCTTTGAACCTATCTCACAATAGGTTGACCGGACCCATTCCTGTGAAATTCTCTAATCTTGCCAATATAGAGAGTTTGGACCTTTCTTTTAATGGTTTGACTGGAAAAGTTCCATCAGAACTAATTAAGTTAAACTCGTTAGAGGTGTTCAATGTCTCTTTTAACAAACTATCAGGTAGTCTCCCAGAATTAAAAGCACAATTTAGTACGTTTACGAAAGAGAGTTATGAAGGTAATCCATTACTTTGTGGACTACCGTTAGAAAATGAATGCACAATGGAATCACATGGAACTCAACCCTCAAATGAAGAAGGAAGTTATGAGAAATGGAACGATATGGATATGGCATCATTCTATGGAAGTTGTAGTACCACATGGTTCGTGTTTATGTTGGGATTTGCATTTTTTTTATATGTCAATCATTACTGGCGTAGATTGTGGTTTCATTTGGTTGATGAAAGTATGTATACATGCTTTTACTTCATTTATGATTTAGTAAGGAAGTTTTGTATGCTCTTATCTATGTAACCTATTTCATTTAAAATATGTTTGTGTTTATAAATACAATTAGTAGATAAATATTTTTTTTATAAATATTTGACACTGCAAAAAAAAATCAATCTTACACTTGAAATCTTCCTCGCAGCATGACAATTTGTAGGGTTTTGTGAGGGTAAAATTTAAGCATACATTACATTTATTTCTAGGGAAAAAAGACTGCTTTTAAAGAGACTCTAAGTCTCCAACTCAAATACAAAAAGGACAAACAAATATGTGATATTTTACACACTAAATTTTCTTTTCACTAAACTATTGTGGACTTGTGAATTTGGTATCATAATTTGAAAACTTTGCATACATAACGTATGTTCAATGAAATGCTTAAAAGAAAATGTTTAAGTTCAATTGCATTAGGTTGTATGTAATGATAGGTGATCATCATGCAACCATCCTACATGACCTCTGTCATAACCCGGTCATGCCCTTTCATCATTATACACTAGACATGACCACCAAATGACCGAATGGGGATGATCATTGGAACAGTGCGAACCAAAGTTTTGTAAGTTTGTTTTAATATTTTTGTTAATTTCAACCGGTAAAAACAACCCACATCACTATTCACCTTTTCACTCACTCACTTGCTGATCAAGCCCCATAACACACATGTTTTAATCATACCACTCTGCTTGCGTTGTGCCTACGAGGCATGTGGTTAAGTCCTGGTCACATCCATGATTACACACAGTCTTAGACTTCTTTTGTTACATTTATATTTAACATAGATAAGAAGGGGGAACTTTCATATTTGAATAAATATGAAAATAGTAAAATGAGTTGATGGTGATCCAAGTAGAGGTGGAGAAATAGAGAGGTCCAGTGTGCACGGTATTAGAAAAACTGGGTAATTTGGTACGGGTCTTATTGATTCTGCTAATCAGTTACTCTTAATCACTTTGAAGGAAAAAAATTAAAGTTACATTAAATAATAGTTGGACAATTACAATTTAAAAAAAATGTATTGTTATAGTAAAATTTACTTTATCTCAATAAACTTATTAAAATTACAAATTGGTGATCCTCGATTTTTTTCTTTTTGATTTATTTTTCATTTTACGTACCCACTAGATATAATAAATAACCTGAATTAACGAATTCAAAAGTGTATTTCTAGATGTAGCATGTAGGGGCAGTTATTGTTCGCGGCATCAGACGTACGAAAATGTGTTCATTTGCTGGCCTGTATGTAATCATAAAGATGAGGTGCTATAAGGTTTGCATGCGGGACATAAGTCCAAACATGCGGTTATTTAACAAGCATGAAGGTTGCGTACTTACAACTGCTTATTTCTTCATTTGAAAAACAGAATGCATTAATTATAATTGCAAATTTAATAATAATCTAAAGAGAAAACTTCACCTAATAGTAATTAAATTTTCATATTGTGCAACTGTAGTCTCTCAAAGTTTTTTCTCCCTTTTAAAGTCGCTCAACTTTCGGTATGTGTTTCAACCAT
Source organism: Mikania micrantha (assembly GCA_009363875.1). NCBI lineage: Eukaryota > Viridiplantae > Streptophyta > Magnoliopsida > Asterales > Asteraceae > Mikania > Mikania micrantha. The sequence continues at coordinate 40,896,612 of CM018691.1, read as the reverse complement.
ATACGAATCTTCATTAATAATAAGGGAAACTTTTTCTAGTTAACTTAAAATAAGATATAACCATATAAAAAAACAAATTCATGAATTAATAACGAAGTTTCATAATATAAAATTGAGTTAAGTGCCATTTTGGTCCTTGTGGTTTTACCATTTTTGCCGTTTTCGTCCTTATGGTTTGAATTTTGTCATTTTGGTCACTATGGTTTCATTTTATTGCCATTTTCATCCCTATGGTTTCCATTTTATTGCCATTTTAGTCCAATTTAATTTAAAATTTTGGACTAAAATGGCAAAATTTATCAAACCATAAGGATGAAAATGGCAATAAAATGAAACCATAGTTACCAAAATGGCAAAATTCAAACCACAGGGACGAAAACGGCAAAAATGGTAAAACCACAAGGACCAAAATGGCACTTAACTCTATAAAATTTGAGTCAAATTGAAAAAAATAAATAACTAAATACTAATAAATATTTTTAAATATTTCATTTTGCTTGATTATTTTAAAATTTTTAAATATTTATAAGAAAATTACATTTGATTAGGACACTGTTATGAGCCCAGTCTTAGTAGATCCACACGCTTCAGCCCAGATACAAGATATACAACCAAAGCAAATAAGGACGAGTGAAAGGACTAAAGTGCAACCGAAGAAATTCACAGATCACATCATGTGTGCCACATTAGCTTCTGGCTAGCAAAATTGGTTGAGACCATCTATTTAAAGTAATTATTAGTAGAATAAAAGTAGAGAAAATTTATATAAGATCTTATGATCATTCATTTCCCATCTGTAATTTTCTATCAATTCAATCAACTAAATTGGTTATTCTAGTCTTAATCACTAATTGATGCTTTCATTGAGAGAAGAACAGGGGTGGAGCTTAAGGGACTTTTGAGGTTGTTAAAAGCATTCAAGGACGTGTCAGTCCAACAAAAGGCATCTTTTCGCAAAAGATCTGTAAAAGGTCTAGCTATCCAAGCATAATTCTTGATAAAACATCTATAATAACCAGTGAGGCCCAAGAAACTGCAAGCCTGCTTGACATTTTTGGGTAAAGGCCACTGTTGGATGGATTTAATTTGGTCAGGGTCCACCGCCACACTGGTAGAAGAGATGATATGACCCACATAAGAAACTTGAGTCTGTCCAAATGTACATTTTGAGAGTTTTGCCACTAACTGATGGTCCAACAATAGTTGCAGAATAATGGAAAGGTGGTGTAAATGATCGGACCAATTCTTACTATATATATAGATGTCATCGAAAAAACCGAAACAAAACGTCTAAGAAAAGAGCGGAACACATCATTTATAAGATGTTGAAAAGTGGAAGTGGTGTTTGTAAGCCCAAAGGGCATCACTAAAAACTAATAATATCCATCGTGAGTGCGAAAAGTTGTCTTCATAGCATCGCCATTGGCAATGCGGATCTGATGATAGCCAGCCAACACATCCAGTTTAGAAAAGAAGTGGGCATCATGTAATTCATCAAAGAGCTCATCAATGGACGGAATAGGAAAACGATCTTTAACCGTAATACTATTTAACACTCGATAATCAACACAAAACCGTCATGTACCGTCTTTTTTTCGAACAAGATGAGAAGGCACTTATACTTGGTCGAATAATGCCTTGTTGAAGCATCTCGTTAACCAACCACTCAATCTCTTGTTTCTGAAAATGTGGGTATCTATATGGCCAAACCGAGACCGGGGAACTAGTTGGTAGTAGCTCGATGTGGTGATCATGGGATCGAGTAGAAGGTAGTCCAGTTGGGGCCTGGAACACTCCAGCAAAATGATTCAAAAGGCGTTGTAAATCTGGTGGATAACTAGGCATTGACTGTTCAGGGGAAACAAGATTAAATGATATAAATGACAAATACTATCATTATGTAATAAGTGTTGAAATCCATGAAATAGAATCCCTTGAACGGTAGGAACATCTCCTTGACATTGAAGTTGTAGCCCATTAAGAGAGAACTCAAAAACTGATTTAGAATAATCTGTAATAGCTGGCCCAGAGTGGCTAACCAGGAGACCCTCTAAACCATATCCCAGCCCTATAAAGGTAGCACAAAGAAATCAACAACAATAGTATAACCTTGAATAATTAACTGAACATTAAGAGCTACCCCAGAACAATGGAACAATAGGAAAATTCAGAAAATTAGCAATACGGGTCTGGACAAAACAATGGGTACTAACCCCCATCCAAGAGGACTTGCACAGACTTACCTTGCACCGACCCTGTAAAACACAAGGTGGTCGAAGAATATCCCCCGGACAAGGCGTTATAAGACATGGCGGATTGAAGTTGGACTTCCTCTAATTGCAATTTTTCAGCTAATATGAATCAGTACCTTTCGATGCTGACTCAGCTATAAGGCTCCCTAAAGTTTGTGCATCCTCATCAAAGAAAAGGAGTTGGGGAGTTGATTTGCGTTTATATTAATTTGATTGGATTTTGAAAAATACAAAGTTACTTAATGTAATAAATATAATAGAGTAGGATGCATTTATAATTTTTTTTTTAACAGTCAAAATATATTGATTAAAATAAAATTCACTTAGCAAGAAACTAAGAAAATATGAATTACATGACCGACCAATACAATACAGAGTAGAAAAATTAAAATAAAAATAATAATCAAGTGCATTGGTCTCTCCTTATCCTATATAACATGATTCCAAAAACCGCAGCACAAATAAAGACCCCCATAGAAAAAACGTAGTTCGTGTGTTTTTACTCCAAGACTTCGCCTATTTTCAATAGAGAAAAAACGAACAATCTAGGTGTCGGTGAAGCTTCGGATCAGCCTAATGTCGAGAATATATCCTGAATGAAACCCAAAACCAAACGTGGTTGTGAGCCCCATAGCATGCAGCCCTAACATCAGACCGAAATTTGAGAGCCTTTTCCTAGACCTAACCCAAATCCGTCGCTGATCCTGTAAAAAACATTCATGTATGCCTCTGCGATTTTATATCTGGAACCCAACCGTAGTAGTGAGGTATTTCGTAGATGAGTAGTGATGTGAGCCTCGGTGAATCCACAACATTGAAACCAATGTCGAGGCCTTTTCCTAGACCTAGCATAACACCATTAACATAGCCTCAATATCTTTTTCCGTGTACCAATGAGAAATCACAACCCCTCCCCTTTTCCCCTTCTGGTCTGCTTCTTTCTATCCTAGTCTAGCGCCGTCAAGCCCACACCAAGTGTCCTGCAGTCTGATTTAGTGAATTTAATAAAATGGAAACTTTTTTTTTTTGGATCAAAGTATCAAGCCTCGGTGAAGCCCCAATGCCAAAACAATCAAGGCCTTTTCCTAGACCTAGCTCACCAACGAATAATCTCCAAAAGAAAGTTTATAAAGTCTTAAAAAAAAGATTACTTTTTCCGATCCCCAAAACCCATTTTTTCGACCAATTACCAAATATCCATAAGCCAAAACAATCAAAGCCTTTCCCTGGACCTAGCTCGACACCAATGAATAATCTCCATCAAAAGTTTTACCCATCCCCAAATCCCAATTTTTTCGTCCAATTACCATATATCCATACATAAAACCAGCCTCAACCCATGGATAAAATTAAAAGGCAGAAGCACACCAACTTGCCCAATTAAGGTGGTGATGTCTTCCTCTGTTTTTGATCCATAAAAAAGATAGGAGTTTAATTTGCCTAATATGTCCAAGGAAACCTTAGATCTTTTGTTGAAAATTTGTTCGTTTCTAGCTTTCCATAGACACCAAATGGTTGTGAGGAAGATGGCGTGTTGTTTCTTTCTTTTCTCCTTCGTAATCGGCCATGATTCATGAAGGCACAACACATCTTTAACGGTTAGAAAAATATCTTTTGGAGCTTTGCAGCACCCTAATACCCCATCCCAGATTCCATTTACCTTTGGGCATCTGATTAGTAAATGATCTGTTGTTTCTGTAGTGGCGTTGCACGATTTACATAATGGGCTTAGTTGGATACATCTTTTAATCAGATTATCCAATGATGGGATACGATCCAGACCTGCACGCCATGCAAACGCCTTGACTTTTAATGGCACCAAATGGGTTCGGGGCAATAGGAAATTGTCCTCTGGAAGTGTTTTTGACTCAATCATGGATCTTAATGATTTTACCAACAACGCCATGTTCAAAGAGTCCTCCCATCTCGATGAGTCACGAGCAGTTGGATTCAAGATAATTAGTGGGATGGCATTGTAACAAAGGTTGATTGTGTTTTGATCCAAAGTGGCTGTGAGTTGTGGCTTCCAATCCCACTGAATAGAGTAGGATATTTGTTTTTTAGAGCACCATTGCCTGTCCAGTTATCCAACCAAAATGTAGCATCCGTCCCATCACCTATTTTGCGTCGGAGCATAGACCTAACGTTAATACCATACTGGCACAAAAAATTTGGGACTTTGACAATGTTTTTCCAAATACCCAAGACAGAGTTCCTACATGGGAAGGAGTCAAAAACCCGACTAAATTGATGTATTGCACGAATTAGTTCTACCCAGAGAGAATTCTTCTCTTGTTTGAAACGCCACATCCATTTGACGAGTAGGCTCCAGTTTAGTGCCTGTACTGAACCAATTCTTAAATCCCCTTTTGATTTTGGTACTAATAATTTTTTCCAAGCTACCCACGATATTTTTGGTGAACTACCCTCTCCCCAGCAGAATTTTCTTCTTATGGATTCAATTGTTTCAATGACTTGCATAGGAGCCCTGAATAGAGAGAGATAATACAGTGGAATCGACCCTAAGACTGCCTTTGCTAATGTCACACGACCACCAAAGGATAGAAAATTTTTCTTCCAACTTGATAGTTTATTCTTGATTTTCTCTATAACAGGTTCCCAATTTTTCACTAAGTTCATGTTTTTTCCAATTGGAATTCCCAGGTACGTGAATGAGAAGGAACCAATTTTACATTGTAATGATCTGGCTAAAGCTGTAGTAGTTCCCTCGTCAATGCCGATTCCAAACAAACTGCTCTTTTTGAAATTAACGTGAAGACCTGATGATAAGGTAAAGCAACGAAGTATTCTGGCCAAGTTTTTGATATTTGAAATTGAGGGTTCTCCTAGAAATATGGCATCATCAGCAAAGAATAAATGTGATATCAACCCTCCATCATTAGGTAATTGAATTCCCCTAAATGTTCCAATAGTTGTTGCTGAAGATACTGCCACATGTAAGGATTCCATGATAATTAAAAATAAGAATGGAGATAAGGGATCTCCCTGTCTAAGCCCTTTTGAGACATCAAATTCATTTGTGGGAGAACCATTGAGCAAGATTGATGATCTGGAAGATGAGAGGCATCCTCTAATCCAAGTTCTCCATAAATCTGGGAATCCCATTTGTTATAAAGATTAACTTGACTTTTGTGCTACGAAGATTTTTATTTAATGTTGTATTTATTCTTTTGTAATTCTGAATCATAAAGGGCGAAGAAATTCATAAGTAATAAAACTACTGGCAAGTCCATAACAACATCTCACATGCATAATTTCATCCTTATGTATATATGATAGTGTAACAATGCATGTGCACATATAATGTTTTTCTAATTATATGGTGATACTTTTTTGAAGTATATTTTAATACTTATTTGTGAATTATTCATGTGTTGATGATGTCTATGGCTATAAAATTTTGTTTTAGCTACTTTCATAGAATGCAAAAATAGCTACTTGTGTGTTTCGTGCCTCGATATCTGTTTTAGTTTGGTTACTATGTGTACTTTACGTTACCTACATTGGATACAATGTTTTGTTTGCTGTTGTATTTTATGCTTATTACAATGTTTGTACATCCAGTTATTCTGTTTTCTGGTAGATTTGAGCTGAGGTCTTATTAGAAGCAATCTCTTGTCAGAATGCAAAAATAGCTACTTGTGTATTCTTGCCTCGGTCTTTTGTTTTAGTTTGATTATTGTGTGTTCCTTACGTACGTCCCCTACGTTTGATACAATGTTTTTTTTTGTTGCACGTTTTTGCTTATTTCAATGTTTATTGTTTCACGTAAAACCGGACCGTAAACACCACTAATATTTAGTCAATTTGTTAACAACCGAAATGATACAAAATAATTTCATTTTTTTTATTATTTATAGTTAATAAATCATAGTTAAAAGTTTTTATGATAAATTGATAAATTAACTTGTGAGAAGTATAATGATAAATAGAAAAAAAAAGTAAATAAACTAAACAAACAGAAAAAAATAATTATGAAAAAAAAAAACAAAAAAATAAATGTTTAATTATAAAATGAATAAACTAATTACTAATTTTAAAATTTTATAAAATAGAAAATTAAATATAATAAATCTAAAGGAAAAGGAAAAAAAGAAAATAACAATAATTAAAAAAATTGGTAAAGTACAAAAAACGTCCTTTAACTTTATATATAATTTCATATTTTATCATTTAATCACAAGGGCAAAACAGTCATTTTAAAATAAATAACATAAAAGTTAACTTTAATTAGCTAGAAATGACATAAATTGTTACAAAATGCTAAGATAAATGATATTTGACGTAATTATTAAAATTGAAGGATGAAATTTGAAAGTTAATGTATACATCAAAAAAAACCCTTTTATCTAATTTACTCTAATTTTTCCAATAATATTATTGCTGTTATTGATTAATATCACAGATGGGACATGGATGGAAATTGAAATAATATACATAATTGGGCCATTCGATGACGATTCGCATTTAAGTGATAACTACATTTTACCTAGACTAGAAATGTGGTTGCTATATTAAGTGTTGGGAGTAACTCTTACGCCAATATACAACAACATTACTCAGTATATTCCTACTTTTCAGTAAGGTCTGGGGGGAAAGACATATACAAACCTTACCCCTATCCCAATTAGGATAGAGAGGCTGCTCCGAAAGAGTCCCCGGCTTAAAGTTATCGCTTGAAGTTGATCATCCCAATGATTTTAACGTTATTTTCACAAAATAATTAAAATAACGTTAAAATTAGTGCACTTTTACTTTTGTCCTTTAAGGGCACACACATATATACATTATATCGCTTGAAGTTGATCATCCCAATATAATGCAACCTTATTTCTCCAAAATCGACATGTTTGATCTTTTTTGAACGGAAAATTTTTTTAGATCATTAACGAAACACTGTATCAACATTGTACCACCAACATACCACCCAATCATATTCAAATAGACAAGTTTGATCACTTAATTTTTTCCAAAACAAAAAGCGAAAGTTGTGGTTGGTAATAATCGGTTACAACTATGCATGAAAATAATAATTATTTTGTCACTGACTGCATTATCACAAAAACCGATATTTCGTGTTAGTTCAATTATGGTAGAATCCTATTTATTACCCATTGGCGTTTAGTAACAATGGTTTGATCCAAAGACCCACATTCCCTCATCGAGCCCAAATTTTGACTGAGTCATGTTTTTCTCAATTTTCCAAATTTTATTTTTTCAGTTTTTTCCATGCGAAAATGTGAATCTTTCATTTGACTAGACACGGGGTGCAAATAAATCAAGCCGGCTCGTGAGATACTCAGAATCGGAACGGTAAATAGCTCGAACGAGTCGAGCCTAAACGAGCCCGAACGAGCCCAAAAATATAGCTCGTTTAGTTATGAGGGCCGAACCCGAACTTTACATATCGAGCTAACCCGCAAGCCTAAGCGTGCCTTTTATTTATATATCTTTTATTTATTGTATTAAGTGTGCATTTATAAAATTAATTATTTATATTTATATATATAATTATGATAAATATATCTAAATCATATATTTTATGTTAAATTTGGAAATTATAATTATCAATATAAATGGGTTGAGCCGAGATCGAGCCTAAAAATTTTCTAACAAATCAAGCTCAAGTCTTGAAAATAAAGCTCTTAACGAGCTGAGCCCAAGCTCGAACTCTATTTAGTAAAAACGAGCCGAGCTTGAGATTGGCTTGGTTTATTTATTCCTCTAGACTCGTGCATTTAAATTCACCCTATAAAAGAGATGTAGGATCGGGTTGTTAAGTCTAAACAACACTTCACAAGTATTTCTTACTTAACTCTAACAGATGCGGAATGTTCTGTTAGAATGTTCTCACAATTTCACTCAAAATGACACAGTAATAATCTTTGAACAATAATAAGAACACAAGAATAATTCAAGCTCAAGGATATATTTCTCTCAAAGTGGAAGTATACAAGCAAGCACACTTCAAGCAACCATACAATGGGAGGTTATATAGCCGAGGCTACAACCGTATACACTTAGGAATACAAGTTGGGTATACTAGACAAGTACATAAAGTAAAGCTTATTCTAGTATGTTGAGTGTCTTAACAGGCTAAGACACTCAGTTGTAATCATTACATTAATAGACATTGACTTTACAAAAGACTACTAAATACAAAAGACATTTAATGTTGTTGATCTTCAAGGCTTCAGATGATCTTTTGCATTTAATGTAGCATGGGAGAGGTAAGGTGCTTTATCTGACTCATTACATGTTGTCTTTGTCTTTAGTCAGACCAACATGTCTTGTGTCAGTACCTTTTGTACCATGAGAGTAATCTGCTACAGTCTTTGTCAGAGGATAAACATCGGAAGTCTTTGTCTTCAGTGCATAAGAGGATTCCTCGGAAGCAGTTGTCTTGTATAACCTTCGGCAGGAATCAGTTATCCTTCAGAAGCAATGCTGCTTCCGAAGAATCACTTCTTCCTTCCGAAGGTGTTTATTCAAAGAGGCTCCTATACTTAGACAAAACAAGAGGTTTGGTGAGCATCAGCCTTTATTAGTCTTTACAGTCTCCCCCTAGGCTGATGCTACCAAAACTTCTAAGGAATAAACCTTGGCTTCCATGTACCCCTCAGTACCTGAGCCCTTTTTCTAATCAATCTGATGGCTGACCTCCCATCTGCTCCATTGTCAGGATTATTGAGAGGGAGCTTATCTAGATCAAATATATAGGGTTTTGCCAACATCGTCAGATGCACAAGATCCACCAGTTTTATTTCTGCATTGTAGTCGGTGAGGATGAATATCCTTTCTTGTGCATTGAAGCTCCAATTTACCAAGGGGATGTATGAATGCTCATGCATTAGTCTGCTGATATCCCTCATGTCTTCTCGGGTTTGTGTAGTTTCAGGAGTTGCTTCAGATGTGACTTTAGGTACTGAGAGGGATGCATCAGGCTCAGAGTCGAAGGGGATAGATTTTGTTTTCTTTTTCCTTTTAGCCATGCTCTTTCTTCTTATGAATCTTGGTCTGTTTTGAGCCATGGCTTCACTCCTCTGTTCTCTGGCCTGTTGATTCTCCACATTGGATCCCACTGCATCTTCTGTTCTTGCAGTGGGTTCTGGGCCTGCAGCCTCAGTTCTTGGAGGACTTGAACTCCTCTCATCTGCCATAGATTGTTTCTCAGGATCAGGGACTTTTGTCTTCATAGATGGGCTTGATGGAGGAGTTATTTGTTCTTCTTTAGGATTTAAGGGGAACATGTTGGGGAACATGGCTTTAGTTGCTTCCCCACACATAACTTCTTCTCCCTCTCTGATCCCTGTACCAGAGAGGGGAATTTCTATTCGAGCTCCTCCCCCTAAACCTAAGCCTCTCATTAGGCTTGCCTTTTGAGCCCTTATCTGCTCAATTGGAAGTAACTCACCTCTGGCTATTTTAGCCTTGATATCTCTGATGTGCATATCCATGGTCGAGTTCTTCATAGGGCCTAGCTGCCGAGCATGGAAGCCATATTCCAGGAGAAAGGCCTTTGACCTGTCTCTGTAGGCCTTCTCCTTTTGCTTCTTGGAAAGGACAGTTTGAGCCTTGGTGGCAGCAGCATCCTGTTCTTGCTGCTGCACCTTGTCCAACTCGGCAGCCATTTGAGGTACCGACCAGAGCCGTACTTCATCGAAGTCATAGCCTCTCTCTTCGAGTAAGGCAGAAAGTCTCACTCGTTCTTCATCTTGAGAGGTATTTGGTCGGCCCTTTGTTTTCTTTGGCCTCCTCTCCTCCTGTTCTGCTTCCTCCTCTGGGGTTAGCTTTCTTTTTCCTTTGTCATCAGCAGTTATTTTTGCCCCAGAGGAGAAGTCTCCTATTGCCTCACCAGCTGGTTCATTGGCATCTAGCTCCTCTGTGGAGGAAACATCCAGGATGACTGGGCCTTCGGAGGCAGCTGCAGCTTCGGAGTTAACCTTAGCATTCACTGCCTCCTCCGGTTGACCAACCACCTTAAATGCCTCCTTGTTAGTTTCCACAGAGAGCTCAGGAATGGAGGAGAGGTCTTCAGCAGCTACTGTCCTAGAAGAGGACACAGGTTCCATGGAAATTTGTTCTTCTTGTGTGGTGTCTTCCATGGCAACCTGAGCTGCAGTCTCAGAAGGAGACTTAGTCCCAAGAGGGGACTGAAGTTCCAAAGAGACATTTGATGTTTGCTGTTCAGTCTCTTTGGCAACCTCCCTTGTATCCTCAGAAGCAGAAGAAGAGGAAGTAGATGAACTTTGAAAGTAAGTACCCAAGAAGTCATCCCATTCATTAGTCAAAGTGACTATGGATGGGTGAACTTCCTGTGCACCCTCCTCTTCTCTTGCTTCTGATCCTGACCCTGCAGTTAGTACATTCTCCCCCTTTTTGGTAGCATCAGGGGAAGTAAAAGTGGTAGTAGCAGGATCAGGATGAAAAGGATGTAGAACAACGGGTGGACGACTCCTGAGATCCAGAATGGTTGCATCTTTTGTTTGGATCTCAAGCCGCAGGGTAGACACCTCAGCTTCCAAAAGAGCTACCCTGGCTTGGAGGGAAGTTATTGTGGCCGTCAATTCCTGAGTGTGTGTGCCCTCATCCACAGGAGTGGAATCCTTGGGCGATGGAGTACTGAGCCGAGCTCCTGCACCTCCACCACCAGAAGTGGTTTCTTGGCACCCTGGATTCCCTTCATTGAGAAGGGCTTCAAAGAAGTCCTCCCCAACATAGGTTGCCACAGGTGAGGTCCTATTGCCTGTACCACTGTCCTGTGGATCTTTATTAAGATCAACAGTAGTGGCAGCCTCACCTGCATTGACCCCTTCATAACTACTGGGGCCAACCTCTGATAGAATAGGCTCTGGGTCAGGGAACCTTGCCTGTAACTGTGTCACCACTCTCATTAAGGATTGGGTAGTGGGAGAGAGTGGTTCATCCACAAGTACTGCAGAAGCTCCTTGAGCCTGGGTAATAGTATGGGTGGGGGGCATTTCTGGATGATACAAACCTGGAGACTTGGGAGACAGTCTCTGAGCTAATGAAGTTGCTTCATGAGAAGCAGACTCAACTATGGGTGCATCCCTTTGAATATTCTCATATATGTGTGGTGACATATTCTGAGGGCTTTCAGGCTGGTTAAGGGCAGCCACAGGTTCCAGAGGAAGAACCTGTGGAAAGACGACAGGTGTGGCTTGCACCTTAGGTGGAACTGTGCCCTGAGCAGTTCTTTTAACCTTTTTCTTTTTGGGTTCAGTAGAAGGAGCCTGAGCAACTGTAGAGAGTTGCACAGGGTTTCGTTTGCGTTTGTAAGTGATTTTTATGGGGTGAGGAACAAAAGTGGAAGGTGTGGGTTCAGCATCTGTGGGGTTAACAGAGCTGTCACCTTCTGGAGCAGTGGACTCCATAGAGGGAAGAAGAGGAGTGAATGTCCCAGAGAACTGAGCACTCTTCTTCTTTAGTTGCACAAAAACCTTGGAAGAGACCAAGGGCATTTTGTAAGTATTCCCAGTTAGAGAAAGAGAAGTTCCCAACTCTTCATTAAAAATGTGTTGCAAAAACCTGGGATACATACAAAACTTCTTTGGTGACGTGATGTTGTCAACCAAATTATTAAAAATAAAAGCAGAAAAATTAAACAGTTGATTAGAAACCAAGCCATGAATAGCCGAAGCTAAATCAGATGGAACTTGATCCCAACCACCAGATTTATTTGAAAGACAATGTAAAAACACATGTATGAGGTACTTGTAATTATAGGACACTCGACCCTTCAAATAGGTTGTTGAAGGGAGAGGACCTTCGTACCCCATTGACTGAAATGTCAATGCTACCTCATCCTTTGTGAATGAAACCTTTCCACCGACATCATTCAGTTTAAGATGCCGACAGATGGTCTCCACAGAAATAGCAATAGGATGAGCATCAATGGTGGCTACCAGAGACCGACCATTGGAAGACGAGGAAACAGAACAAGATGCCCAGAACTGTTGGTGATGAGATTCATACACCAAGGGCTGAATGGTTAGTGCAAAGAAATACCTGCTCCTTTGAAGAAAGGAGATGATCGGTGCGAAGTCGATATCATGCTCTGCTGATAACTCCGCAGGTACATTGTGAGCAGGTTTGAAAGCAAGAAGATCCATGGCAGTTTGTGATTTTAGGGCACAAATTGGGAGTTCAAAGAAAGGAAGATTTCAAAGTGAAACGGTTTGTGAGAATGCGAATGAGCGGGAGACCTTTATATACCTTCGGATTTCAGCATTTAATATATAGACACATTAAATTTGAGATCCGGATGTCAGAAAAAGGTCTTCCGATGACAGCTGGTTGCACAAATAATTTTCTCTGACTGAGTTGCTTCCGAAGAAGTGACTTTCGGAAGCATCTTATTAGACCAAAAGTGGAGTTTATTAGACCAAAAGTGTTCAGAAGAGATGTGCTTCCGAAGTATAAAATTTATACTGTCGGAAGCACTGCTTCTGAAATGTTAGATAATTCATTAGGCAAAATGTTCTTCGGAAGACACTTTCTTCTGAAGAGTACCTTGAGAAGCCTATGCTTCCGAAGATAATGTATCGGAAGAGTATTACTTCAGAAGGTAATTTAGCTGCTGAAGTGCGAGATCTTCCGACTAAGGAAGAAATAATGCTTCCGAAGACTTAACCTATCTTCTGCTGAGTAGTTACTCATCGGAAGATAAGTTAAGTTTATCTTCCGAAGAATTATTTATTCCTTGTCAGTACATTTATTCAAAGTTGATCATCCCAATGGATGTTATTAAGTACCTGAATCTTCCTTCATCAAACGCCTTTGTGAAGAGATCTGCCAAATTGTTTTCTGAATCAACTTTGACCAAATGAATCAACTTCTTTTCTGCACAATCTCTGATGAAATGGTATCTGATGTCAATGTGCTTGGTCTTGGAATGCTTGACAGGATTATTGGTGATGGAGATTGCACTGGAATTGTCTATCTGAATAGGAGTATTGAACAGATCTACTCCATAATCCTTCATCTGATTCTGGATCCAGATGACTTGTGCACAGCAGCTAGAAGCAGCTATATATTCAGCCTCTGCAGTAGAAGTAGAAACACATGACTGTTTCTTGCATTGCCAAGACACAATCCTGGATCCAAGAAATTGACATCCTCCTGATGTGGATTTCTTGCTGATGTTGCAACCCCCATAATCACTGTCTGTATAAGCCATGAACTGGAAGTCTTCATTTCTAGGATACCATAATCCTAGACTTGGTGCTCCTTTGAGGTATCTAAAGATTCTTTTTACAGCCAGCATATGAGAGACTTTGGGATTAGCCTGAAATCTTGCACACACACAAGTTGCAAACATGATATCTGGCCTGCTTGCTGTGAGATACATCAAAGAGCCTATCATTGCTCTGTACTGGTGCTGATCAACATCCTCCCCCTCAAGATCAGGGCTAAGTGATGTTGTTTTGGACATAGGAGTTCCCAGAGCTTTGCAATCAGAAAGCTTGAATCTTTCAAGAATGTCCTTGACATATTTTGATTGACTAATGAAAATCCCTGTAGGAGTTTGTTTCACTTGTAATCCAAGAAAGAAGGTGAGTTCTCCCATTGAACTCATCTCAAATTTGGATTTCATTAGTGATTCAAACTCCTTGCAGAGAGATTCATTAGTAGAACCAAAGATAATGTCATCAACATAGATTTGAACTAGCATGATATGTTGATTAGACTTCTTGAAAAAGAGAGTTTTATCAATTGTTCCTCTCTTGAATTGGTTTGCCAACAGAAAAGAAGATAAAGTTTCATACCATTTTCTGGGAGCTTGATGCAACCCATAAAAAGCCTTATCAAGCTTACAGACATGATCAGGAAACTTTGGATCTTCAAATCCTGGAGGTTGGCACACATATACTTCTTCATCAATTTTTCCATAAAGAAAGGCACTTTTCACATCCATCTGAAATACTTTGAAATCTTTTGCAGCTGCAAATGCCAAAAATATTCTGATAGCTTCAATTCTGGCAACAGGTGCAAAGACTTCATCATAGTCAATGCCTTCCTCTTGAGTGTATCCCTGAACAACCAATCTTGCTTTGTTCTTGATGACAACACCTTTGTCATCTTTCTTGTTTCTGAACACCCATTTGGTTCCAATGGCATACTTTCCTTTAGGCAAAGGGCAAGTTTTCCAAACTCCTTGTCTTTGAAACTGAAGAAGCTCTTCTTGCATAGCTTCTACCCAACTGTTATCTTTTAAAGCCTCTGCAACCTTCTTAGGCTCTATTTGGGATAGAAAGCAAGAAAACAAGCAAACATTTGCTTCATGCATAGAGCTTCTAGTTCTGACACCTTCTTCTACATTGCCAATGATGTTTTCAACTGGATGAGTGTTGTGAATTCGAGTCCTTGGAATCACATCCAGTTGAGAAGATTCATCCACGTTGAGTGACTCAAGGTTAGGAAGAACCACCTCAAGCTGGATTTCTGGCAGATCATGTGGATTCAAAGTTTGGACTGTTGTGGGTTGGTTTTCTCTGGGAGTAGTGGTTTCCAGAGAATTTTCCTCTGCTGAAGGACTTCCTACTTCTTCTTGATGTTGTGAATTAGAAGCAGCTTCAATTGAGGGACCTGCCTGAGATGTGTTGATTGTCTCAGACTGTGACACATCATTTTGTGTTGAAGTGGATTCTGCCAAGTTTTGTCTTGAAGCTATTGGCAGTTCAACACGAAAGTCATCTTCTCTTGAGCCTTTGGAGGTGTCTGTGGTAGCTGACTGTGAAACTGGAACATACTCTTTCACCAGATTAAATGCAGATGTAAAACTATCAAGATCAAACAACCAATCAGGGCCGGTTCCAGGTTTATTGAGAGTATGTTCATTGAACTGAACATTTGCAGACTCTTCAATAACTCTGGATGCTTTGATGTATACTCTATACGCTTTAGCATTTGAAGAGTACCCAACAAAGTAGCCCTCTGCTGATTTCTCAGCAAACTTGGCTAAGTAATCTTTAGTATTCAAGATGGTGCATTGACATCCAAATGGTTTGAGAAATCCAATGAATGGCTTTCTCTTATGCCAAATTTCATAAGGAGTCATGCCATGTGACTTAACTACCAATATTCTATTTTGGACATAACAGGCAGTGTTGACTGCTTCTGCCCAAAAAGTTATTGGAAGTTTGGCATCAGACAACATGGTTCTTGCAGCCTCAATTAGTGTCCTATTCCTTCTCTCAGCGACACCATTTTGTTGTGGAGTTCTAGGAGCACTAAATTGTCTTGTGATACCTTTAGATTCACAAAAAGAATTTAAAACATGATTCTTGAATTCTGTTCCTTGATCTGACCTGATTATTTTTACATGATGGTCACTTTCATTCTCCATCCTGAGTATAAATGACTTTAGGATTTTGGCAGTTTCATCCTTGGTATTTAAGAAAAACACCCAGGTATACCGAGAGAAATCATCAGTAACCACCAAGCAGTATGATTTTCTACCAAGACTTTTAACACTTGTGGGACCAAACAAGTCCATATGTAGTAAATGAAGGACTGTGGTAATTGAATTTATCTCTTTGGCATAATGAGATAACTTGTGCTGCTTACCCTTTAAGCATGCAACACATTTATCAACACATATGAATTCTTTTGTTGGTAAACCAGTTACTAAATTATTTTTGACCAGTTTATTCATATTTTTGAGGTTTACATGACAAAGTCTTCTATGCCAAAGCGATGATTCATCAAGTGAAGCTTTTGAGACAAAGCAGCTTATATTACTAAGAGGTGCAGCTGTGCTCATATCTAGCATATACATGTTGTTTCTTCTTGGAGCTCTGAGTAGAATTTGATCATTTGGTATCACAAATCCTGGTTTCAGGACAATGCATTCATGCTCAGTAAACAACATGTTATGCTTTTGATCACACACCTGTGATACACTTAGTAAATTGTAGTTAAGTTCTTTTACAAAATGCACGTTCTCAAAGCTTACCTTGCCATTTGTGATTATGCCCCTACCTGTTATGTAACCTCCTACTGGATCACTTCCAAAAGCAACAGACCCTCCAAAGAATGGTTCATATTTGTGCAAGTGGGTCTTGTTTCCTGTCATGTGCCTGGAACAGCCGCTGTCAACTATCCAAAAGTTGCTCTTTGAGTCCTGCTGTTCCTGCACATGACCAGAAGTGAGTTAGTTTCTGATGGGAACCCAAGCCCATGTGGTCTTGGGTTTACCATTTACATCATTGTAAGTAAATTTCTTTGACATCATCCTAGGTGGGACAGATGATGTGGCTGCTTCTGATGTGGGTGATGGCTTATCAGTTGATTCCTTCTTCTTCCATTCTTGTTTTGTCTTTTGAGTTGTCGGAAGACTTTGTTTCTTTTGATAGTCATCGGAAGCTACTTTTCCTTTTCTATCGGAAGCTTCCCTTTTCTTTGCTTCCGATGCTCTTCTTCCGAAGAAAGATGATTTCTTTTGTTTGTTGAAAGCATTTCTTTGATGAGCTTCCGAGGTTCCTTTTCTTTCGGAAGCTTCCCTTTTCTTTGCTTCCGATGCATTCATTTCGGAAGCCTTTTTGTTTTGTTTCTTCCTATTATTGGATGTACTTGCTTCCGATACCTTCTTGACTGGATTTCTTCTCTGTTCTTCCGAGGAAGTAGATGACTTGCTCCAACTATTCTTTCTTCCTCTTCCCTGTAATTTTGAGGAAATTCTGCTTCTTGGATTATAGAAGCAATCAACAGCAAAATGATTCTTTTCACCACACATCAGACATATAGTTTTGCTGTTGGGAGAGTGTTGCTGCTGATTCCCTTTAATGGAGTCTGAGCTTTGATTCTCAGAGAGTGATGATTTGGATGTTCCAACAGACTTGTTGGCCTTAGATTTTGCCTGTTTCCCTGGAGAATTGATCTTTCTCTCCATTGATCTACCTCTTTTTGACTTGTCAGATGGGCAAGTCACATACTCATCTGAGGAGATATTTTCTGTGGTCTTAGCTTTGATAAAAACTGTTGAATGTTTCTTAGTTTTCTTATTTTGTTTCTTAATTTTCAAAGCTTGTTTTTCTTTTACTTGTTCAATAGACATGTCATCCTCATCTGAGCATGTTGAGGTACTTGGATTAGAAAGATTATCCGTTTGAACCACCTTGTGTATATCCAATACCTCATTATACACAAGATCAACTAGTGGTTTACACCTAACATCTGCTATGGAAGTATAAGCAGATGGAGGTTCTACTTTGTTATATCCCAAACCAGCCCTATGTTTATTTAACAATTCAGTTGTGCTGCTCATCCTGAAAAGTTTTTCATATTTTTCACCTTGGCTTAGAAATTTGTCTCTGTAAGACTCAGCCAATACAAGTTCAGTCTTGGCAGTGGTTAGTCTTTCTAAAAGATTTTTAATCTGACACTGTTTATTAGTGTCTTCATGTTTTAAACTTGAAATAGTTTTCTCCATTTCATCAATCTTTTCTTTGTAATTTCTTTCAACCTCAAAGAAATTTGCCTTGACAACTTGTAGAGACTCAAGCTCATTACAGAGTTGAGAATTTATCTTTTTATAAATAGTTAATGTTTCTGAGCATTCAGGTGGGCACATTTTATTATTTACCTTGTTTGAGGAGGATGAGTCATCTGCCATCAAAGCACTGTTGGAAATGGAGGCATCTTCTGCTTGAAAACTCCAGTCTGAAAAATCCTGATGCTCAGCAATATTTGCATTGAAGGTTTGATTTGTTGCTTGCTGGTTAATTTGCCTCTCTCCTGTTGCTGGCTGATTCCTTGGTGCTTTGCATTCTCTTGCAAAGTGACCAAGCTGCTGACAGTTGTAGCATCTGATTTTGGATTTATTCAGTCCAAAACCTGTTTTCATGTTATGTTTCTTGAACTGCCTCCCTGTTCTCTGATAAAATTTCTTTGCTCTGAAAGAAATCATGGCCATCTGATAATTTATGTCCATCTCTTCTAAATCATCAGCAGGGATTCCTTCCAGATCTTCTTGACATAACTGAAAGTAGTTTGTTTCTTCAGTTACTAAAGCTCCTTGCCCAGACGTTGGTAGTGAAGTTGGGTTTGAGAGATGATTTGGGAGTGAGTTTGATGAAATTAAGGTTTCAGGAAGTGTGACATTGGGTATGGATGTAGGATGGTAGATGGGTTGGAAACTTTGATATGGAGAATTGTTGATGGGTGCATGAAGAGCAGCTGAACCTGATGGTGAATGGAAGGCTTTAGATTCTTGGGCATCCAGTTCCATCTGATAGGCACTGAGAATACCGAACAACTCTCCCAGAGTTAGAGTCTTCAGATTTTCTGTTCTTCTGATTGTTACCGAGTAAATGTTCCATGCCTTTGGAAGAGATCTCAGAAATTTTCTGAGCACGTCTTGATTATCCAGAGTTACACCTGCAGATGCCAAATCATTCACAAGTTGGACATACTTTAGGTACTGTGAAGACATATTTTCATTGTTTTGTTGACAAAAGTTCTCAAACTTTTGTTTCAGCATATCCTTCTTGTTCTCTTTGACATCATCTGAACCTTCATACATCTGCTTCAAGGAGTTCCACAGTTCTTGAGCAGATTTGCATTTCTTGAATGCATGTATAATAGAGTTAGGTATTGACATCTGAATGAGCCAGAGAGCTTTAGAGTCAACTTCCATCTTCTTGTAATCTTCGTCTGAATACATAGATGGATCTTTTGGTACTGCAGGTCCTCCAGCTCCAGCCGCAGCAATTGTGGGAACGTAAGGACCTTCAAGAACAGATTTCCAAAGCTTGAAGTCTTGATTCCTGATGAATCCTTCCATTCTGACTTTCCAGGTGTCAAAATCTTCAGGTGTGAACATTGGTGGCTTGTTGAGAGTGCCATTTTCTGTATCATGTTTGTTTAGAGCAGCCATCTTAGACAGACACAGAAAAATATGAGTGTTAAGACGATGAGATTTTATAAGAAATAGAACTGGTAACTTGATGATAATTAGTCAGTCAAGTTCAAGAGCCAAAGCTCTGATACCACTTGTAGGATCGGGTTGTTAAGTCTAAACAACACTTCACAAGTATTTCTTACTTAACTCTAACAGATGCGGAATGTTTTGTTAGAATGTTCTCACAATTTCACTCAAAATGACACAGTAATAATCTTTGAACAATAATAAGAACACAAGAATAATTCAAGCTCAAGGATATATTTCTCTCAAAGTGGAAGTATACAAGCAAGCACACTTCAAGCAACCATACAATGGGAGGTTATATAGCCGAGGCTACAACCGTATACACTTAGGAATACAAGTTGGGTATACTAGACAAGTACATAAAGTAAAGCTTATTCTAGTATGTTGAGTGTCTTAACAGGCTAAGACACTCAGTTGTAATCATTACATTAATAGACATTGACTTTACAAAAGACTACTAAATACAAAAGACATTTAATGTTGTTGATCTTTAAGGCTTCAGATGATCTTTTGCATTTAATGTAGCATGGGAGAGGTAAGGTGCTTTATCTGACTCATTACATGTTGTCTTTGTCTTTAGTCAGACCAACATGTCTTGTGTCAGTACCTTTTGTACCATGAGAGTAATCTGCTACAGTCTTTGTCAGAGGATAAACCTCGGAAGTCTTTGTCTTCAGTGCATAAGAGGATTCCTCGGAAGCAGTTGTCTTGTATAACCTTCGGCAGGAATCAGTTATCCTTCAGAAGCAATGCTGCTTCCGAAGAATCACTTCTTCCTTCCGAAGGTGTTTATTCAAAGAGGCTCCTATACTTAGACAAAACAAGAGGTTTGGTGAGCATCAGCCTTTATTAGTCTTTACAAGAGAGGTGCTGTAATAGAATATATATTTTTCACCAAATTACAGAAATCATGTTTTATATTTAAGTGAAGTTTCGTTCTAAGTTTATTTTTGTTTCAGTTTACATCATTTACTTTTAACACTGTTAAATACTAATGCTTAGTCAGATCACCTGTTGTCCGGTGAATTTAGCATACTGGTTGGGACTTCATCTTGTGACTGAGAGGTCATGGGTTCTAGCCCTACCAGAGGCAATTTAAAGGATATCCAGACGAGGGAAGGAATCTTGAGCTTAATCTCAGGTTCTGGACCAATGGGGGGCGAGGGTTTACCCATTCCAGGGGGTTCCCGCGCATCTGGTGTGGCCGTGTCTTACCTCTACCCGGTGGGCCTGTTAAGACAACATACGTGGTATGTAGGATCGTCGTCGTTCAAAAAAAAAGTCAGATCACCTGTTATTAAAAGGCCTCCCCCCTCATCACCATTCACCACATTCTTTTGTTCCTCAATTACGCTTCTAGTCTCACCTATAACGGTTTCTGTTTGTTGACAATTACATATATTAACATAATATGAGTAATTTTTTCATATATTAATAAAGTATCTTATATCCTTTGAAAGTTTTGCACAAATTTAGGACACACAACTCGTGTCAAATATTTGAAGGTTAAGCCCTCTATGAAAACGAGTGAGGTTTGAAAGGGTACATGTAAAACTAAATTTGGGCACAAAACTCATGCTATTTGGTTGAAAAATAAAGAGACGATTTTTCAAAGTTTCCTCAGCATTCTGTCAGAATGTTGATTACTCCTGCACTTGATTTTTATCGATTGGTTAGAGATCGGAACCTCCATGAAATCAGGTGAGACCAATTGGAAAGCTAACACATCAAATTAAATTTCAAAAGGATCACTCAATTTGAGTAAAATTTGATTAATTTAT
Source organism: Mikania micrantha (assembly GCA_009363875.1). Classification (NCBI taxonomy): domain Eukaryota; kingdom Viridiplantae; phylum Streptophyta; class Magnoliopsida; order Asterales; family Asteraceae; genus Mikania; species Mikania micrantha. Next base: position 40,875,607 of record CM018691.1, on the reverse strand, counting down.
AACGAAATGAAGTTAAGTTTTCAAACATATTGCTATAAGAAAATTACCTATACATTAAAATGCATTGGTTTTCTGTCCAACGTTGACATCTTCTCCAAACGATAACTGGCAGACATTTTAAATTGTCTGTTCAAGCCCTTTGTAGTGCAGAAGTTTTACACACCACTATTAAAAAGAGCAGCAACAATAATTAAAAAAGAGCATCAATAATTAAAAAGAACGGCAACATAAACTTTTATAAAAGAAATTTGATTGAGCACTTTATATACCATATAGTTAATATTAAAATTAACCCTATAGTTTTATATTTTGGTGTATTAAGATGTTGTACAAACGAGCTGAGCCATGACCTGAGCTTACGAGCCGAGCCACTAATTTGAAATAATTCATAGAATGCACACATATTTTTAGTGAATCTTGATTCATATTAATTTCTTTTGATTTACATTTCATCATAATAAATACTGATTTGGATTCAATTGTGGAACATGGGTACACTGTTGTCCTCCTAGAAAAACTGCAGACAGGAAATGGAATGTTTAGAGGCATCGTCAATTAGTTCATTGTCAGATTAAAGGGCTTGAACAGACAATTAAAAATACTTCCTTTTTGTGATAGATCTACAAATTCTCCTTTGAAGCTGGCCAGTAGCAATGGTGATCATCCCAACATTGGTACCTTGCATGATAATTTTGTGTAATTCACTTTATCTAATAGAGATTGTTGTTGTGCAAAATTTAATGTGTTTCCGTCAATGATGGATTTAGAATTTTTTTTTATGGGGGCAAAAAAAATGGGTCTAGATATAAAACAAGTTGGGTTAGTTGAAACCACAAAATAAACCTATCGGTTCAGGTAGAAAGCAATTCGGGTTAGTTAAAATCACAAAACAAACATATCAAAAGTATTTAGAAAAACAATTGCTTAAATAATCAATTTAAAATTACATCACAAGTTAATATTCCTATAAAATCTATAAAAAGAACACATTTATTATTATTCATTTTCAATTGTACCCTTTAAAATCATATTTGTGCCCCTTATAATTAGACTTGTGTCCATTTTTGTTTCAAAATTAGGCAAAACTATTTAATTACAATGTCTTTTAACATTCAATCGTGGGGTTCTACGGGGGCCTATCCCCCTAACTTTGCTTTGTCTCCGCCACTAGTTTCCGCTACAATCTTGATCTACGTTTGCATAAGAAACCTTAAGAGACTGCAAGTATTTGGATATATTGATTCTTGCAGATGGAAGTATTGGAGAGTATGCTGATTCATTGTCTTGTTTTCTTCGCAAGTTACGTCTGTTTATTTGTTTAAGCAATATGCGTCTGTTTACTGGTATAAGTGAACAACTTACTAAGAAACCTATTTGCTCTGGATTAGTACGTAGCCCATGAATGTCATATGTATAGTAATTTATTCATTCAAATAATATGTTGATTTTCTTTTTCTTTAAGTGATTAGAATATGCACATTTGGTCAACATTGCATCAGGATTCATGAACACAAACAAAAATAAACTATTCTATAAAGATAAAAATTAACATTCTTAATCACAAATATAAGACATAATCGCCTTATATATTATAAAATTTGGCACATGACAAACATAATTAATACAAAATAAAGCAAAAGTTAGAAATAATAACCATAAAGATAATTATCTTAAAATAATGTATCAAATATATAAGTTTCAAATGACTAAATTATTAGTAAGATCGATATACGTTTCAAATGGCTAGAGTTTCTAGTTTAAATCTTAAATTAATTAACTAAACATTAGAAGTTTAAAATACATAAAAGCATTTAATGAATGAACATAAACAAAAGAACATACACGAAGATCAACGAAAAACAGAGATGAACAAACATATTACCAAATGTTTACAAACATAATTGAACGATGTTAACTGTGTTCATGTTTATTCATTTGATTAATTGAATATAATTCATGTTTGTTCATTTATTAAGCTACGAACGTAAACAAACTTTTTACAAATAATTCATCAACAAATACTGAAAGTACATTATGGTATTTCCAAAATGAGGTCAAGGAATATCATGAAAATACTATAGTAGTACATCCGTAATAAATTGCCAGGCATTTGAGTATTCCCACTATATCATGCCACTTGAGAATTTACAGCCCCCAAATGGCGTAATTCAAGATGACCCAACCCCCCACCAACACCAATAATAAACAAATGAATTCATCATCCCATTCTCATATACTTATTTTGAAAGGTCTACTTATTTTGAAAGGTCGGTTCTTTACTTGAATCAATCGACGTAGCGTAGCTTAGATGATTTTCAAGAGTGTTTGGCATATTTAATTTGGCAAGGGTTCGACTATAGGTTTTGGGTTTTTTTTAGCTCGTTTTCTTTTAGTATTTCTTGAGTCTTTTTTTTTTTTGCCATTTTTTTTAACTTTTAATTTTTCTAGAGTTTAACAGACTTAAGTGTTGGTCTAGAGAAGATGATAGTAATATATTAATAGTTTGTTGGTGACACATGTTCATTTTTTATTTATACTAAACTTTTAAAATTTTTCAAGTTTTTAAAACTTATAATTTATCTATACATTTAATTTGAGTCATCAATGACAATTTACATCTAATCACTTTTAAGCCTCCAACTTTTAAAACCTATATGTTTTTAAACTTTGTAAAATGTCAATTTAACCCTCTCATGTTTTTAAAGTTTTGAGTATATCCTTACACCAAATGCCAAAACACTCCGCTTTTGCTCATAAACTTTATTTTTTTATCTCTAAACTTTAGGTTTTACTTCAAAAATTTTATGTTTCATCCCTAAACTTTGTAAAAGGTCATTTTGGCCTTCCTGTTTTTATATTTTAAAGTTCATCACTAGACTCAATTTGAAGTATTAGTGGTATTCTGTCACTGAAAAATTCTAATTTTCTAACTTTCATAACTTTTAAGTTTAAGTTTTATATTTTTAGGTTTTATCCTTAAACTTTTGCATATTGTTATTTTATGTGCATTTTTAGTTGGCTTTATAAAACCATGGTTATTCTTGTACTTTAAAATTTGAATCTGGTTCATTGGGTATTTCCTTGAATCTGAATGTGTTAAACAATCTGACGTCTGAGTATATGTAATATGTTAATTATGTTTATATTGATATAGTTATTAGACATAAATCTGATGTATGGTGAATGTTTTGATCCGTTAATTTATGACATATGTTAATATGAAATATGAATTGCTATAGTCTTCTCAGTTTCTTTTGTTTTATCCCACTGAGCTTTGCTCAAACGCATTGTTTTCTCGCAGAAGGTTTGCAGGGAAACAACGAGAATGTGTGAATAGAGAAACAACAAGCTAGAAGTTGAAGGATGAAGAAATTAAACTTTTGGGAAATTTAATATTTGGTTTTGAACATATGTAAGAATTTGAATCTTGGTTTTCTATTTAATTATGTATTTATTAATATCTCCGATTTGTGTATAATTGATACGTTAGTCCTAACTGAAGTGGGGTATTACAAAATATTAACTAAAATATTGAATAGGCTACATATATCATATTATAAAAAAATCTATAGGTTGTGATATTTGAGAATTTAGAACATTGAATGGTTCTTAAAAAGTCTAGTGAAATATTGAGAGTGATTTATACTCCAAAATAATGCAATGTTTTTTTCAAGGACAATGAAGTGAAATGTGGTGGAAATGGGGCTTATACGCATGCATCCAAATTGACCTTGACTTGGTATGTATCATCATGCATTATCATAAACAAAAAGTTGTGGATGGATTGGCAATCAATTATGTGAGAAATTGACCATTTGGCTTAGTGACTTTTATTATCAAGTGATAATAATTAAAATCACTTCATTGCATACCAACCCAAAAATAATATTTTAAAAGTATAGGTTGCCTAAAACTTGCAACACACAATACCACCCAACCAAAATTCTGCACAAGGTGGTTTGAAAGATATAGTTATGTCAATATGGGTATATGATCATAACATTAGTAATACCATCACATCAAAACACAGGAAAAAACGGTCCCAACGTTGTGAATCTGTCATAAAAAACTAAATCAAACTTTATTGCAAAAGCAACCATCACTCTCAAGGAAAACGAACAGAAACATAAACAGGTGATTTTAAAAATTGTAAACCAAAAAGGTTAAAAAAACTCAAGAAACACAAATTTAACATAAGCTCACTAATAGTAATATTATATTATAATATTAATATACGATTGTAATTTAGACACGCAACGTATAAAAGCTTAGCATCAAAATAGTAAATAATTCACACTTATTATAATTATATTGTTATAATACTTCTATTATTATAATAATAATATTGGTCGTGTCACACGCTTACCTCTCGTGACCTGATGATGATGTCACTGATTACTCTGAGAATGTTGCGAAAGCATAATGGTGATGTCTCAGAGATGGGGTGCAACTTACTTGATCTGGTATAACAACACACAAGATTAACTTAAAGACAATACATTACAGGGATGATAACGTCATTACAAGCCACAAGTTACAGTTTACAACTTAGACACACTAACAAACTGAGTTATTGATGTACAATGTCTGATAGTACAGTACTCACATGTCGTCACTGTCTACCTGCAAAAGTTTGTAAGTTTTAAAAGTCGGCACAAAGCTGGTGAGTTTGTAATGAATGATCCAACACAACATGATATGATATGAAAGTTATTGATACACAGACTTGTGTTTGTGGTTTAGTTCTGCATTAGTTAAGCTGATAATGGAAACATGTAACAAACATTTACACCAAGGGAGTTGCAAGCTCCCCGCAAATGAGTTGTCAGCTAATAGTACTATCATTGTTTTCTGTTCGACCCCACATGGGTTCACTACATACGGTTCGAAAGATGATGACTTTTTGATATTGTGATAGAAATAAACGTGCAAAATCCCATGAAATCCCACCAATTCACATGAAATCACACAGATAACAGTGAAGCATATCATATGTTTAAGAACAGTTTCATAGTAATACATCGATGTTTGTAAATCACTAAAAAGAAAACGGGTTGTACGAAACTCACCTAAAATGTCGAAGTCAACAGATAACGCGTAGACTTGTGTTTGTGGTTTAGTTCTACATTAGTTAATGTTTTATAAGTTATTTGTGTTTTAATTTACTTATTAGATATTTCTTAATGTTCAATGTCAAGGACATTGTATTTAAAGTCATAAAACTGATATTAAATCATTAATCAGTTATTTTAATTGAATATCATACAATGTATGCTAATGTGGGAACCTAATAATAATTCAGGTTGCTCTTACAAGGTGGATGACTCATTGGAGTAATCAGGATTTTCTCATATTAACCAAATATGTATTGTTGTTGATTATATCACTGAAACAGTTTTCAGATGGATTTCTGGTTTAGGAATAGTCAATCCTTGTTATTGATCATTTAAGTATCATGAAACATAAGAATATGCTATTAGAATAGGTTTAATAACCATATTCAATATACTAATCATACTGTTAACATAAACATCATATCGTTATTCCAATGATTATCTTAATGCTTGTCATTAGCTTAAAACACTTGGATTTAGCCTATGATCATTTCAAGGAATGATCAAGAAAATCACAACCATTGTTATAATTCAATAGCTAAAACCATTATAATCTATGATATGGTTTCATGATAACCAGGCATTAGAACAGTTCAAAACAATAATTATTTCATTACGTTCAAAAACTTGATCTAATCCATACATTATCAAACTAGTAGGAGAAGTTGAATTGCTACCCATTCGAGCGGATTTTCGGTTACAAATGAGGATCTAGTAGTGTAGAAATGATTTCCAGCTTCAATTTGATGATACGATGGCTTGAAAACGAAGTTTTGGTGTCTTGAAAGCGATCTGATCAGTTTGTGTGTTGAAAGTTCGAGAGAAGTAAACTTAAAAAAATTATGCATGCAATCTGATGTTTCTAGCTGATCATTTGAACTACCCTATCTTCGCGTACCGCCAAGGAGGCCTGGTAGGGGCTTGGCGTACCACAAAGAAATCCGGAGAATTTTAGATATTTTGAACTCATCGCGTACCGCCAAGGAGACTCAAAATAGCCTTGGCATACCGCGAAGAATGCCGGAGTAAAATATCTTTGAATTTTTCTTGTTTTTACATATTTAGATTAATGAATGAAAGTCTCGTGTGGGGTTTGTTTGACTTGAAGTCCTAAAAATGTTTTAAGTTCACTTAAGGCACTCATTTCAAACTTAGAAGACATTAGTTTAGAAAATTGTTCACAGAAGGAAGGTTTTGTTGATCCAAAAATGATGTCATCAACATAGATTTGGACCAACAAGAGTTCCTTATCTACTGTTTTCATGAACAAAGTCTTATCAATGGTTCCCCGTGAAAATTTATTAGAAAGAAGAAATTGAGATAGAGTGTCATACCATGCTCTTGGAGCTTGTTTTAGACCATAAAGTGCCTTGTCTAGTTTGTACACCCAATTAGGATGATGAACATCATCAAATCCTGGTGGTTGACAAACATAGACTTCCTCTTTTATTGTTCCATACAGGAAAGCACTTTTTATGTCCATTTGGTATACTTTTATGTTATGAGAGATGGCAAATGCTAGGAAGAGTCTAATGGCTTCCAATCTTGCCACAGGAGCAAAAGTCTCATCATAGTCAATACCTTCCTCTTGACAGTAACCTTGCACCACTAACCTGGCCTTATTTTTTATTACAATGCCTCTGTCATCTGTTTTATTTCTGAAAACCCATCTGGTTCCGATGGGATATTTTCCATCGGGCAGGGGACATAGAGTCCAAACATTTTGTCTTTTGAACTGCAACAGCTCATCTTGCATTGCTTCTACCCAATTATTGTTTTAAGAGCCTCTTGATATTTAGATGGCTCAGTTTGGGATAGAAAGGCTGCATGAAGACAAAAGTTTGAAATCTGACTTCTCGTTTGAACTCCTTTACTTAGATCACCTAAGATTTGTTCTAGAGAATGATTTTTGTTGAAAGGAATGATGTCCAAACAGTTATTTGAGGAGGCATCATAGGACAAAGGTGAGTTTTCAATGGGGCTTAGAGAGTTTTCTAGATGAGGGTTTAGACTGTGGTCAGGAACATCTACGGATATATTATTCAAGACATGAGATAGAGGAGTAGATGTTAGATTGTCTGGGTTTTGTGAATTTGCTTCTTGAGAATTTATTTGAGGAGAAGGAGAAGAAGTGAAGAATTTTGAAACAGAATCTTCCTCAATAGAAGATAGATCTTCAGAAGTTTGACATGATTCTAATGAAGAAGAAGAAGAGGAGATAGAAGGGATGAATGAGAAGCTTTCAAGATCGAAGAGATCATCAGGAGCAGAAGGGAAGGATGAGGTTGATGCCAATTCATTGAATTTTACATCAATAGATTCCTCAATTATTTTTTTTCTGAGATTGAAAGCTCGATATGCTTTAGAAGTCTGAGAGTATCCAACAAAGTATCCAGAATCAACTTTAGCAGCAAATTTGGACAAAGAGTCTTTTGTATTTAAGATAAAACACGGACATCCAAAGACTTTGAAAAAGGAAATGAGAGGTTTTATTTTATACAGAATTTCATAGGCAGTCTTGTTATGTCTTTTTACAATGTGAACTATGTTTAAGACATAACAAGCCGTGTTGATTGCCTCAGCCCAGAATGATAAAGGCAATCCTGAGTCTGCAAGCATGGTTCTTGCAGCTTCAATTAGTGTCCTGTTCTTTCTTTCTACAACTCCATTCTGAGCAGGAGTTCTAGGAGCACTATATTGTCTAAAGATTCCTTTAGAAATACAAAACTTGTCAAGAACTTGATTTTTGAATTCTGTACCATTGTCACTCCTTATCATTTTTACAGGAAGACTGAATTGTTTTTCAAGAAGGGTGACAAGAGCAATTATTTTATCTGAAGTCTCATCTTTGCTGAAGAGGAAGAAGGTCTAGCAAAATCTTGAGTAATCATCCACAACAACTAGACAATATCTTTTTCTAGCTAGACTAGCTACCTTCACTGGACCAAATAGATCCATATGAAGCAGATTTAGACAATTAGTTGTTTTGGATTCCTCACTAGACTTATGTGAAGTTTTATGTTGCTTTCCCTTTAAGCAAGGTTCACATTGACCTACAAAGTAAAATTCTTTAGAAGGCAATCCTCTTACTAAAGAAAGGGTTGAAAGCTTACGAAGAGTTTGGTGATTAAGATGACTGAGTCTTCTATGCCAAAGAGTGGTTTCAGAAGATGATGCCTTGGCTATCAAACATGTAGGAGAAGATGTTTGAGAGTCAGTATTCATATCTACAATATAGACATTTCCACTCCTTCTAGCCGTTAGCAGAGTGTGTTGATCAATCAAGACCGTTATTTTTGTGTTTATATCTGGAGAAAGAATTTTGCAACTGTCTTTAGTGAAAAATGAACTAAAATTCTTGTCAGCTAGTTGAGAAACACTCAAGAGATTAAACTTGAGGTTTTCAACTAAGCTTACATCCTTAAATTTCAAATTTCCTTTTGAGACAGAACCGGATCCCACTATCCAACCTTTTGCATTGTTTCCAAAAGAAACAAATCCACCATTATTTGGAATGAAGTCATTCAGAATGGATCTGCATCCAGTCATATGCCTAGATCCTCCACTATCCACATACCAGAGATGATTTTGGTTTGAAGAGGATTTCTGCACATGAGAATTATGTACAATAGATTAGATATGGGGTATTTTTTTTTATTTTATTTGTTTGTTTTATTTTGTTGTGTATTATTCATCAATTTCTGCATCATTATCAGCAGCTGTTGCTGATTCTGTTGGAGAAGATTGATTTGAGAATCCACAGGAGAAGAGTTAGCACCATTATGTAAGTAAGGAGGTGGTGTTCCCAAAATGTAAGATCTGGAGTTAGCACTCAAGGAAGAGGGTGAGATAGAAGAAGAATGAGGATGAGTCCCAACAGATTGGTTACTTTCTAGTCTTACTTTCTTCATTTTATTGGGAAGGTTCCCTTTAGACGAAGAAGTATGATCAGCTTTCAACTTATTAGCCTTCAATCTATCTTTTTCCAAAGGTGTTTTTGTTCTACAGTTTTCAGTAGCATGATTGTACTTAAAGCATTTTAAGCAGGCTGGAGAGAGAGATGAATAATTTGGGATGAAAGGTCTGTTTACTTTCATTGTGGGGTAATGAGGATGAGGATGAGAAGGAGGAAACTGCATATTAACCATAGGTTCTTTTCCCTTATCAAGGTTTGACTCGATACTGGAAATGAAGCCAGATTTTATCGTTTCTTTTGAACTGAGAGTAGAGCTCATATCAGGAGCAATCTCATTTTGTTCCGAAGAGTTATTGTGTTGAACTAAGTTCAACTGAGATTTTTCTATTCTTGTCAGATTTGTATTAGTGGGGTATACAAACTTAGAGAAATAGTTTGGCTGATACACCAAAGGAGGTGTATCTTTTATTTGAGGAATTTCATCAGGAAGAAAAGTTGGTGAAATAGGTTCAAGAGTGGTTTCTTCCTTATTATTATCGATGGGGGTGTAATCCTCTGGTTGAGCAGTGTGATTATACCCAATTCCAAATCTTGCTTTGCTGTGAACTTGCTTTTGTAAAAGCATTTTGAATCCTTTGCAAGATTCAACCCACTTTTCACAGCTTACTTGAGTTTGAGATAGCTCATCTTTACAAGCATAATATTTTTCCTTTTGCAGATCAAACGATGCTTGTAAATTGATTTTCTCAGTTTTCAAAGCACAGATTTCATTATCTTTTATTTTTATTAATTTTTCCATTTCAGAATTTTTATTGTCAAGAAGTTGTTCCAACTCCTGATTTTGCTTTTGAAGCAACATATTGGCTTTCTTTATTTTTGCAAAGGCCTTTATGCAAGCATTGGAACATAATTTTTCTAAAGTAGAAGAAGATACCTGAGCATCAGAAATATCTGCTTCAGGTTGATCAGAGGAACAAGAATCTTCACCAACAGCCATAAGAGCGAATTCTGTTGGTTCAGAAGTGATGAGGGCATGGCCAACATCTTCAGGAAAACTGCTCCAGTCTATGTACTCTTGAGAGAAAAGAGCCTGTTGACCAGATGATGAAGATTGGACAGCATGTCCTGGAGCATTTATTTGTGAAGAAGGAGCTGCAACGACTTGAAGTGAAGCGGGAGTGAGTTGGTACATGTTGTCGTTTGCAGCTTGTACATATTTCACATTGTTAGAAGAAGAGTTTTGTGCAATATGTGCTGATTCTTGAGAATTATTGGACCTTTTGAAAGAAGAAGAAGTAGATGAATATGGTGTTGAAGTGGTATGTGAGGATAAGTTTGGATAGGTCACATAAGAAGAAAGATTAGAGTTTGGAGCATTAGAGCATTCCCTTGCAAAATGTCCAGTACCATGACACCTATAGCATTGAACATTTGTCTTATTTAAACCAATCCTGGTTTTTCCATGGATACCAGGAAATTTTCTTCCTGTCCTCTTGTAGAACTTGTTAGTTCTTATACTCAAGAGAGCCGGTTGATGGAGAATGTCCATCTCTTCCAAGTCATCACTTGGAACTTGATGAAGATCGTCCATGATAAAACACAGATGGTCAGATGGGAGAGAGTGGTCATCACGAGAAGAGAATGAAGAGGTGATGCCAGTAGTTATGTCAATGTGTTCATCATAACCCTGATAAATAATCACAGAGTTATGACTAAGAAGAGTTGTGTTCCCTTGCACATATTCTTCAGTTGATTTACCAGATTTTATTAGTTTTCTTTTCTGGTCACTCTCTCGCTCAAAGGTGAGCAACTTACCATGAAGTTAGGTAAGTAAGAGTTTGCCAAAATCTGGTGAAGATCTCATGACTATTGAGTAAGTTTCCCATTTTTCAGGAAGAGATCTTAAAAATCGATTTAGAACTGAAACAGGAGGATACACTTGACCAGCTAATTTTCGTTCACTTGAGAGAGAAGTAAACCTTTCAAATTGCTGAGTCAGTGACTCATTATTTAGTTGGCAGAAGGTCTCATATTGTTGAGCCAATATCTCTCTAGTATTGGCTACAACATCATCGGTACCACCGAATTGCTCTTTTAGAGCATCCCATAATCCTTAGCAGACTCATGGTGAAGAAGACCCGAATAAATTTCATTCGGAAGGGCCATAGCCAGCTGAGCATGTGCCTTGGCATCAAGCTCCAATTTCTGAAAGTCTTCTTCAGTGTAGTTTCGGGGATCCTTAGGGACATCATCTCCAGTCTCTGTGTCCAGGACCATTGGTTTATGAGGTCCGAACATGACAGACTTCCAACATCCCGTATGATTATTTGACAGGAAATGTAACATCCGTCTCTGCCAAATATTATATTGATGCCTAACCAAAATTGGTGGCTTTGTGGCAGAACCAGTGTTATGGGGGTCTAAGGTGAATTTTTCTGCCATGGGTTCAAACAGTTATGAGTGAATCAATAGATAATGAGTACTCAAGATAGTTTGGTTGAATGATTTTTGAACACTTTAGAGTTTCAAAAATCAATCTTTAGCAGATTTTGAAAAGAAGATGATAACAGAAAACTAAACACAAGATATTAAAGTGAGCTTTGAAGTTTAGCCTTGATGGTTAGACCAAGACTAATGAACAAGGCTCTGATACCAATTGTAGAGAATCTGGTGAGCTGAGGTGAGACTGATTTAACCAAGATCAAGAGCTTAGTCAAAGCTTTTGGTGTTTGCTCCCTTTGGAATTTTGCTCTTAAGTTATTTTAGTGTTTAGTTTTCTTAAGTTTAAAGAAAAGAAATAAGAGAGAACAATAAGGCAACACAAAGAAGATTCAGAAAAAGTGTTGTAAGTTATTCAGTAGATGTTGGGGTATAAATAGCCCCGACATTTAATGTTTCAGGACAAATCCAAGAAGAAGACAAACAGATAAGACTGATGACACTATTACAGACACTGTAGCATCATAATAGTACAAATGTAAAGTCAACATAGGATCTTTAAAGATCTAAGTTCAGACTTTTGTACTGATGCTAAGGAGTTATTCTTTCGGAAGTTCTTCATAGGAAACTAATTAAAGTAACCAGTTATCCTATCGGAAGCTGAAGAAGGAAAAATTTATTCTTTCATCGGAAGCTACATATGTCTTCTGAAATATTGTTTTTCTTCCGATGTCTTTGGAGGTCTTCCGAAGTAATTGACTTTTATTCTTCGGAAGCAAATGTTCTCTTAGTGTCTTCAGAGGTTTGTCGTTGAGAAGAGTCTTCCGAAGCATCTTCCGAAGTATTGTCTTCGGAAGCAATTGTCTTTTATTTGTCTTCGGAAGTAATTGTCTTTTATTTGAATCTTCCGAAGGTTCTTCTGAAGGCCTGTCTTCGGAAGCTAGTGTCCTGCAACATTTATTACATTGATTATTTGAAAGGTGGTTTTGCTTCGTCAGTCCTTATTTTCCAACATAACTCATGCAAGTGATATGTATCTAAAAGTATTTGTTGCACATGTTTTCTCCCCCAAAACAGTTAAAATAAGAAAAGGGGCCGTGTACGTACCTTTGATAGTGAATAGAATGATCAAACATGTGAAATCGCGTAGAAAGTCCTCTACGAAGAACCTGTGTTTTAACAATAACTTAGTGTTATTCGGGATGTCGTTTTGTGCTTGAAATCACATACGTGTCATCACACGTATGTTAGATAGTTAGAATCGTGTATACGTAAGTACGCGTGACTATTAAAATAGTTTAATAAAATCACATCATCGTTTAATGTAATTATACGCGATTACGTTTTCGTGCTAAAATATAAATTTTATTATTTCAGGTTGTTCGGAATGAAATCCTGGTTCCAACACAACTGAAACGGGTCGAAACGGAATTAAAACGAGCAAGTTATGACCAAAACATTAAAATTAGATTCAATATCCAAAATCAGTGGAGCCCCAGGTTCGAACCCGTGACCCTCCACTCCCAACACATGCATTCTACCACTCTGGCCCGCTAGGGTTTCGCATTAGAAGTCTCAGATATATTGTTTTAAGTCCCCCCTAATCAGTTTCCCCCTTTATCCTTATGATCTAATCCCTATGAATTCAATTGATCCCCAATGTGACTGAGATCGAACCCGATATGTTGGGGCTTTGGTTCCAGACGTTCATGCGAACCAGGGGTGGCTTTTAATTCAACCAAAGACACAACTAAAAGGTCCAATTCAGTCCCGAACAGAGTTGATTTCGAATGACTCAAATCTCAACTCAATTGAATCAAATTCGAACCTGTGGGTGCCCAATTTCATAGGGTTTTTCATCATCAGATCAAACCGAACCTAAGGGTGTAGTTTGATTGAATGTTGAATGTCTACTTCTAAATAAAACCAACTCGTCTTTTATTCGAGAGACGTGAAATAAGATTATGCCCCATTCAAGGTTGCTTGATCAAATTAACAGAGGATGTTCAACGAGTAGAGGATATCGAGGCTTTCTGTATAATTCTATTTGAATACCACAATCTTTTAAATAGAAATCCCCATTTGCTTTAAACCGAAAAGCCCTAGAATTCAAAATCCATGAATTCGTTGAAATTTTATGAAATTGATAAAGGGTTTCCGATAAACAGAGGATTCCGAAACTATCTATATAAATTGATTTGTTTCTAAAAGTCGTTTGAACCGAGACTCCCAACCCATTTTAGTTCAAGAACCCTAAAACTCAATCTCCTGCAATTCGTTATTGTTAAATGCAGGTAACACAGGGATTTCATTCTATGGAACCTCACGAAACTACTAGTATGACTTAATTTGATTCTAAATCACATTTGATAAGAATCCCCCAATTCGTTTTTCGTGAGGAACCCTAGAATTAGGATTCATATAATCCGATGTTTTGACATGAAATCAGCATAGGGATTAGCATAGTCGGTCATTTTAGGATGTGTAGGTGTCGAGCATTACATGGATTGGTTCCGAATTGCTGTTAATCGACTAGAGGGTGTTCTTCGGCCGACCTTCGTTCAAGCTCTTCGATCCATAGCTTCTGCGATGCGATTGTGATATGCAGAACACTCTAAAGATGTCGAATAATGGTTTGGAACTTTCAATTGTGAGATACGAAGTCGATTTGTGTGGGTTTGAAAACTACAAGCTACGGTTTCACCTTTTGGTTTCATTTCGCCATTAATTCGACTGATAATTGAATTAATAACACATGGTAACTGTTAACAATCATCAAGGCCATGATTTAAATAGTTTAATTTCGGTTACAAGCCTCCTTAGTGTGAAATTTGAATTTGCCCAATCATATGGCCGAATTTTGACTTTTATAAGTCAAAATTGATAAATCTTAATGCTTGAAAGTTTAATCCTAATAAATTGAATGTTTTAGGATTAATTCTATTCACTTTCAACCCTTCTAATTTGTTTTTGAATGATTTCACATCAATTCGGTTAATTTCCGGTTAAAGGGGTTAACCGCAAATTGCCGGATTGTCACAAAATAAACTTTATTTAGGTATTAAATATAAATGTTAGTAAAGTAAAAACATACAAACAATACACACACATATATATATACACAAGTGTGTGTGTGACACCTCGCAATTTCCAGGTCAGCCTTTATTTCTTTTTAATAATAATGTGAATTATTATTTCATACGGGACACTAGAATAATTAATATTTAGTGTGACACGTGGCACAATAGCCCAAACACACCGATAAATCAAGGAATTATCGCACAACACTCGCACGTGTCTTGAATAACGAACGTTGGTGAACGTCACAACAATTAGGCACAGAAACACTTCACGAGTCAATTATGGCTAGTAATTGGCTATTAGAGTCCAAACGATGCTTGAACGATGTTCTACAGTCGAGAAACGGGCGAAAACGGGCCTAAAACCACAAAACGGGCTTATTGGGCCTGACAAATGGGCTAGGCGGTACCCCTGACCCGAGACCACGACCTTAGGCATTACGCGCAGAAGGTCCAAGGAGGCGCCTCATCCGGCTGCCTCGCGCGGTACGCTAGGCTCCAACCCATCCCGCCGGGCGTTACGCCTGGGAGTCAGATTCGCAGATTTTCTTTTTAAACTTCCAAGATCATCATCACACCTATTCTCATCATTTTAGTCGACTCCACACTCCACCATTCGGCCACTCTCCTTCCCAAACGCCTGAAACACCTTGAATTGACATATAGGAAGCCATTGAAGCCATTGTTGAGGATATTGAAGCTTTGGGAGCTTGAAGAAGGAGTTGGAGATCACACCACCACCATCACCACCATTTCTCTGCACAAACCTGCTGTCCAGGAGCATTAGAGGCTATTGTTGTCATCATCTCTACAATCTTGAAGCCATAGAAGGTAGTACAACACTTCTTGTAGCATAAAAACACCATAACACTCACATGCACGCCTCTAGACACACATGCATGCATTTATCCTTCACATGCACAAGATTCAGTTCTGGGTTTGTTGATTATAATGTGTTTTGTGATGATCTATAGTGATTAGAATGCGTTTCATGATGATCCTTGATGATGTGAGTCATTCAAATGTGTGATTGGGTCATGACATGATAAAATAATGCCATGCATGTATGATATAAGGCATTCTAGATGATTTTGATTATGTAGAAATGATTATTGATAATGTATAAGTGTTTTTGCAAGATTAGATCATGATCTTGATGGTAAAAAATGTGATTAAATAGCAAACTTAATATTTTTAGTAACTTTTTGGTTACAAGTTGATGTTATGGTTAAAATGGTGAACATGCATATATGTGGGTTTGCTATTAGGATGTTAATATGATGATTTGAATACTTAGAATGTAATTTTGATGATGATTATAGTCATTTTGGCATAGTTGCTATTTTTAGTAACTTTTGTTGATGAAATAATGCTAAATGATGATTTGGGTTATGTTGATATGTTTAGATGATGTTAAATGGATTATTTTGATGATTGGTGACATAATAATAGATTAGGAATGTTTAGATGGTCATCATTATGCAAAAACTACAAAGTTACTAATTATAGTAACTTTATTTTTAGGAAAACCAACTTATGAATATTTTGTATGATTTGAGCATGCTAAGTGGCATAACATGTTTCAACATGATGAATGAATGCTAAGTTAAATGGTTTCTGACATCGCGTATGCTAAAAATGGAAACTTTCCATTTTAGGAAACTTTTATGTGCCAACATGACGCAAGTGACTTATGTGACCTCATATGATAATATGCTATGTGATAACATGCTCACTTAGGATAAATATGCATATTAGAACAATCAGAATATAATTTCTCGCATGACTTGCCTAATTTGGAAACTTTTCTGAAATAGAAACTTACTATAAATAGTAAGTTTCCTCACGAAAGTGATTTTGGTATCCGCACACATCACACGACACTAAATCTTACAATACACGATCACTTGATCAAAAACCGTCACCAACGGGTCGTTAGGTCAAACACGGTCAACACGGTCAACTCGACCCACATAACAACTTGGAGTTGTTAAGATACGAACACGGTCCTATGAGACCCACATATGTGAGCACAAACTTATAGTACCTATGTGATATAGGTAACTGCTAACCGGTGAGCTACACTATTCTCGTACGATATCTCTACTCAAACTCAGGTGAGTTTACAACCCCACTTTTACTCTTTAACTGTTTTACTTAACTATTGGGGTGAGAATTACATTGCAACTGTTTTAGATATATGACTGGTATGTTGTAAAACCATTTTTGAGTGTAACTATTATCGCATTAAGTCCTCACTTATCCTTACCGTTAGTTGTTACAAACGAGTCGTTATTACGTAGTACTACTGGGTTTGACTAGCCCCGCTTGGCACCAATGTTGACTGGAGGTCATAACGAGCGTAATATCGATGTTGATGTCGGGCTCTGCGATGACCCGCGGAGGCAAACGGAAACAGTCGAGTTTCGGTAAGATGAACTGACACACTCCATGGATCGTAGATTCACAAACAACTTAATATACCCAGTATATGTATGTTTACTGATTTACTGTCTGTCTAAACCTGTGAACTCACCAACTTTTTAGTTGACACTTTTCGCATGTATTCTCAAGTAATTAATGGAGCACACGCTAGGACACTCAGGGGATGTTCAAGACGAGTCGCATGCATTAGACTCTTGTCCTAGGCTTTGTGTTGATGTGTTTATTTTAAAAACATTTTAAACAATGTTGTGGTTAAAACAATTTACTTTCCGCTGTGAACTATTTTACAATTCCGCTGCTTTTGATATGAAACTATTCCGCTGCCTTAATTATGGAAATTGTGTAATTTTTACAAAACTGTTTGATTGTGAACTCATATAGAGTCGTTATATATGACCATGAGCTATGATCCTGGCCACGTCACACCCGCGCGGTCTGACACCACACGTGGGAATTTGAGGGTGTGATAGTGTGTGTGTATAAACGTGGATTAATAACTTGGTAATTTTGGTAACAAATGACTTAAATAGTTATAAAACTCTTAAGTTATAAAATATCTTATAATAATTATAAACTTATAAGATAAAATGAATTTAAAAAAAAAATGTAAAACAATTCAAAAAAACACACTTATAAATACATAATAATAATAATTCATATAAATCTTTATAATCCTTTAAAACATAAAATAATAAACTTAATAAAAGGGAGGGACCAGGAGTGTAACTGTTGAAACTTATTTATGGTTCTAGTAAAGTTCAAAACCATGTGGCAAAAATCCAAAGATGCAGGGACTAGAAATGCCAAAATCTGGAATTTCTTTTTCCTCTTCACGGTTCCCAACCGGTTCGAACCATGGAGCATCCAAGTGACCCGATATCTCAAACATTCAAATCACGCAATTTCAGCTCGAATCCTTTTGATTTTGGCAAGTTTACAAACGCGTAAATCTTTACAACTAACAAGATATGGCTAATTTACAGCTGTAAATAAGAAATCATTGCTTGAAATACGAATTTAACAATTCAAGCTCGGTTGTTTCGTCCTCGGCTTCACGAATCGAAACTCAAGCATCTGTAGCCATTGTAAGTATTCCATACACCATCTGGTTCGTTTTTTTGTTCACAATGAAAAGCACTAACTTTATTTGAACGAGCCTGAGCACGATCAAACGAATTCAAATGTTTTGAAGGTTCCTTGGCTTTATTAAATGGATTTGGGGCCAAGCATTATCTCAATTGCATGGCCAGCAGAGCTGGTTAACAAAGAGCCTATTTTTAGCATGGGAGGAATGAGAGTTCGAATCCGGGCTACGTGTTTTTTTTCCCTTTTTCTTCATTTTTAGCTCATTTCGTTCGATTTAAAAATCAATTTTTTTTTGGATTTTATTTTAAATTATTAACAGAAGATTTCTATAAAACTTTATAAATATTCTGTCACAAGTTTAATTTAAATATAATACACCAATATTGTAATTAACAAATATTATATGTTTTAAAATTATTAAGTTATAAAAAAATAATAAAAACGTTCAATTTAATTTTATTAATATTAATCAACTAACTTTGAAGAATTGTTTATTAAAGAATTTAGATAAACCGTTTAAAATCTTACAAAACCCTTTTAACTTGTACATACGTATACATATTCTAAGTAATTACAGGTTTTCGTGATAAATTTGAAGTTGTAAATTTTGTATTTTTAATCAATTCTTTATTCAAGATTTAAGAAATTAAAATTCTTATTAAAGTAGTCATTTATTCGTTAAAACCTTATGTACAACTATTATTTACAACATAATTAACCGTTTGATGACCAATAATTTTGTTTAAATTAATTAATTAATTTGTTTTTATAAAGGCTTCAAATTTTTCTTTAATAAACTTTAAGTATGAACAAATATTGTTAAAACCCAATTATGATTTTGTTTGAAAAACAATAATAATAAATGCTAATATACATGAGTCATAATTGAACAGAATGTAACTCTTATAGTTCTTTTGAAAGTCATAACTGATAAGAATGGTTTACAAACAACACACAATGATTCGATAAAAAGAAAAAAGAAAAGAAAACCAAACTCCACGTTTCCATAAGAGACCTTCAAGTTCCGTTAATCATACCCAACTCAATTAGTTTATATATATCAAACTATTTAGTTTGATTGGGTGAGTGTTGGATAATATTTTGAGCTACAAGCCCATACATCTAGCAAAGCTATAAAATCATCCAGTAGTTAATTCTTATTCCCTTTTTACATTTTGTAACTTTTTTGAGATATTACATATGCCTTATACAAAAAATATTCATAGAGTCAAAAACTTACACATTATGCAAACTAGGGGTGTTCATCGGTTCGGTTAACGGTTTGTTCGGTTTATTCGGTTCGGTTTAATGGGTTTTAAAAAAAATCCTCTAACCGTTAACCGAACCGAATTCGGGTAATAGTTAACCGAACCGAATTTGGTTTCGGTTAAAACCGAATTCAACCGAACAAATAGATTAAAAACCAAAAAAAAACCTGTTAAAACCGAATAAACCGGTCCGAATAAACCGAATTCAACCGAACAAACCGAATTCAACCAAACAAACCGAATTCAATCTTATATATAATTAATAAAAATATAAATTTAAATATGAATTCGGTTTAATCAGTTAACCGAACAAACCGAATTCAAAAAAGGTTTAAAACCGTTAAACGAACCGAAAACCGAATTCGGAATTCGGATACGGTTAGGAACCGAACCGAAAACCGAATTCAGAATTCAGTTCGGTTTTTTTCAATTACAGATACGGTTCGGTTATCGGTTTTAAACGGTTTTCGGTTTTTCTGAACACCCCTAATGCAAACTCTTAAGCATAGTAGACATGATTTAGATGCTATGTGACCTTATGTGCTAATTGCTATGTGAGAATTAGGTGAGAAGACGTTTAATATATCAAACATATACTAGTACATTGTAGCCTAAGAATATTGCTACATTCTTCGCAATGACTTATGTCTTGTGTTAAAAAGGTGAAATGTACACAAACATAAACATAAACATAAACATTATGATTTACATTGTTTAAGTCAAAAACCTAGATAGTCTTGATTTAAGCTTCGTAATATCACTTGTTTGGATTCTTGCTTTGTGCTACTTGAAACTTACATACGCTTTAGATCTTGTTCTATTTTGTTTAATAGTTTTGCATCTTTTTATACGTATTATATTAAACTGTTTTGAATTGCTCACCAACTATGCAAATAGTTGAACTTTTATTTTACATATGTAACACGCTAAGGTGAAGATTTAGGATGAAGACATAGATTAGATTTAGAGTACCTTGTTAAATTAAAACAATGTTAAGTTATTTCTTTTATAATTTGATTTCAAAATCTTGTACTGATTGTATGTTATTAAATAAGTTGTTTGAATCATTTAATATGGATGTTTAAACAATAAAACTTTAACATAACACCACGAGCTTTTGATCAATTACAAATCACGTCCCGACGTATTCACCCGTCGGTTGGGGTGTGACATAATGAAATTCAAATCGATTCCTTTTGATCAAGAACCCTAAAACGGATTTGATTCGAATTCGATAGAAGGGATTATTGTGATGGCTTAAAACCATAAGGCTTTCGATCCTTGGTTAAAACCGATTGAAATGGTATAAAACTTACCTGGTGATGCTTTCGATTTGATGAGTTTCGAGTTCAAATGCTTCACGGATTGACTTGCGAACTAAACCTTCGATTTGGAGGCTCTCAGAGCTTGTTTTTTATTTGGTTTGTTCCAGAAAGGTGTCGCAGAGGGTTTTGATTGTTTAATTTGATTCCCAATCAATTCATTCATCCAATTGATGTTAAAATTGAGCCCAACTATTTACGGGATAATGAATCGTCACCCGAAAGGACACGACGATGGTTTTGCTTGTTTACTTGTATACTGTTGTTTCTCTAGATTCGTTGTATTAATTGTACTTAGGTTTTCACCTAAATACAAACAACTATTGTTTATCGTGAGTTGTTGTACTTACGGTATTTAAGTTTTCACATAAATACGTACAACTGTTACTTGTATTCTGAATTCTGTTATCACAACCACTATTCACATAATGTATTTACACACAGTAAAATGTGAATGTACACGTAACGTACGTACTTGCCGGACGATCAGGTACTGGATGTCACAGTCTCCCCTTGTTAAAGAAATTTTGTCCCGAAATTTAAAATCAATGCCGGGCTCTACTTCTCGAAAAGATGGGGATACTTTGTCTTCATGTGATCCTCACGCTCCCAGGTAAATTCTGGTCCGCGCTTGGAGTTCCAACGAACCTTTACAATAGGGATACGGCTTCGCTTTAGTCTCTTGACTTCATGATCCATAATCTCTATAGGTTCTTCAATGAAATCTAATTGTTCATGAAGTTGTATTTCTTCCAACGGTATGATCAATGATTCATCAGCGAGACATCTTTTGAGGTTTGATACAGGAAATACAACGTGTACTCCGCTGAGCTCATCAGGGACTCGGAGTCTGTATGCCACAGGACCTATACGTTGAATTATCTCAAACGGTCCGACATACCTTGGTGCGAGTTTGCCTTTAGCCCCAAAACGAACCACGCCTTTCCATGGGGACACTTTCAACATAACTCGGTCACCCACTTCAAATTCCAAAGGATTTCGCCATTTTTCTGCGTAACTCTTTTGGCGGCTACGTGTTGCTTGTAGTCTCTGTTGTATCTGGGCTATCTTATCAGTAGTTTCCTGAATAAGTTCCGGCCTAGTGATCCTGTTGTCTCCCACTTCGGTCCAACAAATTGGAGACCGACACTTTCTACCATATAGTGCTTCAAAAGGAGCACATCCAATGCTGCTGTGGTAGCTATTGTTGTAGGAGAACTCAATGAGTGGTAAATGTTTATCCCAACTTCCACCGAAGTCCAGGATGCATGTCCTCAACATATCCTTTAGGGTTTGAATGGTTCGCTCGCTTTGTTCATCCGTTTGTGGATGATAAGTGGTGCTCAAGTTGACACTTGTCCCTAGAGATTGTTGCAATGATTGCTAGAATCGCGATGTAAATTGACTGTCCCGGTCTGAAATAATAGACAATGACACCCCGTGCCAGACTACTATTTCATCAACATAGAGTTTTGCTAGCTTTTCCATCTTGTAAGTTTCTTTGATCGGCAAGAAGTGTGCGGACTTGGTCAATCGATCAATGATGATCCAAATCGAATCGTGTCTGCTGGAAGTGTGGGGTAGCTTGGTAATGAAATCCATATTTATTTGTTCCCACTTCCATTGTGGTATCTCTGGTTGTTCCAGCAAACCCGAAGGTTTCTAGTGTTCAGCTTTGACCTTGGCACATGTTACGCATTTGCCAACATAAGTGGCAACATCTTTCTTCATCCCCGGCCACCAATAAAACGACCTAAGATCTTGGTACATCTTATCGGCACCAGGATGAACAGAATAACGTGTCTTGTGTGCCTCATCAAGTATGAGTGTTCGAAGTTCATCTATTGCCAGGATCCAAACACGACCTAGATAATAGATAACTCCATCTTGTCCTGTCTCTAAATGTTTCTCGGCTCCACAATCGAGCTCGCGTTTCAAATTGTCTCTTGCCACTGCTTCTTGTTGTGCTTGTATGATTTGATCTTTCAGACTTGTTTGCACAATCATTCCCATGGATCGAACGCGCAAGGGTTTGACTCTTTCCTTCCGACTCAAAGCATCTGCAACAACATTTGCTTTGCCCGAATGGTATTTGATCACACAATCGTAATCGTTCAGGAGCTCAACCCAATGTCTCTGTCTCATGTTAAGCTCCTTCTGATCAAATATGTGCTATAAACTCTTGTGATCTGTGAAGATAGTGAATTTGGTACCATACAGGTAGTGTCTCCAAATCTTTAAAGCAAAGACAACAGCTCCCAGTTCTAGATCATGTGTTGTGTAGTTCTTCTCGTGTATCTTTAATTGCCTTGAGGCATAAGCAATGACTTTGTCTTGTTGCATTAAAACACATCCGAGTCCCTGATGGGAAGCATCGCAGTAACTACAAAATCGTCATTGCCTTCTGGGAGTGTTAAGATTGGAGCATTGCACAATCTTTATTTCAATGTCTGGAATGCCTCTTCTTGTTTCTGTGTCCACACAAAAGGTTCACTCTTCTGTGTGAGTTTGGTGAGAGGTAATGCTATCTTAGATAAATTCGAAATGAATCTCCTGTAATAACCTGCCAATCCCAAGAATGATCTGATTTCTGTCGGCGTTGTAGGCACATCCCAGTTCTTGATTGCTTCAATCTTGGCAGGATCCACATGAATTCCATTACTGTTAATTATGTGACCCAAAAACTGAAATTCTCTTAACCAAATTCACACTTGGAGAATTTGGCATAGAGTCGCTCATTCTTTAAAAGTTCCAAAATTGTTTTGAGGTGTTGTTCATGTTCCTTCTCGCTTTTTGAATAAATCAGTATATCATCAATAAAGATGATAACGAACTGATCTAGGTACGGCTTACACACCCAGTTCATAAAATCCATGAACACTGCCGGTGCGTTCATCAATCCGAAAGGCATCACCATGAATTCGTAGTGACCGTATCGGGTACGAAAGGCCATCTTGGGTATGTCTTCCTGTCGCAACCCGAGAAATCCCGTCCCTTCCGGGGCGCGAGCGGCAGCAGATTGTCAGGATCGCAGTCTCCGGTCACACAACATGCGAGACCTATATGTCTGGTTATATACGTACATCCAAAAATTTGGATAAAACAGTTTATTAATATCAGAGTTGCGGAAGTAAAGTATAAGTTATCCAAAACAGATTTAAAATTCATGATTAGCGGAAGCATTCATAAAACAGTTTTCAAAACAAAACATAAGATTTCAGTTTGCGGAAGCATTAAGAGGTGTTTAATATTACATAACATGTCTAATAGATATATGTTCTCAAAATATACTAACACATTTAAGCAGATGCATGCGACTCCAGCCTAGCATCCTAATCCTTGTGCGCGTGTCTTAGTTACCTGAGAAAACATGCGAGTAAAAGGGTCAACACAAAGGTTGGTGAGAGCACAGGTTTATCATAAGCAGTAAACATCCAATGTTTAAAGTAAGAGTTGTTATCTATGTATCATTACAATGCAATATCGATTGATAGCTAGTCAATACAGTTATATTATATGCGGGGTCGTACCGAAGCTGACAGTTGTGCCTCCCGCCATGTCCATCACAAGACAATGGCAAAGTGTTGGTCAATATTGCACCCATTCCGACCTACAGTCGGGTTGGCCTCCCAGACGCGATGGGTGGGGCTTGTCGGGCCCAAATAGTACTATTCAAGATTACCACGCTAGGCGCTACGCGCTACTAACGGTCCGTGGAGTATCGCGAGGACTTTTAGTTGTGATGTGGTCCACACATATACATATAGTGATAAAGCATGTCCATACATAAATGAAATGAGTTGTTTTCCAAAAACAGTTTATCATGCAATGTTTTCTCCCCCAAAGGTAGAAAAAGTAAAAAGGGGCCGTGAACTCACCTGTTACAGCAGTCCCGGTGAATTGTGTTCGCGTCTGCGAATGCTAGCAATCCTGCTAGTAGGCACTTATAACCATATAGGTGTGAGTATGTGTTTTGTGGTATGTTGTATCCCATACAACTCCAAGTGTCGGTGTGCTCAACCGAGTGTGTGCGTGTTGACTAGTGAGACTCGACGAATCATTGGTGACACGATTGTTGTGCTTATGTGCCTTGATGCACATAAGACACCAAAAGGCGTCCTATGACTTTAATCACATAAGTTACTTATTCTTAGAAAGTTTCCATTTTAGGAAAGTGTGGTTATGAAATCCCATTTCACAAGTTTAATACTTCCAATATGTTTATAAAACACGTTCAAACTCTTAAAACACGTCGTTTGCGCATAAGTCACTATTTATGTCATTTTGTCAAATAAAGTTTCCTTATTTGGAACGTATCTGTTTAAAAGCTCGTTTTTACCAAACAAAGTTTCGAATATGCTTAGAAATCATTTTTAAACATATTTCAATAACCCAAGTTTATCAAATCTTTCAAAAACATCAAAAGCCCTCTTTTGATTTCTAAAAGTTTCCATAAATAGCAAGTTTCTACAAAACCAAGTTTTTGACAAAAATCAAATATCCCAATGTGTTTCTAAACACTTTAATATGCATTTGACAACATCTAGACATGTCTAACATGTATAGATCATCACAAATCTATGACATGCAACCTAAAAGTTTCCTTTTATGGCAAGTCCTACAAAATCATCATCAAATCAACAAAACCCAATCCTAGATGATTTCTATCATCAATCTACTTCAAGATATATCAATAAACATTCTAGACCCATTAAAATTTCGTGCATGTGAGCGGATCGGAGTTGCATGTGAGTGGATCTTCATACATGTAGGTTTTTCCCCCTTTGTATGAAGATCTAACTACGAATAAACATGTAAAGTTACCTTAGATGTTCTAAAACACTGAGATGGGGGTGGATCAAGGACTTAGCAGCTCCAAAATCTTCTGGGAATGATCTCCTAGGATGTTCAAGTGGTGGTGTTGATGAGAACAAGCCTCCAAGCTTCACTTCCAAGCTTCAAACCTTCAAGAAGCTTCAACAATGGCTTTCAAGCTCATCAATGGAGGTTTTCTTGGTGGAATGGTGGTGATACAAAGGTATTGGCTCAAGAATGGGGTTTTATAGCCAAAGAAAGAGGATAGTAATGATGAAAAATGAGATAGGTTGAGGGTAAATCGAGTTTTGCGATCTGTGCATGTCAGGCGTATCGCCTAGCGAGGAACACCGATGCCAGGCGTACCGCGCGGATGCCAAATGTGTCTGGCCGAGTTCTTCTTCTCGCGCGCATCGCCAAGCGAGGGGTGTTGGGTTTGGGCGTACCGCCTGGGCCTCCAGGCAAGCCCAATAAGTCCAATTTCGTCGTTTCGGCTCGTTTTTCGATTATTTCACGCTTATAACTCATCGTTTAACATCGTTTGAACTTTTATTATTGCTCAATGGTTTGTTCACCAACGTTCGTAAGACTCGTGTGTGTGTTTCGATAATTCCCCGAATTATTGTTTTGTGTTAGTGTTGTGTTTGCCACACTTGGTTCCCAAAACCAATGTGCAATGTACGATTCGATAGTTCCTCGAACTATCGTTTCGCAGTTGTTTGTGTTCAACTCATCTAATTAAACATAATTAAATGTAATGCAATAAGTATGAATGTGAAATGTAAAGAATGTAAGAGTTGCAATTTACCTGAAATTGCCGGGTGTCACATCATACGTTGTGAACTCCGTCGAGTTCGGCTGGTAAGTTTAGTTGGTATGCCACCGGACCAATCCTCTTCAGGATCTCGAAAGGTCCAATATACCGTGGGTTTAGTTTGCCTCGTTTACCAAAACGAATGACGCCTTTCCAGGGTGAGACTTTCAGAAGGACTTTGTCTCCTACCTGAAATTCCAGAGGTTTTCGGCGTCTGTCGGCATAGCTCTTTTGACGATCACGAGCTGCTGCCATGCGGTTTCTGATTTGCACGATTTTCTCGGTTGTTTCATGCACGAGTTTCGGGCCAGTGAGCTGACTGTCGCCCACTTCCGCCCAACAGATGGGTGATCGGCATTTCCTGCCATAGAGTGCTTCAAAAGGCGCTGCCTTGATGCTGGTGTGGTAAATGTTGTTGTAAGAAAACTCCACCAATGGTAGGTGAGTCTCCCAGCTGTTATTGAAGTCCACTACGCACGCTCGTAGCATATCTTCAAGAGTTTGTATTGTGCGTTCACTTTGGCCATCAGTTTGTGGGTGGTATGCTGTACTCATATCCAACCGTGTGCCAAGTGACTTTTGCAATGATTTCCAGAAGTTAGAAGTGAATCTGGCGTCTCGATCTGAAATAATGGAGATTGGCACTCCATGTCGCGAGACCACTTCTTTAACATAGATTCTGGCTAGCTTTTCCATTTTATCATTTTCCTTGATCGCAAGGAAATGTGCTGACTTAGTCAGTCGGTCAACAATTACCCAGATAGTGTCACATCCACTAGGTGTTCGGGGTAATTTGGTAATAAAATCCATGGATATTTGTTCCCATTTCCACATGGGGATCTCGGGTTGTGTGAGTAATCCAGATGGTTTCTGGTACTCGATCTTGACTTTCGCACATGTCAAGCATTTGCCCACGTAGGTGGCGATGTCGGCTTTCATGTGTGGCCACCAGTAGAGTATCTTCAGATCATGATACATCTTATCAGATCCAGGGTGAATGGAATACCGAGATTTATGAGCCTCGTCCATCACAAGGTCTCGTAAGTTCCCGTAATGTGGAACCCATACACGTTCCATGAAATATTGTAAACCATCGGTTTTTACTTTAAGGTGTTGTTCCATTCCTCTTAGTGATTCTGCCGTTAGGTTTTCCGGTTTAAGCGCCTCCTTTTGGGCAATTCGCAACTGCTCAGGGAGGTTGGGATGGATGGTAAGCTGTAAAGCTCGTACCCTCTTGGGTTTCGATGTGTTTTTCCGGCTTAGGGCATCGGCCACAACGTTGGCCTTCCCCGGGTGATACTTGATAGCACACTCATAGTCGTTTAAGAGTTCGAGCCAGCGACGCTGTCGCATGTTCAGTTCCTTCTGCTCGAATATATGCTGGAGACTCTTATGATCAGTGTATATCGTACACTTTGTACCATACAGATAGTGTCTCCAGATCTTGAGTGCAAATACCACGGCTCCAAGTTCCAAGTCGTGGGTGGTGTAGTTCTTCTCGTGGACTTTCAGTTGTCGGGAAGCATAGGCGATTACCTTCTCTCGCTGCATTAGTACACAACCGAGTCCCTGTATCGAGGCATCGCAATATACTACAAAGTCATCTGTTCCATCAGGGAGTGATAAGATAGGTGCACTACAGAGCTTCTGCTTGAGAAGTTGGAATGCAGCTTCTTGTTTGTCAGTCCAGAGATACTTCTTGTCCTTATGGGTTAAGGCTGTAAGTGGTTGGGCTATCTTTGAAAATCCTTCGATAAATCGTCGATAATAGCCTGCCAAGCCTAGGAATTGTCGCACCTCAGTTGGGGTCTTTGGTGCTTCCCAGTTCTTGATCGCCTCTATCTTAGATTTATCCACATGAATCCCTTGTTCATTAACAACATGACCCAAGAATTGGACTTCTCGAATCCAGAAGTCGCACTTTGAGAGTTTAGCGTACAACTTCTCTTTCCGTAGCAGTTCAAGAGCCAATTGAAGATGCTCTTTGTGTTCCTCCTGAGTTTTCGAGTAAATGAGGATATCATCAATAAAGACAATGATAAACTTATCGAGGTATGGTTTGCACACTCTATTCATGAGATCCATGAATACTGCGGGTGCGTTTGTCAGCCCAAACGGCATAACCAGAAACTCATAATGGCCATACCGAGTGCGAAAAGCAATCTTGGGTATATCTTCCTCCTGAACCCTCAACTGATGGTATCCAGATCGCAGATCGATCTTAGAATAATAACCCGATCCTTGCAGTTGATCAAATAAATCGTCAATGCGAGGTAAGGGGTAACGGTTCTTGATTGTCACTTTGTTCAACTCACGGTAGTCAATACACATGCGAAACGTGCCATCCTTCTTCTTCACGAATAGGACCGGAGCTCCCCAGGGTGAGAAGCTTGGTCTAATGAAACCCTTGTCCAACAGCTCTTGCAGTTGATTGGACAGTTCCTGCATCTCTGAAGGTGCAAGTCGATATGGTGCTCGTGCAATAGGCGCTGCTCCCGGCACAAGGTCTATGCGGAACTCCACTTGTCGAGGTGGTGGTAGTCCTGGTAGATCCTCAGGGAATACGTCGGAATAGTCGCATACGACAGGGATGTCTTCTATTGTTTTCTCCTCTTCAGCCTTGTCGGTGATAAGCGCTAAAATGGCTGTGTATCCCTTTCGTAAGCATTTGTGAGCTTTCATGCACGAGATGATGTTCAGAGGAGTGTCACTCCTTTCGCCCTTGATATCTAGAGTTTCTCCGCCAAGGAGAGGTATGCGCACAACCTTGTCGTGGCAATACACATTCCGAAAGATCCATCCTTCTTCTTAACAAAAAGAACCGGAGCTCCCCACGGGGAAAAGCTCGGTCGGATGAATCCTTTGTCGAGTAGCTCTTGTAATTGATTGGACAACTCCTGCATTTCTGATGGTGCAAGCCTATAAGGGGACTTAGCTACAGGAGTCGCTCCCGGAATCAAAACTATTTGGAACTGCACCGATCTCTCGGATGGCAGCCCCGGTAAATCATCTGGAAACACGTCCGCATAGTCTTTCACAACTGGTACGTCTTGAATCTTGATTACTTCCTTGTCTTTCTCTACCACGTGAGCTAGAAATGCGGTACCTTGTTTTTTGAGGTACTTGCGAGCCTTCATGCAGGATATTATCTTCACACTGCGTTTCACTTGGTCTCCATGAATTTCCAAGATCTGATCGTTCTCCACTGGAATACGTGATAACTTTTCGGAACAGATGAACGCAACTCTGTTAAGAGATAACCAATCCATTCCGATGATGATATCAAAACTGCCCAGCTCCATCGGTATCAAGTCGATGAAAAATGTGTGATCACCAAGTGTTAGTAGGCAGTTCCTAAGTATTGTGTCTACTGTGATCTGTTTGTCGTTTGCTATCTCAATAGTATAAGGGGAGTCTAAAGGTTCCTCAATAAAATTAAGATGACATGCAAAATCGGATGAGATAAAACTCTGATCCGCACCAGTGTCAAATAATATAGATGCATAGAAGTCAGATAAGAGAAATGTACCCGTGATCACATTCGGGTCCTGTCGTGCAGCAGCAGCTCCAATCTGAAAGGCTCTACCTCGTGCTACTGGAGCCCTTTGTTGATTTCTCTTGGGACAATACCGAGAGAAGTGTCCAGGCTCTCCACAGTTGTAGCAAGACCTGTGATCAGCAGCAGCAGCAGTAGTAGCTGCATTGTTGTTTCTGTTGGGAGCCCCCGTGCTCCTGCAATGGTTTTCCCAATGACCAAACTTCCCGTAGTTAGTGCATTTCCTGCACTGGGTGTTTGGTGGATGATGATACTGGCAAGTGTTGCACAATGGTGCTATGCCAGTGTAGGTCTTCTTGATTTGCAACGGTTGGGGTTGGTTGATCATCGGTGTTTGGGTGGTTGCCGCAAAGTTCCTGACCACCTTTTGTTTCTTATCCGGGCGCTTGTCCGGCTTCCTTGAAGTTCCAGCCTTTGTTGAGTCAGCTTCCTTCTTGAGTGCCCCGGAGGCAACCATCACATCAGTCAGAGTTGCTGACAATGTAACAGCCGACTCCATTGTAGTGGGATGGACAGAATTCACATGCCCTTGCATGTAAGCAGGTAATCCACCGACATACCTCTCAATCATTTTCTCCAGTGTTGGCACCACGTCTGGTGCCAAAGTAGCTAACTCATGAAAACGGGTGGTGTAGGCCAGATGCCCAGCACCAATCATGAATAGGTTGAGCAGCTCAGTCTCAACCTTCTTCAGTTCATTCCTTGGACAAAACTATGCCCTCAGCATCGCCTTGAAATCTTCCCAAGGCATAGACAGAGCTTCATCCCTGCCTCTAGTCTGCACTTGAGTGTTCCACCAAGTTAACGCTTGCTTGTTGAATGAGCCAGCAACATATCTTACTTTGTGCTAATCAGGACAGCGAGTCTTTTCCATCTTCTTGATCCACTGGATCAATCCGACGGCTCCTTCACTTCCACTGAAACTCGGTGGCTTGCATCCCACAAAATTTGTATAGGAATAGTCCTGATTATGGCGAGTATTGCCACTGCCCTCTCCAGATGAGTTGGCAACGTTGTTGCTATTGTTGCTATTGATCCTGTTCATTATCTCTGGGATCACATCCCTTAATTGACTGGTCAACAGAGTGGCCAGTGCTACAGTAGCAGGGTCTAACTGGTGAACAGGTGGTGGCGGAGGAGGAGGTGGAGGTGTAGGAGAGTCAGCAAGTGATGGTGTGGAGGAGTGCGGTGTTGAATCATGTGGTGGTGGTGGTGGTGGCAGTAAAGCTGGTTGTGTTCTTAGCGGAATTCTGATCATAACCGAAAGAAAATCGGTTAGTGTAGTGATCAGACGCAGAAGACCTATGCAAATAGAATCCTATGTCATATGATCTCTACATGAGGGTCCCTAGGTTATAGTCTAGGCCAAACCGTTTAAGCAATATGACCTATATTTCTCTAAACCATGGCTCTGATATCTATCTGTCACACCCCAAGCCGGCGGGCTGGATCGACTTTCCCGCCGGGCAGAAGGTTCCCGGGGCGTGATATCGTTGTGATAATCGAAATGATCAGATTGTTTACATAGCACATGATAATTAAATGAGAAATGCTAACATGACAATGAAATAGAATTACAAAGTTAAATTACATTGTTTTCTCATAATTTAACTAAGTAAATCTAATCAAAAGAATCAATGAGTTTATATCTTGATCTGTACAAGATATACAAAAGATGATTCACAGTTTTGTCATTCAAAAGTATGTAAAACCAAAAAGTGGCTAGGCTTTCTTAAAGTCCACTAGCTATGTCCCTAAATGTCTGGTGACTAAACCTGTTCGTCACTTAAGAAAACATGCACTAAAACAAAGTCAACACTAGGTTGGTGAGTTCATAAGTTTGATAATTGAAAACCTTGATTGTTCACACACACAATCACAATGTCATATATGTTACTTGTAAGTTGTTTGATTCACCCGTTCACACAATGGCCTCTCCATAGTTATATTTACAAGTGGTATCTCATCCTAGTAGTTATGCTATAGGGCATATGTAGGGGAACAAGCCCCAGCCAACATCCCACCACATAACTAAAAGAACTCCACACTACTTGCGCTACAACTATAGATATCCATTTCCATTTCACCTGTGCATCCCAATTGTAAATCACATGTTGTATCATATGTAGAATAATATAATAAGAGGGTTTTAGTTATCCAACCGAAGTGTTGATAAGCCCTCGATGTGTTAAGGAATTTAGATTAATTTAAACTGATCCTTGTTATTATTCCATTACTTGTGGGGTTAACTGTTACTCACTTTTAAATAATAAGAGTGTTAGTTAACCAACTGTCATTTGTTCTCATCTTGAAGTGCATAGAGCCTAAAAGGAATCCATTGTAATCCTCACGTAATCAGATTACAATGCATCTGATTTACCTCTACC
The DNA here is from genome assembly GCA_009363875.1 of Mikania micrantha. NCBI lineage: Eukaryota > Viridiplantae > Streptophyta > Magnoliopsida > Asterales > Asteraceae > Mikania > Mikania micrantha. Next base: position 40,843,365 of record CM018691.1, on the reverse strand, counting down.
ACTTTGTATATCGATAGGCCTCATCAAAACTGTTACTAGTAATGTGGCATGAGAGAAAATAAATTCCTCAGTCTACTAATCAACAGGTAATGATGGATTGATTAAAATTTCACTTTCGTATGATATCACCATGCGTCGTTTACCAAACCTGACTGATCGTCGCCCTGTCAGCGGTCATACGTTACCGGCCAAATGAATGCATACGATAAACATACTAGCCCTACAAGCTAGAGGTTTGTCAAACCTATGGTACCACTATGCTATCGTCGTTTAGATCCCACTAAATTAACTGGTAAACGGTTAGGTGAAGGGACTTACAATGAAACTTGAATATATGATACGTGATTGACATGATATAATACCGACAGTTCAATAGAAATCAATTGTATTGTGTTCATCAATGTTGTTGTTTGTTCTCAATGTTGTATGTTCTCAATGTTGTTAACAAAGTTGAATAAGAACTTGTCTTATTACATTATGTTAATTGTTGTGTGAATGATTTTGTTATCATGAAGTTGCATTATCATGATTATCATTCCTTGTTATTCCATATAGTCACCATGTTGTCACTAAGATGTGGTGAGAACTAGTCTTACCACACTTAGTCAACTCAGGTGGTGGATGATAGTTGTTCCATGTTATCTTGTCATATGTATCGAGTCGTAAGCTAAGTGTTATAAGAACTTGTCTTATGATACTTACTTAACTATAGTGTTGAATGTTATTATGAAGATATATTATCTTCATAACATTCTTGTGTTTCATTGTTGTTGTTATCATGTTCACCTGTGATTATCCAAATGTTTGTTCTTGTAAGAATAACCAAGTGTTGAAAGATGTAATCTTACAACTATGTTATTCTATTGTGTTGATGAGTTATGAAATTATATTATCATATTCATCTTTTTTATTCCTGTCATATCATGATCATACAAGCATGCATACAATGATAAACGATAATAATTCAATCAATATTATCTAAAATCAAAGTATAAGCAATATGTTAAACTGAAACTTTTAAATAAATAAAAGTTAAGCAGGTTTCTCAGCCCCGTGAGTTTAAAATCAGTTAAGATTAAAGAAAAAGGGGCATATGAACTCACCTTGTTATTGTTGGGGGTTGACCTAGCTTAAACGAGAATGCACGTGCTCTTGATTGTACTTGTTGTTGTATTCAAGATCCTGTATTGATTTCACGTTGTTTGTAACTTGTAAGTATTAATTGTAATTGATTTGTGTGCGTGTAGGTGTTAGCCCACAATTTGGCTAACACCCGTGAGTCGCGGTCATCATTCGGCCCCAGGTTTCCTTGTTGTAGATTATACTAACACCTACTCCAATTAAGTTAAGTTTAGCTCATAGTGTTATATTACACTTGTCATACCCAATTAAATTTCTATGAAAATGATCCTTAGGTGTTATATTTATATATCGCCACATTTATTACCAACTCCCTATATGTTAGTCCTTGTAAACTGATTTCGTGTTTTTACCACTAGTTAAGCCATATAGGTCAATTGAATCAAATGGGCCGAATGTTCTCTAGATCGAGTTAGTGATTTTTGAGCCTTGTGTTTGCTATTTGGGCCGTAGGATGTTGTTGGGCTGAAACACTTATGATGGGTCGTAGCAAAGAGATTCGGCCGGTTAGAGTTTCTTAAGTTAGATGATTGGGCTACATGGGTGGGCTTTTGCAAGATGGTATTGGGCCTGAAACCAAATGTGGGCCAGTTGTTGCTCTTGGACCGAATAATCACATGGACCCATCAGATGGCTCTAACTCGTTTGAGGTGCTTCTTGGCCAAGTGGTTGATGTTGTTGCCGAATGGGTGTAGTGACTCCCCAATTCCAGCGAACCTTCTCATCAACCGCCTTGGGTTCGGCTAACCTTTTGCTTGGCAGCTACTACGTTCGTGGCACCCAGTAAGGTTCGGCTAAAAGATTAGGTCATCAGTGGGGTTCATTTATGAGAGGGTTCGTTCACTGCCGCAGGTTTGGCTAGCATGCAAACTTGCATGGGAGGTTCGGCTAGAGTTCGGTGGATGATGGTTCGGATCTCCAAGAGGATGATGTTCGATGTTCAAAGGTTTGGTTGGGATGCAAGGTTCGGTGGCCAGGGGTTCGTGGCAGCCCATAGGTTCGTGAATGGAGGTTCGGCCAGGCTCGTCTTCGACCAGCCCCAAGGTTCGTTCCTCTCTTGGGTTCGCCTAATCCCCTTCACACGAACCTTGCACCTGCGTCGTCCTCATCATCATCAAACATCACCTATCCAAATGATGTTACATGGTTATATCATGCACTAATAGTTTTTCATGGTGATGTGGTTCAAGGTAGCACGATGGTCGACCGGTATCATGGGTGGTTCGAAAAAACTTAGAAAACCCTAAATTTCATGGGTTTCTTTTGATCATACCTCAAATTTCAGTGGACCAAACTTCAGATCGGTTGTATTTCCATGTAGAGGGAGTCGAGAGCTTCGTTTGGACACCAAGAACGCCCGATTTCGTCAAGAAACGAGCAAGTTATGATCGTTTGAAGGGTGATTATCCTAGGGAGAGAGAGAGATTTCGGGAGAGAGTGTTTAGAGAGAGAGAGAAATGAAAGAAATGAGGTGGAAAGCCTCATTTAGGCTTTAAATACCCCGAGGGTATTCGGGTTCGTTTCGGTTGCTCAGTTTTCGTCTTCGTTGCGTTTCCGGAACGTAACACGTGTTTTTCGTGTTTTAAATAAAAGGGTTTTATTTGAATTATTTTAAAGGTGGTAATTCCTAATAAATATTTTGTGATTATTTTTCTTATTTTATTTTCGTTCGAATCGTCACCCGAACGGATACGACGATGGTTTTGCTTTCCGACTTTTGTTTTCTACTTTTCAGTCATTATTTTAGAACATTAAACTCACATATGTGTTTGTGTGAATCGTCACCCACGAAAACACCCTGTGAGTTCGTTATTCTAAAACAACACTGCAATTATGCTTGAATTGTGTTTCCTCACTGCCAGACTCAACTAAACTTCCTGTTTTCACATTGTTTTCGTACTGATTTATCGGCCATCTGATTCCTGTCATCTATGGATATCAAATCGCAACCGACATGTTCTTATTGTTTACTTGTACATTGTTGTTTCTCTTGATTCGTTGTATTAACGGTACTTAGGTTTTCACCTAAATACAAACAACTAATGTTTATCGTGAGTTGTTGTACTTACGGTATTTAAGTTTTCACATAAATACGTACAACTGTTACTTGTATTCTGAATTTTGTTATCACAACCACTATTCACATAATGTATTTACACACAACAAAATGTGAATGTACACGTATCGTACGGACTTGCCGGACGATCAGATACTGGATGTCACAGTAACCATTTTTCTGGAATAACTCCTTTAGTCCCTTTATTTTATTAGGTTAATTATCTTGTAAAAAGGTTAATTTTATAAAAACTCTTTATTATGTTTTTATAATCAATATTATTTGTAAAACTATACAACTTTATATTTATAAAACCTTAAAATCATTATATATGTATGTATGTACATTTATCACACTTTAATTAAATATATTATGTTTATAAATACATAATAATTTTGATTATTTCTTTTAAATATATATATGCATCTATATATATGTGTACATCTTCACACATAATAAATGTTTTTATTTATGAATAAAATTATCAAATAAAATCTCCATGAATTTTATTAAATTAAGATTTAGTACTATTAAAGTTCATATTCGAACGAGAAAACAGCAGGGATTACATGGCTGACCTTGTATGTGACACCCCGGGCCGACAGGAACGGATCGGGTTTTCCCGTCGGGCGGAAGGTTCCCGGGGCGCGATATCTTGAGTGATAATCAAAATGATCAGATTGTTTACATGGCACATGATAAATAATGAGAAATGTTAACATGACATATAATATAGAATTACAAAGTTAAATTACACAGTACGTGTTCATAATTTAACTAAGTAAATCTAATCAAAAAAAATCATGAGTTTATATCTTGTATTTATACAAGATATACAAAAGTGATTCACTGTGTCATCCCAAAAGTATGCAATCAAAAGTAAGCTAGGTCTTCTAAAAATCCATTAGCTTAATACTTGCATCTATGTATCTACACATGTCCGTCACCTGAGAAAACATGCATTTAAACAAAGTCAACACTAGGTTGGTGAGTTCATAAGTTTAGTAATTGAAAACCATTGAATTTATGTTAGTCATTCACAATGTTTCACACAAGTTGTATTGGTAATTGAATCCCATGTTCCACAAAATGTCCTCTCCATGGTTATATGTACAGATAATGTCTCATCCAGTCAAGCATGCTTATATATAGGGCATACGAAAGGGTCAAGCCCAGACGCCATCCCACCACATGCTTAACTGCACTTAATACTACCTGTAATACAACGATGGATACCCATTTCCTTTCACCCATGATTTCCCGGTATGTTTATCCCAATAATGAAAAGAAAGAGACGTGATTATCTCTGTTAGCCATTCCTTACGGATTAGCCCGGCATGTATAATAACCCAATAATTAAATCAAGAGACATAAATATCTCTGTTAGCTATTCCTTACGGATTAGCCCGGCATGTAAGATATCCCAATGAAACAAAGTAAAAGATGTAATCATCTCTGTTAACTAATCCTTGCGGATTAGCCGGTGTGTAAGATATCATCCTCGATATCTAGAGCGAAACTTAATAGTTTCTTTAGCTAATCATTACTGATTAGCTCGGCGTGTAGAATACCCAAACAATTGAATAAAGAAACATAATTGTCTCTGTTAGCTATTCCTTACGGATTAGCTCGGCGTGTAAGACATCATACTCGATGTCTAGAGCAAGACCTAGTAGTCTCTGTGACTGTCAGTACTAACCAGTCCGGTGCGTAAGATATCATACTCGATACCTAGGTAGGGACATAATAGTCCCAGTAGCTGTCACCCCTGTCCAGCCCGGCGTGTAAAGTGTCCTATGAATAAAGTAAGAGACGCAGTCGTCTCTGTTAGCTAGTCCTTATGGATTAGCCCGGCGTGTAAGATATCCTCCCACAATATCTTTTGGAATGAATAAGTTCCCTAGAGTTTATGAATTTATCGATTTGATTGATTGCACCTCTCGTGCCCGACGTGATTTCATTAAATTACCCCAAATCCTAGTGATTAGTAGTTGTGATCTACCCAACTGATCTATGGTTGTGTACCCAGCATCCTCTGACGGTTATTAGATTTGCTCTAAATAGAGTCTTAATAATTAATGATAGTATGTGTGGGGAGTGCCATCCCACAAGCGTGTGCTTGCGATATCATCCTCGATATCACAAGTAAATGTCTCAACTGTTATCTCAATGTTGAGTGTTCTTACTAACTTGAACAGAGTGTTATAAGAACTTGTCTTATACACAATGTTAGTGATGTGTAAATGATCTTGTTACCATGAAGTTACATTATCATGGTTATCATTCTTGTCATCAGTAATTGTTATTGGCATGTTATCCCTTGGTTTTCCCCTTGTCCTATCGTGTAAGGATAATGCACGGTTGTAAGATATATTCTTAGCAGCGCGCATTATTCTTTGGTGTTAATGGGTCACAATTCTAGGTTAGCATATAGCATCCTAGTTATTTCATGTATGATATCATCAAATAATCAAGCATGTAATGATAAACGATAATAAAGACAAGCAATTATTATCTAAATCATGATATAAGCAATATGTTAAAATAAACTTTTAAAAAAATTAACAGTTTAGCACGTTTCTCAGCCCCGAGCTTTGAAATCAGTAATGATTAGAAAAGGGGCATATGAACTCACCTTAAGTTTGAAGTTGTTGACTTAGCTTAAATCGAGGATGCACACGCTCTTTGTGGTTCTTGTAGTAGTTTCCACGATCCTGTATTGATTTTATGTTGTTGTAATTTATAAGTATAAGTTGTAGTGACCAATGTACGTGTGTGAGTGTGTTAGCCCTAAGTTGGCTAACACCCTTGATTCGCGGTCATCATTCGGCCCTCATTTCGAGTGTCATAGTTTGTTATTTCAATGTGACTTTATGTTGTATGTTTAGACTTTATTCAACCTTGAGAATCTATAAATTTTGTCATTAAGTGTTAGTCATTTGTGTTGATATGAGACTTGGTAATTAATTCCAAAAATAAAATTTGTAAATATCTCATGTAATTGTCAAGTACCTTAGATCAAACCATGACCTCCTTTGTAGAAAATAAGAAAAATATGTATGACCTCCATACAACTTATTCATATTCTTGTTTCCATTTTAAGTCAAGTGGGCCAAATACTAATCGCTTGGGCCGAATGAGTTGTTATTGGGCCAAGATAATCTCATGGCCCAATCTAATTGTGTGGGCCGAATGTATGTGTACACCCAATTGGGCCATGAAAATTTTCATTGGGCCGAATTATATATAAATGGACTAAACCAATAGGGTTGGGTCTGACTCCTTGATGTGGGCTGAATGATGGTTGGGCCCTTGGGCCGATTTATTGCTACTGAAACAACAAGAAATTGGGCCGGGATTGTGGGCTGTAAAGTGGCTGGGCCTGGGTCCTATGGTATTCTTGATTGGGCCAATTCACAAATCTCTTGGGCCGTGTATGATTGCATGGGCCAAAATGGATGTTGACCGAATAAGATGTTTGGGCTGAACAAATAATCGACTGTGGACCTTGCTGCTCGGCCTTCAACTGATCAACGAGAAAACATTTGTCATATCCAGCGAACCCTTTGGGGTATGGTTCGGCTAAGTGCAGACTTATCCCAGAAAGGTTCGTGGCTCCCAGTGTATAGGTTCGGTGAGTAGTGAGGGTTCGGTGCCTGATGGTTCGGCTAATGACCATTGCACAAAGGTTCGCCGAAGGTTAGAGAGGTCCTGCACACGTTAAAGGTTCGGCATGGGTTCTGGGTTCGTCTGAGGATGAGGGTTCGTGACTCATGATGGGTTCGCCTAAGACCCATAGGTTCGGCAGAAGGGTAAGGTTTGTGCATGGGTTCGTGGGTCAGGGGTGTAAGGTTCGTGTCCCTGCAACTAGGGTTCGTGAATGGGGCAGGCTCGGTGGTGGTTCGCAGCCTCCTTGTCGAGCCTTGCAGGGTTCGGCTCACCCAACTTGCCCAGCTACTCGCGAACCTGTGGTCGCCCACCCTCATCATCCTCTTCAGTTTTGCTGCTTCTAAGATTGTCCACACCAGAGTGTTAGGCAATAGGGATTCTCGAAGGTATAATGGTCGTCGGGGTTGGCCCAGAACCGGCTAAAGATGTGGAGGTTGAACAAAAAAAGGGAAAACCCTATTTTCAGAAATGTTTCAAGCATCATACCTCCGGTTTTGTTGGTTAAATCTCTAGATCTGCTGTACTTTCATGTAGAGGACATCAAGGGCTTCGCGTGGGTTCAAGAATCACTCAAATTCATTGAGAAACAAGGAAGTTATGGAGGATTGAAGGTGAAGAATGGGGTTGGAAGGTGGTGGCTGGATTTTTAGAGAGAGAAGGAGTTGTGGGTGTGAAAAATGAGAGAAAACTCTCATTTGGAGTTTTTATATCACGTGTGATGTTCGGGTTCGTTTTGGTTGCTCGGTTCGCGTCTTCGTCGCGTATCCAGAATTTTACGCGTAATTCATTTGTAATGAATAAAAGAAAATTGTCACACCCCCAAATTCCCACTCGTGGTGTCAGTCCACGTGGGTGTGATGTGGACAGGATCACAGCTCATGGTCATATAGAACGACTCTATATGAGTTAAACAATCACACAGTTTTGCAAAACAAACATGTTTTCAAGTAAAGCAGCGGAATGATTATAACCAAAAACAGCGGAATAAATTTGATATCATGAGTAATTAAAGTTGCAGCAGAAAGTAACTTGTTTGAACAGACACTACAAAGGTTTAAATTGTTTCAAAATCAATCAAATGCACACAAGGCCTAGGACATGAGTCTATATGCCATTCAGACTCCTTAGTGCTCCCTTGAGTGCATCCTAGCGTGTGCTCCATTAGTTACCTGAGAATATATGCGAAAAATGTCAACTAAAAGTTGGTGAGTTCACAGGTTTAGACCGACAAAAATAGTAAACAGACATATACCGGGTATGTTAAGTTTAGTTGCTGGATACTACGATCCGTGGAGTGTGTCAGTTCATCTTACCGAAACTAGACTGTTTCTGTTTGCCTCCGCGAGTCATCGCTGAACCCGCATTCACATCGAAATTGCACTCGTTATGACCTCCAGTCAACATTGGTGCCGAGTGGGGCTAGTCAAACCCAGTAGTACTACGTAATTACGACTCGTTTGTTACACAACTAACGGTAAGGATAAGTGAGGACTTTATGCGATAATAGTTACACTCGAAAATGGTTTTCACAACATACCAGTCATATATCTAAAATATTTGCATAGTATTCTCACCCAAATAGTTTAGCAAAAGCAGTTAAAGAGTAAAAGTGGGACCGTAAACTCACCTGAGTTTGTGTAATGCGTTTGCTCAAAAGAATAGTGTAGCTCGCCGGCTAGTAGTCACCTATATCACGTAGGTGTTATGAGTTCGTGTTCACATATGTGGGTCCCACCGGACCGTGCTAGTGTTCAATAACACCAAGTGGTTATGTGGGTCGAGTTGACCGTGTTTGACCGTGTCGATCGTGTTTGACCTAACGACCTGTTGGTGACGGTTTTGGATCAAGTGCTCGTGTAACGTATGGTTTAGTGTCGTGTGAAGTGTACGGATACCAAAAATCATTCCCATGAGGAAACTTACTATTTATAGTAAGTTTCTATCTTAGGAAAGTTTCCATACTTAGCAAGTCATGCATAAAATCATATTCCGATTATTCTAGCATGCGTATTTATCCTAAATGAGCATGTTATCACATAGCACATAGTTACACATAGCCGGTTTTGCATAGTTTGCGTGTAAAAGTTTCTATATTTAGAAAGTTTGCACAAATAAGCATATTTCCACAATTTTAACAACCAACATCATCTAGCATCATTATCTTAGTCCTAAATAGTCATTTGATCGTAACCGTTATGTCTAGCATGCTCTTATTTACAATTTTGCAAAATAAAGTTACTATTTTTAGTAACTTATGAGATATACACAAAATCCAATCTTTCAACATCACCAATCATTCACTATCATCATATTATCATCAAATAAGCATGTTAGACTCAATACATTATCAAACTCATCATCCATTTGCAACCTTGTGACAAAAAGTTACTATTTATAGTAACATTCATGAAAATCATATTGTTGACAGTTTTAAACATTCCTATGCACCAAATAATCACCATCTAGCTTCTAAACATCATTTTTAAGCATAACTTATGGGTCTAAGCATACAAATATGGTTATTTCATCAAAAACTCATACTTAGTAACATTAAAGTTACTATTTTTAGCAACAATCCCCAAATGACCAAATCTTGATATGGTAAATCATTCAAACCTTGCAAATCTTCATCAATAACACCTTAATCAACATTTCAATACTAAAAATCATGCTATTACGCTTAGATCGTACATGCATGTACTCACAAGTGCCCATTTACTAATAAAACCAACAAATATTCATCTAATCTTATCAAAATCATCATAGATCATAGTTAGATCATCAAATCAGTAGGTAGCATCATTAAAAACAGATCCACAACAGCAACATTTCTTGATTAGATGTGTGATGGTGATGCATGTGGGTATTTCCCCTTGCATGTGAGATTTCTAGTGATTCTAGACTAGATTGAACATAGAAACTACCTTTCGAAGCTTTGAATCACTGAAATCGAACTCGAGCAGCTCTGTTGAAACTCTAAACGTGGCTGAGATTGATTTGGATGCAAGGAACAAGAAGGTAGGATGTTCTTGTGGGTTCTACAAGGCTTCAACCTCCTCCAATGGTCTCTAAATGACTTGGAATAGCTTCAATGGGGCTTGCAGATCGTTCAAGGTCGAGATAGAGCGTTTTCAGTCGAGAGGTTGAGTGAAGAAGAGATAGAAATGATGAAGTCTTGGATTTATAAAGATTTTGCGTGTTGGCCGCCATCGCGTACCGCGGACACTGTCCAAAAAGCAACCCCGCGTACCGCGGCGATTAAAATAATCATTCTGTTCCCAAAACACGCCGCGTACCGTGGTGGTGGAAGATGATCGGTCGTCGCGTACCGCGATGGTTTTCGGAGAATTCAAATTCCCCCGCCCAGGCTTCGCGTAACGCGAAAGCCCAATTAGGTGCCCATCGCGTACCGCGATGGGTCTCGATAGAGCCCAATAAGCCCAATTTCATTGTTTTGAACCGAATCTTTCGTATTTCTCGAATACGATCATCGTTTCTCGACACATAGGCCTTGTTCTAGCTAAATTAGGTTCACCAGAACCTGTTTGCAGTGTTATCGTGCTGTGGTTTGATCCGTTCACCAACGTCCGTTATTCAAGACACGTGCGAGTGTTGTGTGATAATTCCTTGAATTATCGATGTGTTCAGACTGTTGTGCCACGTGTCACACTAAATGCAATTATTATAGTGCCACGTATGAAATAATAATAAACATTATTATTAAAATAATAGAATTGGTGACCTGGAATTTACGAGGTGTCACATCATCCCCCAGTTATTGGGAATTTCGTCCCGAAATTCAGTTCGTGTTGCCAGTGTTGGTCTGGTTAGAGAATAAGTGAGGGTATTTCTTTTTCATCTGGTCCTCCCGTTCCCAGGTGTATTTCGGTCCTCGCCGTGAGTTCCATCGAACTTTTACAATGGGTATCTTACTAAATTTCAATTTCTTGAATTCTCGGTCCATAATTTCCACTGGTTCCTCTATGAAGTGTAGTTGTTCGTCAATCTGAATTTCCTCTAAAGGAATTGCGAGAGTTTCGTCTGATAAACACTTCTTGAGGTTCGAAACGTGAAACACGTTATGTACGCTACTCAGTTCCTGTGGTAGCTGTAGTTCGTAGGCCACCGGGCCTATCCGTTTAGTGATCTCGAAAGGTCCAATATAGCGAGGGTTTAGCTTTCCCCGCTTCCCGAACCAGATCACTCCCTTTCAAGGCGAGACTTTAATAAGTACATGGTCTCCTACTTGGAACTCTAAAGGTTTGCGCCTCTTGTCGGCATAGCTCTTTTGTCGATCCCGAGTTGCTGCCATTCTGTTGCGTATCTGCACAATCTTTTCAGTTGTTTCGTGCACGAGTTCGGGCCCGTTCAGTTGGCTTTCACCAACTACCGCCCAACAGAGTGGTGATCTACACTTACGCCTGTAGAGTGCTTCAAAAGGTGCAGCTCCAATACCGGTGTGATAGCTGTTATTATATGAGAACTCCACCAAAGGTAGGTGTGTCTCCCAGCTGTTACCGAAGTCAATCACGCATGCCCGAAGCATGTCCTCCAAAGTCTGGATGGTTCTTTCACTCTGACCATCGGTTTGCAGGTGATAACTTGTGCTCATATCCAACCGTGTCCCTAGTGCCTTGTGTAAGGACTTCCAAAAATGTGCCGTGAAACGGCTGTCTCGGTCAGATATTATAGAGATTGGGACTCCGTGTCTGGATATGATCTCCTTCAAATATATTCGGTAACTTTTCCAACTTATCAGTTTCCTTAATTGGCAGGAAATGTGCTAATTTTGTGAGTCGGTCTACAATAACCCAAATGGTGTCGCAACCACTAGTAGTCTTTGACAGCTTAGTAATAAAATCCATGGAAATCTGCTCCCATTTCCATACTGGAATTTCCGGTTGTTGAAGTTGTCCTAAGGGTTTCTGGTATTCGACTTTGACCTTTGAGCAAGTCAGACACTTACTCACATACGTTGCGATTTCTGACTTCATGTTAGGCCACCAATAAGTTCCCTTTAGATCGTGGTACATCTTGTCAGAACCTGGATGTACAGAGTATCGGCTCTTATGAGCTTCATCCATTACTATTTCTCTTAATCCCCCATAACGTGGGATCCATATACGATCCAGTAGGTAGTAAGCTCCTTCGTATTTCTGTCTCATTTGTTTGTCCATCCCTCGCATGGCCTCGAGAGTGAGGTTTTCAGCTTTCAACGCTCCTTGTTGTGCGATCCGAATTTGATTGGGTAGTTCGGAGTGGATGGTAAGTTGTAGTGCACGTACGCGTTTGGTTGTTTCCTTCCGGCTCAGTGCGTCGGCTACTACGTTCGCCTTTCCAGGATGATACTTGATTGCACAGTCATAATCGCCTATCAGTTCGTCCCATCTGCGTTGTCTCATGTTTAGTTTCTTTTGGTCGAAAATGTGTTGTAGGCTCTTATGATCAGTGAATATGGTGCATTTTGTACCATAGAGATTGTTTCGCCAGATTTTCAGTGCGAACACTACGGCTCCCAACTCCAAATCGTGAGTGGTGTAGTTCTTTTCGTGCACCTTCAATTGTCGGGACGCATAAGCTATAACTTTCTCGCGTTGCATCAATACAGAACCGAGTCCTTGCTTCGATGCGTCACAGTACACCACAAAATCCTCGCACGCGTCTGGTAGCGATAAGATTGGTGCACTGCACAACTTCTGCTTCAACAGATCGAAAGCAGCTTCTTGTTTTCTCCCCATTCAAATTTCTTGTCTTTGTGCGTAAGGGAAGTCAATGATTGCGCGATCTTCGAGAATCCTTCGATAAACCGCCTGTAGTACCCGGCCAATCCTAAGAATTGCCGCACCTCGGTTGGAGTCTTAGGTGCTGCCCAACTCTTGATTGCCTCAATTTTTGCTGGGTCTACAGGTATCCCCTTTTCGTTCACCACGTGCCCAAGGAACTGTACTTCGCGAATCCAAAAATCACATTTGGAAAACTTCACGTATAGTTGTTCCTTCTTCAGCAGTTCCAAGACACGTCTTAAGTGATCGGCATGTTCCTCTTGGGTCTTGGAGTAGATCAGGATGTCATCGATAAATACGATCACGAACTTATCGAGATACAGTTTACACACCCGATTAATGAGATCCATGAATACTGCTGGTGCGTTGGTTAGTCCGAACGGCATAACCAGAAACTCGTAATGTCCGTACCGTGTTCGGAAGGCTGTCTTCGGTATATCTTCCTCCTGTATTATAAGTTGGTGGTAACCGGATCTCAGATCGATCTTCGAATAGTAGCTTGACCCTTGTAGTTGGTCAAACAGATCGTCTATCCGTGGTACAGGGTAGTGATTCTTGATCGTTACCTTGTTCAGTTCCCGGTAGTCTATGCACATACGGAATGAACCGTCCTTCTTCTTTACGAACAAGACCGGAGCTCCCCAAGGTGAGAAGCTCGGTCGGATAAATCCTTTATCCAACAACTCTTGCAATTGATTAGATAATCCCTGCATTTCTGTAGGAGCCAATCGGTATGATGCCTTGGCTATCGGTGCTGCTCCTGGTGTTAGATCTATCTGAAACTCCACTTGTCGCATCAGTGGTAGTCCCGGTAGATCTTCAGGAAAAACTTCCGGATAATCGCGATCAACGGCGATGTCCTCGATCTTCCGTTCCTTCTTTGGCTGTTCAGTGATAAGTGCTAGGATAGTTGTGTATCCCTTCTTCAGGTATTTGCTTGCCTTCATGCAGGACATAATGTTTAATGGTATACCGTGTCTTTCCCCTTGGATTGAAATCTGCTCACCACTTGGTAATGTAACTCGTACAATATTCTCGTTGCACACGATCTCAGCATGGTTTGCAGATAGCCAATCCATTCCAATCACCACATCGAAGCTTCCGAGAGTTACTGGCATCAGGTCAATCACCAGTTGATGGTATGCTAGTGTCAGAACACACCCTTTGATGATATGTTGTGTTTCGATCAGTTTTCCGTCCGCTAACTCTACGGTGTACTTATAGTCTAGTGGTGTTGGTGTCATATCAAGCAATTTTCTAAAGTCACTAGAAATGAAACTCCTATCGGCACTAGTATCAAATAATATACTAGCATATACATTATTTAACAGAAACGTACCAGTAACGACGTTTGGATCATCTTTAGATTCTCCTGATCCAATGACGAATGCCCGCCCCCTAGCCGGGTTGCCACCTGCATTCTTGTTCTGCGGGCAATCTCGGCGCATGTGTCCCGGCTTTCCGCAGGTGAAGCACCCCTTCAATGTATTATCTTTGTTGAGGTTGGGGTTGGGGTTTGATCGGCATTCCTTGGCCATGTGCCCGTTCCTCCCACAGTTGGTGCATTTGACCCTCTTGCACGGGCCAAAGTGGTGGAAGTTACAGTTGTTGCATTTTGGCTGTTGCCCTGGTATCCCCCTTGCCTTGTGTGTTTGGTTGAGTGGCAGTGAAAACTTTAGCCGGTGCTGGTCGGTGCTGAGTTGGTTATTGCGGGGAGAAGGTATGATTGTTGCTGGGTTCCCACTTTCGCTTGGGTTCTTGGGGTTTCAGATGTTCACCCCGCTTAGGCAATTTTCCCTGGGCTACTGCCTGATCAGTGAGCTTGTGCGCCAAGCGTATCAGTGGTTGGATGGTGGTGTGATCGGATGCAGTTACCGTACTCTGGATTTGCTCCGGCAATCCACTAATGAATTGCTCGATTTTCTTGTATTCCGGCGTTACCATTGCCGAACACAGCTTGCACAGCTCGTGAAACCGACTACAATACTTCTCGATTTCTGATCCCACCATCTTGTGTACCCAGAATTCTTCCTCAAGTTTCCGGATCTCGTCACGAGGACAATACTCCTCTTGAAGCATCCTTGTGAAATTCTCCCAAGGAATGGAGTTTGCGGTTTCGAGTCCGAGAGTTTGGACATGGGTGTTCCACCAAGTGAGGGCCGGTCCCTCCAGTGTTCCTGTAGCATATTTCACCCGGTTTTCCTCCGAGCACTCAGACATAGAGAAGACTGACTCCAGCTTCTCGATCCAGCGAAGCAGTCCCACTGCTCCTTCGGTACCCTGGAACTTGTGAGGGTGGCAGCTCAGGAAGGCTTTAAACGAACATCCTTTTGTTGCACTCCCTTGAGAGCCTCTGCATCGGAGTTCAATGTAACGTGTTAGCGCTTAAGGTTGTCTACACTAATTTAATCTGGTTGGACAGTTGCTAGTACCGTTGTTGGTGCCACTTGTCTCGTTGGCAAGTCGGTTCGCCTCGTATTCAGCAAGTACATTGCTGAGCCGTTTATCCACCATTAATTTGATCCTTGCCGCCTCGGATTTGCGTCTAGGGTTACGTACGTATGTTCCCTTTCCAGCCATGGTTCTATATGGAGGAGTTAGAGTGTTAGTCAACATATGTCAGAGTGTTAGTCAAAAGTTAGATAAGTTGTCATGCCAGAGGTCAAGTTAGATATCATATTAGAGATTGTGTTAGCAACAGTCATAATAATACAACAGGTAATAATAAAGCATAATTCTCATTAATACCAAATCTTTTGAAATACAAAAATTTTAAAGGAAAGTACAATACAAGTTCTCCGAGCACATCCCGCTTGTCTAGGCCAAAATAAGAAGAAACACAAAATAAAATAGTCCACTAATCCGATTCCATGGAGACATGTGAAATATCACTAGCAACGTCTCCATCATCATCATCATCCTCTGGATCCTCATTGGGATCCTCATCAAAATCCCCTTCTTCGAGGTCCTCGGCCTCGAACTGTGGTCCGTCGTCCTCAACTGGCGGCTCCTCGATGAACTGCGTCGCCCATGGGTTGAGCATGGCATCGTTAGCTTGGACCATCGCCTAGGTCTCATCTATGTCTGTTCGGTTCTCAGTGATGCGCCCATCATGCTCTTGCATGATGTCGACCATCTGTCCATGCTGCGTCATAAGCCGGGACACCTGGAGTCGTAGAGTCTCCACCTGTTCCTCCAAACGATCGTTTCGCTCCTCCAATCGATCGTTTCGCCTTTCCGGGCGATCGTTCTTCTCGCGAAGAACACGAACCTCATAAGATAGATCAGCATTCCTCCTAAGCTCTCGCCGCGTAACGGCAACGTGAGCTGCAAAAGCTCTCTCCAGCGGCATTCCAAGTGTTGGTAGTCGTGGGCCTGTAGAGGTATCGCCCTTATGTCGCAATGGAGGTACCACTCCCCCAATACCCAATCCTGTAGGATGTTAGGTAGCCATCCCCAATACCGATCCCGGGCCAACATCTGTGCTCGCCTCTCCATCTCGGCGTCCACTTGAGCCACGATATCGTCGATCCTACGTCGACTCTCCTCGGCCAAGTTGTCACTCGCTGGGCGTTTGCCCGGGTTCCTGTTAGCGTCTCGATTGTTATCGGCCATCCTGTAAGTCTCAGGTTAGTAAATAACAGTTCAATAAAGGTAATAACAACATCAGTGTGCAATTTCTAGTGTAGTGTCTAATGTAGAGCAGTGGCTATAGTCTAAGTTTACTATATGCAAACCTAGTTCCCTATAACCAAGGCTCTAATACCAGTCTGTCACACCCCCAAATTCCCACTCGTGGTGTCAGTCCACGTGGGTGTGACGTGGCCAGGATCACAGCTCATGGTCATATAGAACGACTCTATATGAGTTAAACAATCACACAGTTTTGCAAAACAAACATGTTTTCAAGTAAAGCAGCGGAATGATTATAACCAAAAACAGCGAAATAACTTTGATATCAAGAGTAACTAAAGTTGCAGTTGAAAGTAACTTGTTTGAACAGACACTACAAAGGTTTAAATTGTTTCAAAATCAATCAAATGCACACAAGGCCTAGGACATGAGTCTATATGCCATTCAGACTCCTTAGTGCTCCCTTGAGTGCGTCCTAGCGTGTGCTCCATTAGTTACCTGGGAATATATGCGAAAAGTGTCAACTAAAAGTTGGTGAGTTCACAGGTTTAGACAGACAGAAATAGTAAACAGACATATACTGGGTATGTTAAGTTTAGTTGTTGGATACTACGATCCGTGGAGTGTGTCAGTTTATCTTACCGAAACTAGACTGTTTCCGTTTGCCTCCGCGAGTCATCGCTGAACCCGCATTCACATCAAAATTACACTCGTTATGACCTCTAGTCAACATTGGTGCCGAGTGGGGCTAGTCAAACCCAGTAGTACTACGTAATTACGACTCGTTTGTTACACAACTAACGGTAAGGATAAGTGAGGACTTTATGCGATAATAGTTACACTTGAAAATGGTTTTCACAACATACCAGTCATATATCTAAAATAGTTGCATGGTATTCTCACCCAAATAGTTTAGCAAAAGCAGTTAAAGAGTAAAGGTGGGGCCGTAAACTCACCTGGGTTTGTGTAATGCGTTTGCTCAAAAGAATAGTGTAGCTCGCCGGCTAGTAGTCACCTATATTACGTATGTGTTATGAGTTCGTGTTTACATATGTGGGTCCCACCGGACCGTGTTAGTGTTCAACAACACCAAGTGGTTATGTGGGTCGAGTTGACCGTGTTTGACCGTTTCGATCGTGTTTGACCTAACGACCCGTTGGTGACGGTTTTGGATCAAGTGCTCGTGTAACGTGTGGTTTAGTGTCGTGTGAAGTGTACGGATACCAAAAATCATTCCCATGAGGAAACTTACTATTTATAGTAAGTTTCTATCTTAGGAAAGTTTCCATATTTAGCAAGTCATGCATAAAATCATATTCTGATTATTCTAGCATGCGTATTTATCCTAAATGAGCATGTTATCACATAGCACATAGTTACACATACCCGGTTTAGCATAGTTTGCGCGTAAAAGTTTCTATATTATAAAGTTTGCACAAATAAGCATATTTCCACAATTTTAACAACCAACATCATCTAGCATCATTATCTTAGTCCTAAATAGTCATTTGATCGTAACCGTTATGTCTAGCATGCTCTTATTTACAATTTTGCAAAATAAAGTTACTATTTTTAGTAACTTATGAGATATACACAAAATCCAATCTTTCAACATCACCAATCATTCACTATCATCATATTATCATCAAATAAGCATGTTAGACTCAATACATTATCAAACTCATCATCCATTTGCAACCTTGTGACAAAAAGTTACTATTTATAGTAACATTCATGAAAATCATATTGTTGACAATTCTAAACATTCCTATGCACCAAATAATCACCATCTAGCTTCTAAACATCATTTTTAAGCATAACTTATGGGTCTAAGCATACAAATATGGTTATTTCATCAAAAACTCATACTTAGTAACATTAAAGTTACTATTTTTAGCAACAATCCCCAAATGACCAAATCTTGATATGGTAAATCATTCAAACCTTGCAAATCTTCATCAATAACACCTTAATAAACATTTCAATACTAACAATCATGCTATTACGCTTAGATCGTACATGCATGTACTCACAAGTGCCCATTTACTAATAAAACCAACAAATATTCATCTAATCTTATCAAAATCATCATAGATCATAGTTAGATCATCAAATCAGTAGGTAGCATCATCAAAAACAGATCCACAACAGCAAAATTTCGTGATAAGATGTGTGATGGTGATGCATGTGGTTATTTCCCCTCGCATGTGAGATTTCTAGTGATTCTAGACTAGATTGAACATAGAAACTACCTTTCGAAGCTTTGAATCACTGAAATCGAACTCGAGCAGCTCTGTTGAAACTCTAAACGTGGCTGAGATTGATTTGGATGCAAGGAACAAGAAGGTAGGATGTTCTTGTGGGTTCTACAAGGCTTCAACCTCCTCCAATGGTCTCTAAACGACTTGGAATAGCTTCAATGGGGCTTGCAGATCGTTCAAGGTCGAGATAGAGCGTTTTCAGTCGAGAGGTTGAGTGAAGAAGAGATAGAAATGATGAAGTCTTGGATTTATAAAGATTTTGCTTGTTGGCCTCCATCGCGTACCGCGGAGACTGTCCAAAAAGCAACCCCGCGTACCGCGGCGATTAAAATAATCATTCTGTTCCCGAAACACGCCGCGTACCGCGGTGGTGGAAAATGATCGTTCGTCGCGTACCGCGATGGTTTTCGGAGAATTCAAATTTCCCCGCCCAGGCTTCGCGTAATGCGAAAGCCCAATTAGGTGCCCAGGTCTCGATTGAGCCCAATAAGCCCAATTTCATTGTTTTGAACCGAATCTTTCGTATTTCTCTAATACGATCATCGTTTCTCGACACATAGGCCTTGTTCTAGCTAAATTAGGTTCACCGGAACCTGTGTGCAGTGTTATCGTGCTGTGGTTTGATCCGTTCACCAACGTTCGTTATTCAATACACGTGCGAGTGTTGTGCGATAATTCCTTGAATTATCGATGTGTTTAGACTGTTGTGCCACGTGTCACACTAAATGCAATTATTCTAGTGCCACGTATGAAATAATAATAAACATTATTATTAAAATAATAGAATTGCTGACCTGCAATTTACGAGGTGTCACAAAAATTATTTCAATTAATTGATAAGTTTCAAAATTGTAAAATGTTGTTTATTTTATTTTATTAAATTGATTATCGTTTCGTGTCTTGTTTCGTTTTCGTTTCGTCAGAAAACGTCACTTACGCGCGTTTTCGTACAGAGCGCTAACTGTACGAACACGATCGTACGTTTCACTTTCTGATTTAGTTTTCTACTTCCCAGACATCATTTCAGAACGTTAAAATCACAGATATGTTTGTGTGAATCGTCACCCACGCAAACACACTGTCAGTTCGTTATTCTGAAACGAAACTGCAATTAAACTGTGACTTGTATTTCCTCACTGTCGGACTCAACTAGACATCCTGTTATCATGTTGTTTTCATACTAATTTGTCGGCATCTGATTCCTGTCATCTATGGATATCAGATCGCAACCGATTTGTTTTCGTTGTTTGTTTGCACACTGTTGTTTCTCTTGAGTTGTTGTATTTACTGTATTTAAGTTTTCGGTTAAACACAAACAACTGTAGTTTGTTTTCTGAATTTCGTTGTCACACAATTGTTTGAGCACTGTATTTACACACAGTAGATGGTGAAAGTACACACACCGTACGGACTTGCCGGACGGTTTGGTACTGGTTGTCACATTGTATCACCAGTCAGACTCCATCGCCGGACGCTCTTCGGTATGAAGATTGTCCGGGATTTTCCTGGTGTAGGTTTGAGGTTTTCCCTCAGATGAGGAGAGATATGGGTCCCTCCCTCGCTACAGATGATGGACGTAGACGGGGGGATAGGAGCGGCTGGTGAGGGTGTTGGTGGAGAGGGTGATCACGATGGTGAGGCTGGTGGAGGTGGCGGTGAGGGCGGCGAGGGTGAGGGGGTCAGGGGTGATGAGGAGGGTAGAGGAGCGGCTGAAGGCGCTCACTACGTACCGCAACATTCACAACGGTTGCACCGGACAGTGAGGCTTCCGGCGCGTGTCGTGACGCGGCTGCATGAGCTTTCTGCATGATCGTCCCATGGCCCGGCAACACGAAATGCTGCGCTGGCTGATCGATCGCGAGATCGATTGGTCTAGGCAGGCTGGCATTGAGCCTCCTCCCCTTCCGCCATCACCACCCTGACAGGATCCGTAGTTTTATTTTATTTACTTGTGCTGTACAGACACTGATTATGTATATATTATGTGTTTTGTTTTGATTGGTTGTTTATTTGTTTATATATACATATATATAGTGTGTTTTGTATCATACGTGTATTTATTAAAACAAAATAATATTAAATTAATGAAATTAATAATAAAAACGACAAACGTTATAAATAAATGTTGTTAATGTTTAAATTATTAAACGTTAAAAAAAGTTTAATATTATAAAACTAAATTTTTAACATTACCAAATTTTTTTAATTTTAAGTTTAAAAACATTTTTTTAATTTTTTTTGAACTTTACGTGATGTATAGGCCTATACTACAGTCTACACGTATAATTATTCAATGTTGAGATGAACATCACTCAATTTAATCGGGAATACCTATACGCCACTTAGAGATCACTACGTGACGTACAACACAGAATTTAATCAATCACATATGACAATTTAATGTTGCAGATGTCAGATGTCGTATGCCACATAAGGATATGTACGTGACGTACAATGCGTAGGAAAACGAGGCTGCAGAGTGTGCTGTACGTGTCGTAGAACGCTATACAACACGAATAGAAACCTGCGAGGTGTTGAAACAAAAAAGTGGGTTGTGCAAATAAGCACTCCCATTTTTAATTGTAATGGGATTCTAAGAAGTTTATTTATGAAAGGTGGAGTAGGTTGAGACTAAACATGCAAAAAAAAAAGCTTGTGAACTAACCCGTTATGTGACAGTTGCATACGAGAATTACGTCATCAATGATGTGAGCACATTTGATCGTTCTAGAAATCGACGTTGATTTAATGATTTCAATTGTTACAGATTGATAGTAAACAAGAAATGATGAACGTGGGCGAAAACCGTGCACAAAACAGAGTCCTGGATTGCCCGGAATCGAAAAACAAAGAAAAATTTCTAAGTGTTGATCGATTGGACTCACCGCGGTACGCGGAGGTGGGCTTGAGAGTCCTCCGCGGTACGCGAGGCATTCAAAATATCTAAGATTTCTTCGGATTTCTTCGCGGTACGCGAAGCCTTTTTGGGCACCTCATCGCAGTACGCGACGAGTGTGGAGGCTGAATGATCTGATCTTCTTCATCAGATTCATGCAAAGTTTATTCATTTTATTCATCTCGCAGCAGACTCGCTTCACAGACGCAAAAGACACCCAAACCACCATCAAAACTCTATTTTCAAGCCATCAGAATCTGTGTATCGCACCAGGGATCATCTTTACAAGTTCTGATCGTTGTTTTGAAGTCAGAAATCCGTCAGATTAGGTAATGATTCGTTTAAACCTTCTAGTTTGATTTTGATTGATTAGATCTTGATTTTGAACATAATGACATAGTTAGGATTGTTGATTATTGCCTAGATGATGGCTAAGATTGATTATAAACAAAGAATACGAAGTTTTAACGATCAAATCCTTGTTTTGATCCGTTGTAATGCCCGATTTGCATGAAATCATACCCATAGTTATAATGGTTTAATCCATTTGATTATGACAATGTAGGTGATTAGTTGGATTAATCCTTGAAATGCAAGGTTAAATTCAAGTGTTTCAAACTAATCACAATCATTAACATACTCATTGGAATGATTATCTCGTGTTTATAATAATAGTCATATTAGTATGTTAAACATGGTTATTACACCTATTTTGATGCTACATTGTAATATTTCATGATATTTGGGTAATCAATAACAAGGATTGATCATTCCTAAGCCATTAAATTATCTAGAAACTGTTACAGTATCATAATCAACAACATTAACTATCTAGTTAATCCGAGATTATTCTGATTAATCAAGAGTGTCATCAACCTTGTATTAGGAATCTAAAGCAATGTAGGTTCCTACATTATCATACATTGTATGATATGATAATAAAATAACTAATTAAAATACTTAATATCGGTTTGATGACTTTTAAAGCAATGTCTTTGACATTGAACGTTCAGAAAGATCAAATCAGTAAACTAGAACATAAATAACTCATTAAATGTAACTAAATGCAGAATCACTTCTCAATTATCAGTGTTGAGATATTCTGCTACATCTATATTACCAGGTGAGTTTCGTACAACCCCTTTTATTTTTAATCTTTATAAACATCGGGGAACACTGCTGTGAAACTTTTCTGAACATATGATATGCATCACTGTTATCTGTGTGATTTCATGTGACTTTTGTGTGATTTCATGGGATTTTGCCGTTAGTATCTCTATCACAGTATCAAAAAGTCCTCATCTCTTGAACTGTATCTAGTGAACCCATTTGGGGCCGAACAGGAATCATTGATAGTACTATTGGCTGACAACCCATTTGCTGGAAGGATTGCATCTCCCCTTGTGTGAATGTTTGGTACCTGTTTCCAAAACAACTTCTTATTGTTAGTGATAGACATTAAGATAATGAGGCATTAAGATATTTACCGACGGGTAGTATCTTCGTGAACGAAAAACTGTCCGAAAGGAACTAGATACGGGTCCCATGGTTATCCGGAACTGAACTTTTGAGAACATACTTATCATATCATATTGTTTTAAATTGAACTATCGAACTCACCAGCTTTGTGCTGACGTTTTCAAATCAAACCTTTTTGCAGGTAGACAGTGACTTCGGGGAGAATGCACTTCACAAACTTGTAATTAAATAAGTTAACATTGTAATGTAAATTGTAATAACGAACCCTGTAATGTATTTATTTTAAGTTAATCTGTGTGCTTGTGATATCGGATCAAGTAAGTCACACCTCACCTAAGAGACATCACCACTATGCTTCCGCGACCGTTTCAGTGACATCATCAACAGGTGACCAGAAGTGGGGGTGTGACAGGGTGGTGTCAGAGCCATAGGTTATAGAGAATTAGGTTGACTTAGAGACCTAGACTATAACCATAGGCTCGAATAGTAACACAGAGAGCACCGAACATAACAAATGAACAAAACTTTTTTTGAATAAAGCCAGAATAATCGGGTGGTACGAATTCCAGTTATGAGTGGCCAGCATAACTATCTGGACGAATAGTTGTTCTAAGGTAGGAAGAAGCATCATATCATGCACATGTTTATGTTAAATACCGTTATTTAATATTTACTTCATGATACTGATTAGAGATTTTGATTGTACAGCGATGGCCAACCAAGCCGAACAGTATATCTACCAGAGATTTCCTTATCTGAGGTTGGACGACACTCCGAGCTCCAGCACAGGAGCAGACTCAGACCCTAGTGATGCTTCATTTGCAGCTTCACAGGCGACCCCTGCTGGACCTCATACACCATCCCCCAGACCTGTTACTCCACCACCACCACCATCACGAGTACCACCACCAGCATCTCCCATTGTACCCAGTCCTCCTCATTCACCCTTGGCTCATGCCTCTGCAGAGAGGAGGCAGAGTTCTTCTCCACGGAGAGTCCCTACGTGGGACGGATTACGACAGATGCGGGGACAAGCCCACAAGACCACGGGGCTACCCCTAGGCATCAGATGGCTCCCCGAGATGAGCCCCAGACTATCCACAAGGTGGGAGAATCCTCCCACCAAGCAGAGCTGCGAGCACAGATGCAGCAGGTCTCACAAGACTTGCAGGGCCTTAGGCAGGACCTTCACCAGCATCAGACTGCTTTGGAGGATACTCGTACCACGGTACTTGAGATTCTCACTTTACACCTGACTCTTCTAGAGCGGGTGAATCTGATGGATACGGACGCCCAGACTTGGAGGATGACCGTAGAGGGACGTTTGAGTAGGACATGGATGCAGGTGTTAGTTGCTGTAGTCTGGCAGCAAGTTGCAGTCTGGAGGGAGAGACTGCAGGGCTGGATTTGGATGCTTGGCGCACTGAGCACTGAGGCTAGACTTTTATGTTTAGCTATAGTATTAGCTACTATAGCTATTATACTAGCCGGCTTGCCGTATTTCTTACGGTAAGCGTGGTCGAGCATCATCATTTTGGGATTTATCATTGTATATACCATAGACGGATATGTAGTTTTCTGTATGAACGTTGTAGTAACACTCGGTTGTATCAAACTTTCTGATAGTGCTAATAAACGGTTGTTTTGTGTATTTAATCGTGTAATGTGTTATGTATGACTGGTGTATTAATATCAAATTTATATGATCAACAAATAGAAACTAAAAACAATTCCAAATGACAACATTTCAAAGTCCTGTGTGGCATCATATCAAAGTCCTGTGTGGCAACATTTCAATTGTCTGTGTGACAACATTTCAAAATCATGTGTGGCAACATTTCAATTGTCTGTGTGACAACATTTCAAAGTCCTGTGTGGCATCATATCAAAGTCCTGTGTGGCAACATTTCAATTGTCTGTGTGACAACATTTCAAAGTCCTGTGTGGCATCATATCAAAGTCCTATGTGGCAACATTTTAATTGTCTGTGTGACAACATTTCAAAATCCTGTGTGGCATCATATCAAAGTCCTGTGTGGCAACATTTCAATTGTCTGTGTGACAACATTTCAAAGTCCTGTGTGGAATCATATCAAAGTCCTGTGTGACAACATTTCAAAGTCATGTGTAATATTTTAACATGTTGTTAAATTATCAGGACTGAGTATAACTACGAATATCTGTGTGATCTGTGTGTATGGAGAACATATCTGGACTAAATTCATCTAGTTATACTGTATTCTTTATAATCACATTTCAATATAAATATTCAGTGCAACTGAATATGATTGAATTTATGTGATAGAACGGGTTATATCTTTATTGTTCTTAAACTGACCTGAGTTTGTCTGCTTGTGAGCAGAATAATGGCTCCTAAACGAGGTCGACCAGCAAAGAAAGCTGTCCAGAACATTACAAACCCTGAACAGAATCAAATTCCACCTCTGAATGTTGAATCAAATCCGGATCCGCATGTTAATCCGGAAGTGAACGTGGTTCCACCTGGGAACTTGGAAACAAATACTGCTCCACCCGTGAATCCTGGAACAGGCACTGTTCCACCTGCTGGTACAAGTGGATCTGAAACAAATGAAGCTATGATAGCTCGAATTGTGCGTGAACAACTATCTGCTTATGGTGTGCTGACACAACACCAACCACATATTACCGCAGGTTCTGGTAGAGACCACGATCATGCTGAACATAATGCTACTGGTGGTCACGTCGAAACTCATACCACCACCGGTACAAATACAATTATTCCTGATCCACCTCGACAGGGATGTACTTATAAATATTTTTGCTTCCTGTAACCCTCCTACTTTTACTGGCAAGGAAGGAGCGGCTGGCCCTCTAAGGTGGATTGAGGATATGGAAACCAAACTCAAAATCAGCCAGTGTTTGGAGGAGCATAAGGTGTCTTATGCTGCCTGTTCTCTGAAAGACTCAGCTTTGACCTGGTGGAATACCCAGGCCAAGACTTTGGGTTCAGCTACAGTTGACTCGATGGGCTGGAATGATTTCAAAACTCTGATTAGATCAGAGTACTGCCCAATTACTGAAATTCAAAAACTCCAGGAGGAATTCTGGAATCACTCTATGATCGGTGCTGATTGTTTGGCTTACACCGATCGGTTTCACGAACTTACTTGTTTACTTCCCGATATGTTTCCTACGGAAGCAACTTTAATCGAGAACTACATTAAGGGTTTGATTCCCCAGATTCGGGGAATGGTGACTGCTGCTGAACCTACAACCCTGAAACACACAATTCTGTTGACCACTAAGCTTACCAATGAAGTGGTAAGGAGTGGTACTCTGTCTTTGAAACCTCAGACGGCTTACAGCCGTAGTGATGTCGGTACCTCTAATGTGTCAAAAGGTACCAAACGAATGTGGTTTGGCAAAACTAAGGCGAAAACTCCGGCTGAGATCACCCAGAGCAAGCCAACTGTGAAAAACTATGGTGCTGCTGTTCCTGAGAGGAAAGCTTATACTGGGCAGGCGCCCAAATGCAATAAATGTTCATTTCCTCACACAGGATCGTGTCCTGTTTGTGCCAACAGTAATCGAGTTGGACATTTCACCAAATATTGCAACTTTCCTGCTCAACCACAAAATCAAGCACCACGACAAACCACTCAAACCAACCGGTCATGCTACAAATATGGAAGCCCTGACCATCTCATACGAAACTGTCCAAACAATAACACCAATCCGGGAACTGAAGCTAGAGGGAGAGCTTTTCAGATTGGTGTGACCGAGGCGAGACATGATGCAAATATTGTCACTGGTACGTTTCTTCTTAATAATCTTTACACATCAGTTCTCTTTGATACGATAGCAGATAAGAGCTTTATCTCTCCTGAATTTGCATCATTAATTTCGTTGCCTACGGTAGATCTAGAAACTCCTTATGTCATTGAACTTGCTAATGGCAAGTTAATCAAAACTAACAATGTGATTCAAGGATGTTCCTTGAATTTGAATGATCATCTTTTTAATATCAATTTACTTCCTATTGAGCTTGGGAGCTTTGATGTCGTTGTTGGCATGGATTGGCTTTCTGATAACCAAGCGAAAGTTGTCTGTCAAAACAAGGTGATCCGTATTCCATTACCTAACGGTAATACACTGGTAGTTCAAGGAGAACGAGCTGGTAGATGTGACAATCCGACTTTTCGGACTAACTCTGTTAACTGAAGATGATGATATCACAGGCTCAACAGAGCCAATGTAGGCCCAATAAGACCAGTTTAGGTCCAATAGAAACAAGGAAGGCTACTGAGGCCCAAGTAGGCCCATTAAGGTCCAAGAAGGCCCAGTAAGATTTAATGGGATCAAGGTTGGCTCAGTAAGGCCCAAGGTAAGCCCAGGGAAGGTCCAATGAGGCCCAATTGTATTGAGAAGCCCAAGTGAGTAAATTAGCCCAACAAAGAGTTAAAGGATTCAACTAGTGATTATTCGGGATTGTCGGCTCAACTTTGATTAACTGAAATGTTAGGTAATTGATCAAAAATCAAATCTGAAAGTTGTAATTAAACAAAATTAGTCCAAAGATATCACAATTTCAAGGATTGAGTTTGGGATTAGGTTAAAGTGGAAAACTTTGACTTTAAAGGTCAAAATTATGTTGTTAGAATAAATTGAAATACAAGATTTCTCTTATGATCAATTACAAGTGCATTAGACTATCTTAGACTATTTTATAAAGATTACATAAGTTCATAAACATCTGAATCAAGAGGATTAATAGTGAAACTTTACAAAGAATAGTCAATTTTGACTTGTTAAGTCAAAATTTTGTGGTTTATCAAGTAAAAATTCGAAATCAGTCACAAATTGACTTGTAACTGATCATTAACTCTCCTTAATCATCATATTGATGATTATCATTAACGATTAACGGTTACAAGAGCAAATAATGTCGAATTGGATTCAAAGGGTCACAAAATGTTGAAACCGTAGCCCTATATACTTAAAACCACGACATTCGACCAAACTTCGCAAAATTGAACTCTCAGAGGCCCTATTCGGTATCATTAGAAGAGATTACAAGCAACAATTCGATCGGTGAAGCTTCAATTGAGGAATTCGATTTCAAGAAGGCCGAAATTAGGGCTTGAAGTTGATCTCTGTCAATCGATTATCAAAACAAGTAAGTTTTTAATCCTAGTCACCCTAAAAGATCCGATTAGACATAACCCTATGATAATTCTGAGTTCTATCATCGATTTGTTAGAATTCGATTAACTAGGGTTCATATCAAAGGTATTTGGGGGGTTTTGATCGGGACGAGTTTAAAAATGAAATTAAATGATATGATAAGCTTCATAAGGTTCCGATCAAACAGTTTATCATAACAATTTCATTTAGAAACACCGAATTCTATGATTTCGATATTAGGGTTTATGTTAAGAAATTGATTTGGGGATTTCATAGCAAATGAGTTGAATAATCAAATTAAATTGTTTAGGGAGTTTCTGAATATGCCGACTTTGAATAATCATGTGCTTAATTGGGGTAACATCATCGAATCGTATAAGATCAAGTTCTAGAATTATTGAAACATTCGGTTTTGGGGATCTTTAATCAAACGAATTGTAGAATCAAATTAATTGCTATGATAAGTTTCAGAGTGCTCCGATTTAGAGTAAACCCATGTTGATTTGATCAAACTATAACGAATTAAAGGATTCTTAGTTCTAGGGCTTGTAATGTAGTCGGGTTAGGATTTTTTTCTAAACAATTGGAAATTAGAATTTGATTAAATATTGCAGATTTGTTCATTTTGATTCAAGGGTAAAAAGCCCTAGGGTTTTAGGGTTGATCGGGATCGAATTCGTGGTCACTTGGGTGTGCATGCTTGGGTTATAGAAAAACAAAAGGGAGCCGGCCCATTAGTGTTTAAAACCATTTAGGATTGAATCTGTTAACGAAAGATGAGATAGATCGACTGGTTGTGGCTTGGGTGTGTGGACTGGTAGGTCGCGGGTTCGAACCCTGACCTGACCGGTTTTTGATAATTAAAACCATTTTGGTTTTTATTTTGTAACTCACTCGTTCTAACTCCGATTCGATCCGTTTCAGTTGCGTTGGAACCGTAACGAGGATACAAGTGTAATAGAGTAATAAAATTCATATTTTAATCCGAAAACGAAATCGCGTATAATTACGGTTATTTAAATAAAATCAAATACGATTTTATTTAAACGATTTCAAAGTCACGCGTACTTCCGTATGCATAATTCTCACACTCTAACATACGTATGTTGATACGTATGTGATTTCAAGCACAACACGACATTTCGAATAACTTTAGGTTATTGTTTAAATCACAGATTCTTCGTAGAGGATTTCTACGCAAGTTCACACGTATTTGATCATTCTACTGTTATCAAAGGTGCGTACACGGCCCCTTTCTTATTTTAAACTGTTTTGGGGGAGAAAACATGTACAACAAACTACTTTTAGATACATATCACTTGCATGAGTTATCTGTTTACATTATGTGACAACATATCAACTTGAAAGTCCTTACACACCTCGAACCGTTTAGTTTGCTGTAATGCAAAGCGTGGTAGTTGGAAATAGATCTATTAGGTTTGACAAACCTCACCTGGTAGATGGGATTTACGCAGGTGTTTGACTGACCAAACACATTTTTACTATTGTTGTGAAAGACAATAGTGGCAAGGCGAAAACATGCTATAGCATGGCAACTAGTCAGCTTCGGTGTCGAACACGTATGTAAATAGTTTATATGACTAGCTATCATGACTGTGCATTTGTGATTATGTTATCTACAAACTTATTATTCAAACTGATGTTTTGAACAATATGATTATTTAAAACCTGTGTTATGCACCAACCTTTGTGTTGACTTGAATTGCATGTTTTCTCAGGACGCTAAGGCGCGCGTAACAGCTGGCATGGACTAGGAAGATAGAGTCTCATGCATTATAAACACTTTGAACATTTGAATTTGAATATTTCAGTATTTTGATTTGTAATGTTTTACTTATCAACAGTTTATTGGTTTTGATTTGAAACGCTTCCGCAACTTTTTGTAAACTCTGAATATTATGTTTTAAAGACCAACGTATGTTTTGAAATTCATATAGAGGTCTTCGCTATGTCTAATGATCTGAGATCCTGGTTTGTCATGCTCCCAAACGGTATGATTCCGTTAGTTGGAATTGGGGGTGTGACAGATTGGTATCAGAGACTTAGGTTATAGCGAACTAGGTTTGCATTTGTAGGCCTAGACTATGACTGTTAGACATTAGACACATCTGCTTATACGTATTGCTTAGAAATTACATATGACATTATGTAATTGACTTGTTTACGTATTCCATGGCACTGTACTTACATATGGTATTATGTAACAGGCATGGCTTCATCATCAGTCCCATACATTATCATTGATGATTCCGAGGACGAGGAGCCGATAGTTCCGGCACCACCATCGTCACCACCACCACCCATTCCATCACCTCCACCGTATGAGATGGAGGACTCCGATCCAGAGGAGGATCCGGAGGAAGACCCGGAGGAGGATCCGGAGGAGGATCCAGACGAGGATCCTGATGAGGACCCAGACGAGGATCCCGACGAGGATCCAGAGGAGGACCCGGATGAGGATCCGGCGGAGGAGGAGGAGGAGGGCACTCAGCAGATTCCTGCTGAGGGACCTTCCACACACTCACCACCAGCACTAGATGCTCCTGAGCCTAAGAGGCGAAGGACGGACGCCGAGGAGATCGCCAAATTGCGCGAGGACGTGGATACAGCAGAAGGGAAGCTCATACAGAGATCTCAGGAGTTATGGGATGCCATTGAGAGGCAAGAGGAACTTGCCCAACTGGTTCATGACATGCGAGATGAGATGTGGAACATGATTGGTCGTCTCGAAGCTTCCGAGAACCTAGAGGAGATCTTGGAGGGTAGGATAGAAGCCTTGGAGGATCTGGTGGCCTCTGAGAATGAGGAAGAGGAGGAGGAAGGAGAGGGCCCAGCACCAGTTGTTGAGTCCGATCCTGAGTCCACCGTTGAGGACGACTGATTTTTTTTCTTTTATTTCTTGTTTTATTTAAACTTATTAGGAACGGGTTGTGTTCCTACATTAGTAGTTTGAAATTTTGTATTTCATTTCAAAAGTATTGTACTCAAAGAAAGTTTCTATCTATTGAAGAGTTAGCATTTATTTTCAACAACTGTGTTGACTTATATTACATGTTGTGTTTGTTGTTTTAATTATACATGTCAAAAAATATTGAATTTTGATGACGCGCTAACATTTATTGTAAATAGGAAGGAAATGGCTGAGGGAAACGTACATATGACAGTTGCTGAGCTCAACGAGCTAATCAACAACAGAGTCGCGGAGGCTATTGCACAGTATGCTCAGACACATAACACAGGACCACATGGTCCAGCTGGGGGATTGGTTAATCCACAAGTCTGCACGTTCAAGATGTTTTTGGACTGCAAACCTCACAATTTCAAAGGGTCGGAGGGGGCCATTGGACTCCTTCGGTGGATTGAAAAGGCTGAGTCGGTGTTTGAAATGTGCAACTGCCCCAACGAGAGCAAGGTGAAGTTTGCAACGGGAACATTGGAGGGTCCAGCTTTGACCTGGTGGAACTCGAATGTTCAGACTCTGGGATTGGGTGAGGCAAATGCCTTAACATGGGATGACTTCAAAACCTTACTGCGAGAGGAGTACTGTCCTCGCAGTGAAATGCAGAAGTTGGAAGAAGAATATTGGCACCTCAAGATGGAGGGGTCAAACATTGAGGAGTACACAACCAGGTCACATGAGTTGGCCAGACTGTTACCACACATGGCTACTCCAGTCAGTAAGTGGATCGAAAGGTACATTGGAGGACTAGTGCCCCAGATTCAGGGGATGGTTACTTCAGCAAATCCCACCACTATCCAACAAGCTGTTCGTTTAGCGCATCAGCTTACTGATCAGGCAGTGTTACAGGGAACCCTGCCTAAGCGAACATCTGCTACCAAGGTAGGAGATCACAAGAGGAAGTGGGAAAGTAACAACTTCAAGGGTAACAACCAGCAGCCGAACAGGAAACAGGACTCAAACAAGTCCTATCATAATTCCAACAGTGGCCAACAATCATCATCATCGGGGGGCTATATTGGTAAGCACCCCAAGTGCAACAGGTGTGGTTACCATCATGCGGGTAACCAGTGTGACAGAGCTAAGTGCCAGAGGTGTGGCAATATTGGGCATGCGGCTAAGGATTGTCGCGGAGAGCTGCAGAACAACAATAACAACCATAATAACAATCAGAACAACGCACAGAAGGGTTGTTTCGAGTGCGGCAAGATGGGGCATTTCAAGAAAGATTCCCCACAACTTAAGAAAGGCGGGGACAACAATGGTAATGGTAATGGAGGTGGCAACGGTAATGGAAACGGCACCAACAACAACAACAACAACAATAACAACAACAACAACGGTGTTAGAGGCAGGGCGTTTGTGATCGGAGGACGTCAAGCGCGGGAGGATCCCAACATTGTCACGGGTACGTTCCTCTTAAATAATCACTATGCCTCTATGTTATTTGACACTGGTGCTGACCGGAGTTTTGTATCTAGTTCACTTGCTAAGTCACTAGATGTTAGTCCCACTGCCTTAGATAGTCCCTACACTGTGGAATTAGCTGATGGTAAGTTAATTGTAGTGGAAAACATTTATAAGGGATGTATCCTTGATTTGATGGGTCAGACATTAGAGATTGATTTGATGCCTATTGCCTTAGGCAGTTTTGATGTAGTCATTGGCATGGACTGGTTGTCCAAGAACCAGGCTGAAATTGTATGCCATGAAAAGATTGTTCGCATACCTCTTCCGCAGGGGGAGACATTATATGTACAAGGCGAGAAGAGCAGTACGCCACTGCGTCTCATATCTTGTATGAAAGCACACAAATGTCTGCGGAAAGGTTATACGGCAGTTATAGCACTTATAACTGAAAAGCCGATAGCTGAGAAGAAGATTGAAGATATACCTATAGTTTGTGAATTTCCGGAAGTATTTCCAGAAGACTTGCCGGGATTACCGCCTATCCGACAGGTGGAATTCCGAATCGACCTTACACCAGATGCAGCACCGATATCTAGGGCGCCTTATCGACTTGCACCGTCAGAGATGCAAGAGTTATCCACACAATTGCAAGAGTTATTGGATAAGGGTTTCATACGACCTAGTTTTTCACCATGGGGAGCTCCAGTATTGTTTGTCAAGAAGAAGGACGGGACTTTCCGTATGTGTATCGATTACCGGGAATTGAATAAGGTTACTATCAAGAACCGGTATCCGTTACCCAGGATTGACGATCTATTCGATCAGTTACAAGGTTCGAGTTATTACTCGAAGATTGATCTCAGGTCGGGTTATCATCAACTAAGAGTCCAGGAGGAAGATATTCCGAAGACAGCATTCAGGACACGATATGGCCATTATGAGTTTTTGGTCATGCCATTTGGGTTGACAAACGCTCCAGCTGTATTCATGGATCTCATGAATCGTGCTTGTAAACCTTATCTTGATAAGTTTGTCATAGTTTTCATCGATGACATTCTCATCTATTCAAAATCTGAGGAGGAACACGCTGAACATCTTCGACTATTATTGGAATTATTGAAACAAGAACAATTGTACGCTAAGTTCTCGAAATGTGATTTCTGGATGCGAGAAGTACAGTTCTTGGGGCATATAGTTAATGAAAAGGGCATACATGTTGATCCAGCGAAGATTGAAGCGATTAAGAATTGGGAAGCGCCAAAGACCCCTACCGAGGTACGACAATTCCTTGGTTTGGCGGGTTATTATCGACGATTCATTGAGGGTTTCTCAAAGATCGCTCAACCACTTACAGCTCTGACGCACAAGGGAACAAAGTATAACTGGACGGATAAACAGGAAGCTGCATTCCAGTTATTGAAACAGAAGCTTTGCAGCGCACCGATTCTGTCCTTACCGGAAGGAACGGAAGACTTTGCGGTGTATTGTGACGCATCTGGACAGGGTTTGGGATGTGTGTTGATGCAACGGGATAAAGTGATCGCTTATGCTTCCAGACAACTAAGAACACACGAAAAGAATTACACTACTCATGACTTGGAGTTAGGGGCAGTGGTTTTTGCTTTGAAAATTTGGAGGCATTATTTGTATGGAACTAAGTGTACTATTTATACTGATCATAAGAGTTTGCAACATATCTTTGATCAGAAGGAGCTTAATATGAGGCAACGACGATGGGTTGAATTGTTGAACGATTATGAGTGTGCGATTAAGTATCACCCTGGAAAGGCTAATGTCGTAGCCGATGCTTTGAGCAGAAAAGATACAACGGGAACAAGACGGGTTCGTGCACTTATGATGACAATACATACTGACTTACCTGATAAGGTACGCAGTGCTCAGATCGAAGCTTTGAAAACGGAAAACTTGGTACAGGAATCTCTACGTGGGATGGAAACACAGTTGGATGTCAAGTCTGATGGAATTCGTTATTTCGTTGATAGACTTTGGATACCTTTGTATGGAGGTTTAAGGGAACTCGTGATGGACGAAGCACACAAGTCCAGATATTCAGTCCATCCGGGATCAGATAAGATGTATCACGACTTGAAGGCACTGTATTGGTGGCCTCACATGAAAGCTGATATTGCTAAGTACGTTAGCAAATGTTTGACTTGTTCGAAAGTCAAAGTTGAATATCAGAAACCATCTGGTTTACTGCAACAACCAGAGATACCGATGTGGAAGTGGGAACAGATTTCGATGGATTTCATTACTAAGTTACCCCGTACACCGAGTGGTTGTGATACGATATGGGTAATTGTCGATCGATTAACGAAATCTGCACACTTCTTAGCAATCAAGGAAACTGATAAGATGGAGAAACTGACTCGCATTTACATCAAGGAAGTAGTAGCACGGCATGGTGTGCCAATCTCTATCATATCAGATCGGGATGCCCGGTTTACTTCCAACTTTTGGAAATCTCTTCATAAGTCATTGGGGACTCGCTTGGATATGAGTACCGCTTATCATCCACAGACCGACGGTCAAAGTGAACGAACGATTCAAACGCTCGAGGATATGTTACGAGCTTGTGTCATTGATTTTGGCGATAGCTGGGAGAATCATTTACCGTTGGTAGAATTCTCTTACAACAATAGTTATCATACAAGCATTCAAGCAGCACCGTTTGAAGCTTTGTATGGTCGCAAATGTCGTTCACCAGTTTGCTGGGCTGAAATTGGTGACAGTCAGTTAACAGGTCCTGAACTGGTGCACGAGACGACAGAGAAGATAGTTCAAATCCGGAACCGTATGGCAGCGGCTCGGGATCGCCAGAAGAGTTATGCAGACAAACGTCGCAAGCCGTTGGAATTTCAAGTAGGTGACCGAGTTCTTCTAAAGGTATCACCTTGGAAAGGAGTGATACGATTCGGCAAGCGCGGGAAGCTTAGTCCACGTTACGTAGGACCTTTTGAGATCCTGAAAAGGATTGGTCCGGTTGCGTATCAACTTAAACTACCGGATGAACTCAGTGGAGTTCATGATGTCTTTCATGTGTCGAACTTCAAGAAATGTCTTTCTGACGAGACATTGATTGTACCGTTGGAAGAAATACAAGTAGATGAACAGTTACGATTCATTGAAGAACCGGCGGAAATCATGGACCGAGAGGTCAAACAACTGAAGCAAAGCAAGATTCCGATAGTCAAAGTCCGATGGAATTCAAGACGGGGTCCTGAATTCACATGGGAACGGGAAGGTCAAATGATGAAGAAATATCCTCATCTATTCAAGACAGCTACTGCTAACACTGAGAGCGCACGTTAAATTTCGGGACGAAATTTCCTTCAACAAGGGGATGACGTGATGCTTTCACACATCAACACTGCAAATTTCAAACTGTAAGCACAAACATTTTATTTATTCAATTGATTTTGATTTTTGTTACAAACATTTGTGCTACATTATATTCTATACATTTTATGTGCTACATTTCATATGTTACATGTTATGATAGTACATACATGATTGGTTACACACATTCTGCTATGTGCGGGGTTGCATAGTACATACATTTTGCTATGTGCGGGGTTACATAGTACAAACAGTTTCAGACACTCACTATGTGTGAGGCTACACAACACAGTATGATCAAACACAAATAGTCATAGTTAGGTGAACTAACTAGAGTACACGCAAAACAGTTACATTGAACGATCACAATTGAGTTGTGATGTTGCAAGCATTAGACTTTGTGTGTGAGTACACACAAGCACACAGAATGATCAAATCACACTAACACGTACGATTTAAACTCGTAAGTAGTTTCCTAACTACTCTTAACACTTGCTAATTTTCGGGACGAAAATTCCTTCAACAAGGGGATGATGTGACAATCCGACTTTTCGGACTAACTTTGTTAACTGAAGATGATGATATCACAGGCTCAACAGAGCCAATGTAGGCCCAATAAGACCAGTTTAGGTCCAATAGAAACAAGGAAGGCTACTGAGGCCCAAGTAGGCCCATTAAGGTCCAAGAAGGCCCAGTAAGATTTAATGGGATCAAGGTTGGCTCAGTAAGGCCCAAGGTAAGCCCAGGGAAGGTCCAATGAGGCCCAATTGTATTGAGAAGCCCAAGTGAGTAAATTAGCCCAACAAAGAGTTAAAGGATTCAACTAGTGATTATTCGGGATTGTCGGCTCAACTTTGATTAACTGAAATGTTAGGTAATTGATCAAAAATCAAATCTGAAAGTTGTAATTAAACAAAATTAGTCCAAAGATATCACAATTTCAAGGATTGAGTTTGGGATTAGGTTCAAGTGGAAAACTTTGACTTTAAAGGTCAAAATTATGTTGTTAGAATAAATTGAAATACAAGATTTCTCTTATGATCAATTACAAGTGCATTAGACTATCTTAGACTATTTTATAAAGATTACATAAGTTCATAAACATCTGAATCAAGAGGATTAATAGTGAAACTGTACAAAGAATAGTCAATTTTGACTTGTTAAGTCAAAATTTTGTGGTTTATCAAGTAAAAATTCGAAATCAGTCACAAATTGACTTGTAACTGATCATTAACTCTCCTTAATCATCATATTGATGATTATCATTAACGATTAACGGTTACAAGAGCAAATAATGTCGAATTGGATTCAAAGGGTCACAAAATGTTGAAACCGTAGCCCTATATACTTAAAACCACAACATTCGACCAAACTTCGCAAAATTGAACTCTCAGAGGCCCTATTCGGTATCATTAGAAGAGATTACAAGCAACAATTCGATCGGTGAAGCTTCAATTGAGGAATTCGATTTCAAGAAGGCCGAAATTAGGGCTTGAAGTTGATCTCTGTCAATTGATTATCAAAACAAGTAAGTTTTTAATCCTAGTCACCCTAAAAGATCCGATTAGACTTAACCCTATGATAATTCTGAGTTCTATCATCGATTTGTTAGAATTCGATTAACTAGGGTTCATATCAAAGGTATTTTGGGGGTTTTGATCGGGACGAGTTTAAAAATGAAATTAAATGATATGATAAGCTTCATAAGGTTCCGATCAAACAGTTTATCATAACAATTTCATTTAGAAACACCGAATTCTATGATTTCGATATTAGGGTTTATGTTAAGAAATTGATTTGGGGATTTCATAGCAAATGAGTTGAATAATCAAATTAAATTGTTTAGGGAGTTTCTGAATATGCCGACTTTGAATAATCATGTGCTTAATTGGGGTAACATCATCGAATCGTATAAGATCAAGTTCTAGAATTATTGAAACATTCGGTTTTGGGGATCTTTAATCAAACGAATTGTAGAATCAAATTAATTGCTATGATAAGTTTCAGAGTGCTCCGATTTAGAGTAAACCCATGTTGATTTGATCAAACTATAACGAATTAAAGGATTCTTAGTTCTAGGGCTTGTAATGTAGTCGGGTTAGGATTTTTTCTAAACAATTGGAAATTAGAATTTGATTAAATATTGCAGATTTGTTCATTTTGATTCAAGGGTAAAAAGCCCTAGAGTTTTAGGGTTGATCGGGATCGAATTCGTGGTCACTTGGGTGTGCATGCTTGGGTTATAGAAAAACAAAAGGGAGCCGGCCCATTAGTGTTTAAAACCATTTAGGATTGAATCTGTTAACGAAAGATGAGATAGATCGACTGGTTGTGGCTTGGGTGTGTGGACTGGTAGGTCGCGGGTTCGAACCCTGACCTGACCGTTTTTGATAATTAAAACCATTTTGGTTTTTATTTTGTAACTCACTCGTTCTAACTCCGATTCGATCCGTTTCAGTTGCGTTGGAACCGTAACGAGGATACAAGTGTAATAGAGTAATAAAATTCATATTTTAATCCGAAAACGAAATCGCGTATAATTACGGTTATTTAAATAAAATCAAATACGATTTTATTTAAACGATTTCAAAGTCACGCGTACTTCCGTATGCATAATTCTCACACTCTAACATACGTATGTTGATACGTATGTGATTTCAAGCACAACACGACATTTCGAATAACTTTAGGTTATTTTTTAAATCACAGATTCTTCGTAGAGGATTTCTACGCAAGTTCACACGTATTTGATCATTCTACTGTTATCAAAGGTGCGTACACGGCCCCTTTCTTATTTTAAACTGTTTTGGGGGAGAAAACATGTACAACAAACTACTTTTAGATACATATCACTTGCATGAGTTATCTGTTTACATTATGTGACAACATATCAACTTGAAAGTCCTTACACACCTCGAACCGTTTAGTTTGCTGTAATGCAAAGCGTGGTAGTTGGAAATAGATCTATTAGGTTTGACAAACCTCACCTGGTAGATGGGATTTACGCAGGTGTTTGACTGACCAAACACATTTTTACTATTGTTGTGATAGACAATAGTGGCAAGGCGAAAACATGCTATAGCATGGCAACTAGTCAGCTTCGGTGTCGAACACGTATGTAAATAGTTTATATGACTAGCTATCATGACTGTGCATTTGTGATTATGTTATCTACAAACTTATTATTCAAACTGATGTTTTGAACAATATGATTATTTAAAACCTGTGTTATGCACCAACCTTTGTGTTGACTTGAATTGCATGTTTTCTCAGGACGCTAAGGCGCGCGTAACAGCTGGCATGGACTTGGAAGATAGAGTCTCATGCATTATAAACACTTTGAACATTTGAATTTGAATATTTCAGTATTTTGATTTGTAATGTTTTACTTATCAACAGTTTATTGGTTTTGATTTGAAACGCTTCCGCAACTTTTTGTAAACTCTGAATATTATGTTTTAAAGACCAACGTATGTTTTGAAATTCATATAGAGGTCTTTGCTATGTCTAATGATCTGAGATCCTGGTTTGTCATGCTCCCAAACGGTATGATTCCGTTAGTTGGAATTGGGGGTGTGACAGTAGAAAACTTGGTATCATATCTTATATGCGAGCTTAGAAATTCTTAAGGAAAGGCTGTTATGCTTTCCTGGCACATGTGACTAAGCACAATTCTTCACCCAAACAAATTACAGACATTCCAGTAGTCAAGGATTTTCCTGAAGTTTTTCCTGAGGATATATCAGGATTACCCCCAATGAGACAGGTTGAATTTCATATTGACTTGATCCCAGGAGCTGCACCAGTTGCTAAAGCCCTGTATCGGCTTGCGCCATCAGAAATGCAAGAACTTTCAAGTCAATTACAGGAACTTTTAGACAAAGGTTTTATCAGACCTAGTTTCTCACCCTGGAGAGCACCTATTCTTTTTGTGAAAAAGAAGGATGGTTCATTCAGGATGTGTATTGACTACAGGGAACTCAATAAACTGACAATCAAGAACCATTATCCACTACCTCGTATCGATGATCTGTTTGATCAACTACAAGGTGCTACTTATTTTTCAAAAATCGATTTAAGATCTGTATATCATCAGTTGCGTATTCATGATGATGATGTTCCTAAAACTGCTTTCAGAACTCGATATGGACATTACGAATTTCTAGTGATGTCGTTTTGTTTAACCAATTCACCTGCTGTTTTCATGGATATGATGAATCGAGTGTGTAGACCTTATCTGGATAAATTTGTGATTGTGTTTATTGATGATATTCTTATTTATTCTCGCAATCAGCAAGAACATGCTCAACACTTGAAACTAATCTTAGAACTTTTGGCACATGAGAAATTATATGCCAAATTTTCCAAGTGTGAGTTTTGGTTATGAGAAGTTCAATTTCTCGGGCATGTTGTAAACGAGAACGGTATTCAAGTGGATCCCAGTAAGATTCAAGCGGTGAAACAATGGGAAACACCACGAACCCCGACTGAAATACATCAATTCTTGGGGTTGGCAGGTTATTATCGCTGGTTTATCAAGAACTTTTCAAAGATAGCCTTGCCATTAACCACATTGACACAGAAAAATCAACCATTCATATGGGATTCCCAACAGGAGGAGGCATTCCAATTGTTGAAACACAAACTCTGCAATGCACCTATCTTGGCACTACCGGAAGGTACTGATAACTTCACAGTGTATTGTGATGCTTCTCGTCAAGGTCTTAGGTGTGTTTTAATGCAGAACGACAAGGTAATTGCTTATGCTTCTCGACAATTGAAAGTACATGAGAAGAACTATACCACTCATGATCTAGAACTTGGTGCAGTGGTGTTTGCACTTAAGATTTGGAGACACTATTTGTACGGAACTAAGTGTATTATATACACTGATCACAAAAGTCTCCAGCACATTCTAGATCAGAAAATGTTGAACATGCGACAGAGGTGATGGGTTGAACTCTTAAATGACTACGACTGTGAAATTCGTTATCACCCAGGTAAGGCGAATGTCGTAGCCGATGCTTTAAGTCGCAAGGAACGAGTCAAACCGTTACGTGTAAAAGTGTTAGGTATGACTATTCAGACCAGTCTAATTCCTCAAATTAAAGAAGCTCAGCAACAAGATTTACAAGCAACTAACTATTCTGCTAAGGGACTGAGGGGATTAGATAAGAAACTGGATACCAAAGATGATGGACTATTGTATTTCAAAGACCGAATGTGGATTTCTTTATTCGGTAACTCTCGAACAATTATCTTAGATGAGGCGCACAAATCCAGGTAAACTATTCATCCAGGTGCTGATAAATGTATAAAGATCTCAAAGACTTTTACTGGTGGCCTGGAATGAAAAAACGTATAGCGAAATACGTGGACCGATGTCTAACATGTCTCAAAGTTAAGGCTGAACATCAACGACCTTCTAGGTTATTACAACAACCTGAGATTCCCATGTGGAAATGGGATCAGATCTCTATGGATTTCATCACTAAATTACCCAGAACATCACGTAATCATGACTCTATATGGGTTATTGTTGATCGCCTTACAAAATCTGCGCATTTCTTGCCCATCCGGGAAGATTTTTCTATGGATCGACTCGCTAAACTCTATGTTAATGAAATTGTATCTCGACATGGAGTACCGATCTCTATCATTTCTGACAGAGATAGTCGATTTATGTCACGATTTTGGCAAACTCTTCAAAAAGCTCTGGGCACGTAAATCAATATGAGCACCGCTTATCATCCACAAACTGACGGGCAGACTGAACGAACGAATCAAACTCTTGAAGACATGCTCAGAAGCTGTGTGATTGATTTTGGAGGTAGCTGGGATATTCATCTTTCACTTGTTGAATTCTCATCCAATAACAGCTACCATATCAGTATTCAATGCGCTCCATTCGAGCCACTTTATGGACGCAAGTGTAGATCACCTATCTGTTGGTCAGAGGTAGGTGAGAATCAAATCATAGGCTCAGAATTCATTCAGGAAACAACTGTTAAGATCTCACTCATTCAGGAACGAATTAAAGCTGCTCGCGATCGTCAAAAGAGTTATGCTGATAATCGTCGTAGACCACTCGAATTCCAAGTAGGTGATCAGGTAATGTTGAAAGTGTCACCTTGGAAAGGCATTTTCAGATTCGGGAAGAGAGGTAAACTTTCACCAAGATTTGTAGGGTCATTCAAAATTCTTGAACGAATTGGATCAGTAGCCTACAGACTTGAATTACCTCTCGAACTCAGTAACATTCATGATGTCTTTCATGTATCTAATCTGAAAAAGTGCTTAACTGATGAATCATTGATCGTACCTCTCGAAGAAATTCATATTGATGAAAAATTTCAGTTCAGTGAAGAACCAGTAGAGGTAATGGATCGAGAAATGGAAGTGTTAAAACGTAGTCGCATACCAATCGTTAAAGTGCGTTGGAACTCGCAACGTTGACCCGAATATACTTGGGTACGCGATGCATGCAAAATATCTAAGATTCCTCCGGATTTCTTCGCGATACGCGAAGCCTTTTTGGGTACCTCGTCGCGGTACGCGACGAGTGTGGCAGTGGAATGATCTGATCTTCTTCATCAGATTCATGCAAAGTTTATTCATTTTATTCATCTCGCACCAGACTCACTTCACAGACGCAAAAGACCCCCAAACCACCATCAAAACTCTATTTTGAAGCCATCAGAAGTTGTGGATCGCACCAGGGATCATCTTTACAAGTTCTGATCGTTGTTTTGAAGTCAGAAATCCGTCAGATTAGGTAATGATCCGTTTAAACCTTCTAGTTTGATTTTGATTGATTGGATCTTGATTTTGAACGTAATGACATAGTTAGGATTGTTGATTATTGCCTAGATGATGGCTAGGATTGATTATAAATAAAGAACACGATGTTTTAACGGTTAAATCCTTGTTTTGATCTGTTGTAATGCCCGGTTTGCATGAAACCATAACCATGATTATAATGGTTTAATCCATTTGATTATAACAATGTAGGTGATTAGTTGGATTAATCCTTGAAATGCAAGGTTAAATCCAAGTGTTTCAAACTAATCACAATCATTAACATACTCATTGGAATGATTATCTGATGTTTATAATAACAACCAGATTAGTATGTTAAACATGGTTATTACACCTATTTTGATGCTACATTGTAATATTTCATGATATTTGGGTAATCAATAACAAGGATTGATCATTCCTAAGCCATTAAATTATCTAGAAACTGTTACAGTATCATAATCAACAACATTAACTATCTGGTTAATCCGAGATTATTCTGATTAATCAAGAGTGTCATCAACCTTGTAATAGGAATCTAAAGCAATGTAGGTTCCTACATTATCATACATTGTATGATATGATAATAAAATAACTAATTAAAATACTTAATATCGGTTTGATGACTTTTAAAGCAATGTCTTTGACATTGAACGGTCAGAAAGATCTAATCAGTAAACTAGAACATAAATAACTCATTAAATGTAACTAAATGCAGAATCACTTCTCTATTATCAGTGTTGAGATATTCTGCTACATCTATATTACCAGGTGAGTTTCGTACAAACCCTTTTATTTTTAATCTTTATAAACATCGGGGAAAACTGCTGTGAAACTTTTCTGAACATATGATATGCATCACTGTTATCTGTGTGATTTCATGTGACTTTTGTGTGATTTCATGGGATTTTGCCGTTAGTATCTCTATCACAGTATCAAAAAGTCTTCATCTCTTGAACTGTATCTAGTGAACCCATATGGGGCCGAACAGGAATCATTGATAGTACTATTGGCTGACAACCCATTTGCTGGGAGGATTGCATCTCCCCTTGTGTGAATGTT
The DNA here is from genome assembly GCA_009363875.1 of Mikania micrantha. Taxonomy (NCBI): domain Eukaryota; kingdom Viridiplantae; phylum Streptophyta; class Magnoliopsida; order Asterales; family Asteraceae; genus Mikania; species Mikania micrantha. Next base: position 40,799,672 of record CM018691.1, on the reverse strand, counting down.
TGGTACATGTTTCCTTAACAACTTCTTAATGTTAGTGATAGACACCTGTAATGTATTTATTTTAAGTTAATCTGTGTGCTTGTGATATCGGATCAAGTAAGTCACACCTCACCTCAGAGACATCACCACTATGCTTCCATGACCGTTTCAGTGAAATCATCAACAGGTGACCAGAGGTGGGGGTGTGACACGTTATATTGGTTTTAGACCGGTTAGCAACCTATTTTCAGACCCGTTTATGAACCAGTTAAGAAAGATCTGGGTCAAACTATCTGGTTAATCTGAAACCAGTTTTAAAACAGGAGCCAAATCGTCAACCAATTTTTTCAAAAAAAGTAGTCGTTGAATAAAAACTAGCCATTGAAGACCAGTTAACTAATCGGGATTATTTTTGTAAAACTAGCCGTTTAAATTGGTTATATAGCTGTTTTAGTCCATTTATTTGAATCATTGCTCTCTGATTCTTCGTTCTTCAAAACATTCTTGAAAAACCATAGTGACACCTGACAAGTTTAGCAGTAGCCAAAGTTTCGTTAATATTGATACTTCTTTATTAAACGAACCAATCATCGTAATAGTTCCAACGTCCTTTCTGATAATTAGGCTCATATATTTCAGGCTTAAATTTTTTATTTAGTATTTATCATATAAAAACAATAAATAAACTTACCTGGTATATTTCTATTTTTTAGTAAGGTCTGGGGGAAGTATAGACATAAATTTTACCCATATCACAGTTGAGATAGAGATGCTGCTCCGAATGAGTCCTTGACTCGAAATTATCGTTTGAAGTTGATCATTACAACACTTTTAACGTTATTTTCACAAGATAAGTAAAATAACGTTAAAATTAGTGTAATTTTACTTTTGCATCTTGAGGGCCCATATATATACACACATATTATATGCGTGCACCGCAAATGAAATGCTTAGCATTTATCATATGTAATACATAAATAAAAAGGTATTTATTGAGTTCATATTTTTTGTATAGTATTTATTTAATCGGATGTAATTGTAACCTTAAATTAAACAAAAAAAGTTATAAAATTTTTATTTTTTTTATTTAATATTATTATATGTAAAAAATAAAAAACAAAAGAGTCTTATTGAATTTACATATTTATTAATTGTATAAAGAAATAAAATTTTTGTATTAGTTCGTACATTTTTAATAAGTAAAAAAAAACGGATTTCTGTTAAAAAAATAGAGTAAATTAACAGGATGGTTACTATGGTTTGTTAGTATATATTTTACTCTTAGTCCTTAGGTTTTATAAATTATCTATATGGTCCTAAACTTTAAACATTTGGGTGCAGTTCTTATGTGAAGATAATTTGGTAAAGCATGTGAGAATAATTTATTGACATAAGGTGTATGTGCTACAAATGTTTAATGGCTAAGAATCATGTATGTAATTTACGAAACCTATGGACGATGAGTGAAATACTAGTGAACCACAATGACTATCTCGGTAATTTACTTTAAAAAATACCCGGTTTGACCACTTGTTGACCGACTAACCTGTTCCAAAATACTGAAATTGATTTTAGCTCTGTTAATCGTTTTGTGGACACATATAGTTGGGACTAGTCATATCCACATAATGTTCTCCACATGATCTCATATGTCTATATTGTTGGTTTTTTTTCTATTTGATTAAATTTTGCTGGTAAATAATTGTGATTGTATATTACTAGCTTTATACTCATTCGTTGGTTGGATATGCTAATATTTTTGTGATAAAAATATATATTTTTACATTTCGACATTTGCTCACTTCAAGGTTGAGGCCTTGAGGCGGATTGATTGTATTGTTATTTGTAGACTCATTGTTATTTGATCTTCTTTAAGATTATTGCTGACTACTATTGTATCCTTTTATAGACTCACTGTTATTTGATCTTCTTTAATTTGTTGGCGTGTGGAGTTGGAATGAACTAAGAGCATCTCAGCTGGTAGTTAGGCTATCTTTAATACCTTCACCGCCCAACCCGCGAGGAAGCACCATTCGGCGGGGATTGGCGGCCACACCGCCCCCTACCCCAGCGGTGACCATTTCAACCCCACAGCCAGTGGCGGATCCAGAAAAATTTTTCAGTGGGTTCACTAGTTATAAACACTTCAATTAGATAGAACCGAACACAAAAAATTTTGGGTCGGTTTGACGGTTCGAGTCATGTAATGTTTATCACGTAATAACAATGCGATATATTAAGTCAATAATTAAAAAGATATCGTCATTAATTAAAGAGTTCGAAGGTGCGAAGTGTACGCTCCTTTAAGATTTCTGAGCTTTGGACTAAACGAGAGTCAAAGGGGTCGCGCCCCTTGTGGGGTTCGGGGCAACGCCCCGAAACATAAACGAAATTTAGGAAAAAATATTAATTTCGGAAAGTGATTTAACACGATTCTATATAAATTCATGCATTGATTATCGAGAATTATCTAACAAAAATCACTTAATCCATTCGTAACGCTTTCAAGTGCTTCCTTTTCAACCGCACATTTGTCTTTACGATCTTCATTGCCAAAAAACACCTCTCAACTGTCGTGGTTGAAACCATATGTGCCTTAAAATAAATTCCAAGGGTTAAGAAGTTGAGTGGGATCCTTGCCACTCACTAACCTCTTCTTGCATCCGCCCCTAGACTTACTCCTGAACAAGTGATTCTCCAAGCTGCCTCGTGGCATAAATTCATAAACCAGAAGCCTATGTTCATCTTCCAAACAATACCCAATCAAATTCACCAGATTTTGGTGCGAAAATTGCCCTAAATAATTCACTTCCGCCTGCAATAATCAAGATTTTCTCTAACAAATATCACTTGTATCAATCAAGTTGATAAATTAGTGTGAAAATATCATTAATAATTCACTCTTTAAAATCTTAATGGTTCACTTCAGGATTCACCCCTAAAATATCAATGGGTTCACCCTATTGTTAAACTCCTTCGAAAAAAATTTTTCCTACTAACGAGTCGAAGCTCGGTGGGTTCCTGTGAACCCATTTTTTGTATGTAGATCCGCCATTGCCCACAGCAGCCCCACGCCCTATGAACCTTCCCTCTTCTCATAGGCCAGTTATTAAAAAAGGGGACCTGCATTTAAAATCAAACTGTTTGGGTGGTGATGACGTGACACAGTGGGGAAGGTTTTTCAGTGTGATGACCACTACTAGGATTTAAGATTTTCAGTGGGGTGAGTATTAAGGATGGTCTTATGGTACTTATCTTGTGTTCTTAATTCGTTGATTCCTATCATTACCATAATACAATATTATCTAAAAACCAATCAAGTAAAATTAAATTGCCATATTTGTAATGATCTTCAAAAATCCATAAAAAAATCAAGTTAATAATATCACAGCCTCATTGGGTTAAAATAAAAGGTTAAAAACACAAAAACAGAATAGGGCAAGTGAGTGAAAGAATGATTCATGATTCTCTCAGCAATCATTACGCTAACTTCAATTTTGGTGTTATAAATCGTTTTTAATTGTATTTATGAGATCACTTCAAAAATCTTATAAAATCAAAAAAAAAATCGTAATATACATTTTATTAATGAGTTGATATTTAATGGGGTCTCATGAGTAAAATCAAAGAGTCATTATTAGTAAAGATCTCTAAAAAGGTAAAAATCCATTAAAAAAAATTCAAGTTAATTATATCACAGCCTCCTTGGGTTAAACTAAAAAGTTAAAAACACAAAAAGGGGATAGTGCAAGTGATTATATATAAATCAAACAAAATAATAATCTAAGAATCCTATGTACGTAGTATAATTATAGAGAACCTGAAAGCATCTTTCCTGCAAAGTGGACAATCATGTATCTTCTTATTCTTGAACCAAATCTTGATGCAATTCTCATTATGACGAATCAATTGATTCTCTTGGTACTCTTGATGAAAAATTGCACAAATTTGTTATCCTCTTCTTTAACAACAAATCTACTTATGTTTGTGGCATCTTCTCTTGGTAAGTCAATATAAAGATGATTATACGACTATACAAACCTTCCCATCATCACATATGTATAATATGAACATTTTCAGTCTCAACATACTCGAATACTTGACAACTTGTAGTATATCTCACGTATATAATGGCATTCAAGATGTTTATTTATGAAAGATGGGTAGGATGGAACTAGTGAAATCCATGTAATTTTGTCACATGATGAAATATGTCTATATTATTTTTTTTCTTTCTTATATTTTCTAATGTATAATTGTGAGTATATATAATTAGTTTGTAAATTGTAAGGAATAACAATTTCAAAGGGTGGCTTAATAGTAGGTGACTACGTTTCTATGTTAAAGATGACAAGTGCAATCCTCCGGCTCTTATTTCCTCATTTACTTTTATTTTTTACATTTTTTGGGAACCAAAATGCACCATCTGGCATTTCTTCATTTTGTATTCAATGTCACCAATAAATGTCAATCTTTCATGTGTTTTGGGATTTTTTTGGACATTCTTTGATTTTTTTTCTTTTTAATATTTTAGCTAGGTTAGTATCTTTCTGGTTTTCCTATCACGTGGCATGTTTTTTTTTACGTTTTGATCTTCGATATTGAGTCATTACCGCCGGAACCTGTTTTAATATTTTAGTTTTAGGTTTGTTATTTATTAGCGATTTTGTGTCGCCTTTTAGTTTTCTTGTTTTGAGTAGACCAAAAGAGCTGACGTATTTTGAAATGGAGAAAACAAGACTTTTCAGAACAAGTTGATTTTTGTCATATTGTGCAAGAAAACTATTTTTTCTATTTAAGAGCCATACAACGCCACTTGTACGAACTCACCATTTATATGCGAGTGAGTGGAATACAAATTCATAGCTAATTATTTCTTTTGTATTAATTAATTAATACAAATGGAGGGTTGGTATTTCGTTAAGCATAAATCCTCGTTAATGTTGTTATGTATGTTTTTAGTTTTTATGGTTGGTTGGGCTCATCAAGGGATCTCAATAGAAGAAGATGAAAGAAAAGCCCTTTTAGCAATTAAAGCCTCACTTATTGAGGTTTCAGAATCTTTCACTAATATTCTACCCAGTTGGGTAATTGTTGACGGAAGCAATTACTGTGATTGGGAGAGAATCAATTGCAACACAACCTCCCCCTCTGGTGGTAATACATATGTAACCGACCTGTCTTTAGGCGACATCTTCTCCATGAAAGACAACGATTTTAAGGAGTTGATGTGGCCATTAAACTTTTCTGTCTTCCTTCATTTTAAGGAGTTGAGAAAACTTGATTTGTCGTGGAATTTTATTGGCAATACGTTTCATGGTCGGTTTAATTTTCATGAAAACTTCATTTGTTATATTGCCAACTGAGGGAAGGATGATTTAATTTGCTTTTTTTTGTTTTTTTTTTTTGCAGGATTTGAAAATTTGTCAGAATTAAAGAAGCTGGAGAATCTCAACCTTAGTTGTAATTTTATAAAAACCAATAAAATCTTTCTTTCATTGAGTCAGCTCACTTCACTTAAAGTTTTGGATCTCAGTTACATTAATGGATATCAAGAACATCAACTTGGCAAGTGTTAATTCCACCTTAACTTTTATTATAATATGAATTCATGATACGAATATTGATGCTCACTACACTTACTTCTACGTATAGATATTTCTAAATTTCCAGAAAACATGGAGGTATTGAATCTCACTGGCTGTGGCTTTTATGGTACCTTACAAATGCAAGGTAATTAATTATATGTATAGGAAAAATATAAATTGAAAACTCATTTGATTTGAGAAAACCTGATATAACATAATTTTTTTTGTGTTTAGTTATATAATAAAAAAATAAAAAGTTATATGTATTTGTACACATATATTACATATTCGGATTTTTCTTGTTACACAATTTAAAAACATCATTTTGTAACATATGTGTAACAAGTATATGAATTTTTTTTTGATTTTTGATTTTATTATATTACATACTAGGTTAATACCCCGTGTATTACACGGGGTAAATAAAAATAATAATAAATAGTCAATAATAATATGATCAAAAGGTTATATAGTTTAATACGTAAGTAATAAAAATAATAATATCATTTATTTAAACACTAAGTTTATTCAAGATTTTTTTTTTTGAATATTTCGTTATAAAAAACAATTATTGAATATTTTATATTTCATAATAATTTGGATTCTAAAAAAAGTACTCTTTCAAAATTAATATATTTTTAATGTTAAAAACCTTTTTTAATATATAAAAATGTATAAAAGTATATTTAATATTTAATATTATTATTATTGAATATGGATGTATTTAATAGGAGAGAGAGGCGGGAAAAATTTACAAGGATAGCATAGGAAGATGACATGTGTCAAATTTTATTTTGATTTATTAGTATAGATATATATACCAAAAAAAAAATCGAATCTTATACCGAATTTAACAAGTTTTCTCAATTCAAATGAGTTTTCATATATATATAATAAATATATATAGAGAGAGATAGAGGAAAGTTTTAAATAAGAAGTATTTTTGACTAAGAACAGTAACAACTAATACAATTTTAACATGAGACATGATAATCTAGATATAACATTTTGTTTTTTGTACTATATTTTTTTTTGTGTTTTTGTACTTTATTTTTGTTTTTGTACTACATTTTTATTTATTAAGTATTGGATTTTTATTTCTCTAGACTATATTTTTTGATTTTTGTATTGTATTTATTTGTACATGATTTTTTTATACTGATTTTTTTTTATTATTTTAAACATGACATATGTCAAACTCTTGTTGCTTCTTACTTTTTTTTGGCAAAAATCTCTTCTTTGTGGATCCAGTATATTTTAATAAATTTAATTTTTTTACATAAAGTTTATCTTTCTTTTTTTAAACATTCATAACTTTTTTACTATATTATTAAAAAAAAAGAATTGCAATATTATACTCATCTTATTTTCCTTTTTAATTCTATTATAGTTTTGACTAATTTTTTTATATTTTTTTAGATGCCTCGTATTTACATCATTGTAACGAGTGGTGTACAAACCAGTTTTTTAGCCAAACCGGTTTGGGTTAGGAACCGGTCCATTTGATCAATGATGGTCCTAAACCGGTTTGGGGTGAAACCGGTTTGGGGTGAAACCGGTTCGACTTGGAAACCGGTTTAGGGTGAAACCGGTTCGACTTGGAAACCGGTTTGAGCAAAAGGGGATGCCAAACCAATCGGAACCGGTTCGGAGTGGTTGAAACCGGCTTAAAGAGGTAGAAACCGGTTTGGATGGGTTTGAAACCGGTTCGGGTCAGTTTAGGAACTTTTTTTAATAGTAAAAACTCGAACTTGTGTCAAACCGGCGGTTCGGACCGGTTTGGCTAGAACCGGGTTTAAGATCAACTAAATACCGGTTTGGCTGGAACCGAATGAGGCCATGAGGGTAGCAAATACAAAGTCAAAACCAAGCCTAGTATAAACTGGGTTGGATCTGGATCTAATGCATGGGCTGTTTTTCACAATTTTGTTTGTAAGAGGACTTTGAAACCCAAACCTTAACAAAAACATTTTGATAGTATTGAGACAGATGCCATTTAGTATTTTGGTCCGTTACGACTATCATGATAAACACTCACTTGCAGACCCAAGAGTTATGTGAATTGTGAGGGCACAAATCTAGGTGGGGAAGAAATCGATCAAGAAATTAAAAAAAAAAAATCCAATAATTTATGAGTTTGTTATGTCGTTATCCACCTAAAATTATTTTTTAGTTTTTCCATAATCAAATTAAATTCTCATAAAACGAAGGCAACTTCTAATTTCGTTCAAATTTATCTGTTACAAATCTATTAACAACCAAATTGAATGACATAAATTGTGAAGTTTGGTAATCAAATATTTTGGACAGGTTTCTGTCAATATTTGCATACGAATCAGTTCTTTACAAAATCATGGATCATTATGCCAAAAATAATTTTTTTCCTAGGTCTAAGGTGCCCTTCACCTCTCTCTTGAGCTTGTATTTGTCACCGAGTAGGAGCCTATTATCTGCTTGGCTTAATCCTCTACCTCATAAGTATTTTTTTGGTTTATAAAGTAATCATTGCAGTCTTATTTGACAACTATTTGGAGATGTGTGTCTTTCTAAATATTTTGCATATTAACAAATACCAAAAACTTTTATGAATAACCAGGTTCAGAGACAACATCTACATTAAAAAAATTGAAAATTCTAAATCTTGGACATAACCAATTCAATGAAAGCCTTCTATCATCTATAAGTGCTCTCGCATCACTTAAAAGCCTTGATCTTTCGGCCAATTTATTGTCTGGGTCGTTTCCATATCAAGGTATGTTTTATCTTTAACTTATAGATATTATCGTCTTTATTTTTACGAAAGTTATCATGCATCTCTATGTTAACTTTAAAAATAAAATATGAATTGTTTTATGTTTGAACGTACGAAATATTATTTGGTAGAAGATGTAGTTACATTGACATGTTAATATTAAAAATATGATTCAGTTGCATTAAATGGATAAAGACATAAAATCAAGAGAAAATAAATGAAAAGGTAAATGAATAAAGAAAATGAATGTTATACAGTCCTTTATATGGTAGTTATATGCACATAAGCCAAAGAATATATCTTCATGTCAAATAATTGGTACGTTAATTGAGGAATATAATGTCATGTCAAATAAATGGCATACAATTTAGAAATCAAAAGCCCAATCAAATAATTAGTCTTCATACAAACTCATATAGGGCTATATGAGGTGTATTACTTACTACTCGTATAACATTATACAAGTGACTAGATTCATTGAATATGGGACATGATATGACTTGTATAGATTTATGAGTTGTTTCACATTTGTCACATGACCTAATTGAATATTGTCGGAAATTTTCCATAATGACGTGATTCACTTAGAACCATACCTCTCAAAAATACATGACTCAAACATCTTGCTACCCTTTCTAAAGTTTCTCCTTTGTAGTTAAACCCTACAATAGGGTATTTAATGTAAATAATTCAAACGTCTAATTAACAGAAATTCAAACTTAACATTCAAATAAACCTCAAACATTTATAATCCAATACCTCATAAATATCATAAAAAGTCTTAAATTCAAAAACTAAACATAGAAAAAAAAAACTAAATGGCTAAATCCAACTTTTAGCAAACTTATGTAACATTTCCACCTGGAACATGTTAAAATAAAAATGTTAACAATAAACTGGGTAAGTTTCATAGGTTTTGACACTCTATCGAAAATAATTGAATAAAATGCTTATAATGAAATAACATTAATGAACTAGCGAGTAAGGCAGATTAACTTATGTTAACAGATAATGTTTGACCAAGTTTAGCATATCAATGCTTAAGTTAGTAAACTATCACCATGGGCTTCCTCCAAATGGTAAATCAAACATTGGTGGGAGGCTGGTCCAATAGATCTATCATAGCCACTAAATGTGATCAATGCTCATCCTTAACTAAAACTCAATAAAGGCCATTAAACTAGTTTATGATAATCATAGTTTAAAACTATGTTTACATGTTTCACCTCAAAAGTAAAAATATAAAAGAGGAGTCATGAAGACTCATTCTGATACTTGAGATAGCCTTTGCAAACACACGATAAATGTGTAGTCAAATAGTATCCAACACCAATGATATTAACCTAAATAGTTCAATCTATTTAAGCTAATGTAACTATGGCTTGCCATTAAATTTCTAACACAACTAAAATAGTGTAATTGTATTCCTTGTTCGCATGTTTACATATTGATTTGTTCAAAAAGATTTTGTATGTATAACCACCTTTAAGTCTTTCAAAGTTTATGTTTCAAATTGAATAATCATTTAAAGTTTATATATAAAATAATATTTGACTACTAATAAACGAGTTAACATAACAATATAGTATTAGTAATAATAATTTTCTTTAATAGTTTGACAAGATTGTTTATAGTTTCCATGTTAAATATATTTATATATAACTTAAGTCTTTAACAAATTAAAATCAATTAATAATACATTAGTTTGTTTATAAAAGATATTTGTTATTTATTAAAACAACTTTGATAAAAATATTTTCTTTGAATAAATATTAAAATTTTGTAAAGATTATACAAATTAAAGTTAATAAATAACTTTAATAACTAATATAATATTTGAAAGGTTATAATTATTATGTTAAATAACTTCATAAATATTTAAATAAACAAATTTAATAATAAAGCTCCCTTGTTTTAAATAAAACTCTAATTAATATTATTGTTAGATTTAAATATTCTATATATATATATTTTATAAAATCTTAAATAAATACATAAAACCTTAAAGTATAAAAATAAACCTTTGTATTTTGTTTATATATACATATATATAGGATTGGACTCAAATAAGAACACACCTTAATTGAGTTAACCTATTAACCCTGACAAAAAAAAGCTCAAATCGCAAAAAAAAAAATCATGGTCTTTTTTATACAAAAATAGGGGCTCCTTTTTTAAGCGTTTGCTAATTCACAAGCGTTTAAAAGTTAAACGAAGTGTAATTTGCGTTACACTACGACACTTAAATATATTTTCGCAGTGTAACGCAAACTTACACTTCGTTTAACTTATAAACGCTTGTGAATTAACAAACGCTTAAAAAAGGAGTCCCTCTATTTTTGTATAAAAAAGACCTTGAAAAAAAAATTGGGATTTGAAAGTTTTTTCCCAGGGTTAATGGGTTACCCCAATTAAGGTGTGTTCTTATTTGCTTCTTACCCTATATATATATATATATATATATATATATATATATATATATATATAGGGACTTATTTCATTGAGAACCACTAAATATGAAAGAACCAAAGGAGCTAATTTTGAACCATATGTTTTTAGGGATATTTTGAGAAGGCTAAAAACCATGAGAAGTGTGAGAAGCAATCTTGTCCCTTGATCTGTGGTGTTTTATGGTCAAGATCGCGCGGTGGCAATTTTGTAAATAACATGGCGTTTGAAAGTTGCGGCGTGGGCATAATAGTAATTTGGTGTTTTTTGAATTAATACAAACCTCCCCAATCTATCTCAATTCCGTAAAAGTCGCCTTTAACATAGATTTTACACATCGACGAAAACACCAAAGTCCCAATGTCATCCGTCGATCGTTACTCACTGAAACACCAAAGTCCCCAATTTATCTCAATATGATGTTTCTGGTGTTTTTGACGTTGATTTTGTATGTGTTTTTGTTGTTATATATCTTCTTTGTTGTTCTTGGTGTTCTCTTAAGTTGTTATAGTGTTTTTGAAATTGATTTAGTTTATGGTGTCTATGTTGTTTTGTTCATTTTAAATGGAGATTAAGATTATGGCTTTATGGTGTTTTTGGTTATTTTTGTGTTTTTTGGCGTTTATTTTGTATGGTGTTTTTGTTGTTGCGTATTTTCTTTATCGTTCTTGGTGTTCTGTTAAGTTGTTATGCTATTTTTGAAATTGATCACGTCAATGCTAATATAAAAACCATAACGGAAAATATGAAGCTAACTGAAAACGCCAAATAACATCATATTATTTTACAACCATTGAAACACCATACATGTTTATAAAATCAAAAAAACAGAGCATTATTTAAAAGAAAAAACTCCATAAAATTTTAAAATATCATGATGATTAGGACTTTTGGATTCAAAATAAGTTGTAATACTTGGATTCAAAAACACCATATAATCCAAAAAACACAATACAATCTGAAAAAAATCATACAATTTGAAAAACACCGTAATATCAAAAAACAGAGCATAAAACATACGAAATAACACCATATAACCTGAAAAACACCATACAATCTAAAAAACACCATAACCTTCTGTGTTCGATTCCATCACGACGTTACCCTCAATCTGAAAAAAACACCATACAATTTGAAAAACACCATAATATCAAAAAACAGAGCATAAAACATACGAAATAACACCATACAACCTGAAAAACACCATACAATCTAAAAAACACCATAACCTTCTGTGTTCGATTCCATCACGACGTTACCCTCAAAAAATACCAAACGAGCATTTGCGAGATGAAATTGGAATCATCAAATCAATTGCAATCTGTGATAATCAGTAATTGATTAGGATTTTGAAAATTTGTTTAGCGACAATCACGTTTCCCAAAATAACCGCAAACAATCATCAGACGAAATTACGTTTATACCCATATTTTGAAAACTTATGAAAATACACGTGTATGGCTGAGATGGCTTCTCACACTTCTCATGGTTTTTCTACTTTCTAGCCAAACCTCAATCTATATATATAGGGACTTATTTCATTGAGAACCACTAAATATAAAAGAACCAAATGAGCTAATTTTGAACCATATGTTTTTAGGGGTATAAAAGTAATTTTTCTTTAAAATAGGGGAAGTTACTATTTTACCCTTTTAAATAACCACTCTATATACAAAACTTAAAGCATAATGTACAAGTGTATTATGCAGTTCTCAAGTTCCTAACATAAAATTGGTTCTTAATAGAATACCTCCCTATATATATAGAGGAGGCGGATCTAATACAAAGGATGTTTAACGTGAGAAGGATAGGAAGGATCCTGGACCTTTGATCAAATTAATCAATGGTCAAGATCTTGTGGTCCCCACTTTTCCCTAAAAACTTGCGTGAATTAAAACTGAAAGGGCAAAAAAGGAATAACCAACTCTAGTTAACTTTTGTGTGAGTAAATCAAGTTCCACCTGTTTTTTTAAAATCAAATAACTTTTAAATACTTAATTATTTTTAAAAAAAATACACCATAAAATTGAGAATTTTATTGTCTTTAATTTGAATATGATATTGCTATAGTTTTTTTCGATTTTTTTTATGTGGTCCGTGATTTTTTTGTTTGGTCCGTGATTATTGGTCTGTAATTACGTATTTCATTATTGATTGTGCATTTAAAATGGCGGTCCGTGATTTTTATATAACATGGTCTGTGATTATTTGGTACGTGATTTATACGATTTGTCTTTGATTTTGAGTGTTAAATTACGGTCCGTGATTATTGGTCCGTGATTTATCTAGGTAATTCTTTGATTACTGGTGTCAAATGACAGTCTGTGATTTCATATAGCAGAATTTTACACTTGGTCCGTAATTATCCAGTATCACGGTCTGTAATTTTGGTGACGATGATACCCTTTTCCTAGATGACACATGGCACGTTCTGGTTCCTTCCTACGCTTAGTACCGTTTATCCCCTTTGTATATTAACCGTCCCCTATATATATGGTGTGGTTCCTTTGTTAACCCATGTTTATTGTGTTAACCGAATAACTGTATCTTATTATATTATGGTCCATACTAAAGTAAATCTAAATATGCATGTTTTTTTTGTCTTTTTTTATTAATGTAAGTGGGCCATACATTAATTAAATTAATTAAAAAGAAAAAGAAAAAACATACACCTTTATATACAAAATAATAAGACGTAGTTATTCGGTTAACGCAATAAAAAAAAGTTAATTTTCTATCATCTCCCTATATATATATATATATATATATATATATATTATATACAGTTTTAGACAATTCCAACAAGGATGAAAATTTCGAAAGCTCATTGATAATTTTTGAAATTACATAAATAATCGAAATGTTAGAAAAATGATTTCTGAGTATTCATTATTTAAGTTGTTTAGTTGATTATTGGTTATCGCTTCATTGATTAAGATTTTGGATTTGTTTTTTCAATAACGCTTTGAATCACACCCAATAGAGATAATATAGGGTTTCTAACTTATTCATCTATTATATAATCTCTTTTATAAGAATTGTGTTTCTTTTGAAAAAAATCTGTTAAAAGACAATGTTTTCTGCAGTTTAGGGTTCTTTGAAGCTTCGTACTTCTAATTAAAAATTTGGTTTTAACTTAGGTTTGTTTAGAAATTGAGCTCTCGTTTAGGTTTTAAATTGAAAGGTTTTATTTATTTTAATCTTTTAATAAGCGGATTTTAACTAACTCAAAAAATTCACTCATTTATATTAAGGTTTTGCTTTATCTGATTTAAGTATTCTAACTATTAATTTCAATCCAAAATATAATATATCTTCTATCAATCCAACCCATGTGCTTTAAACATCTTAAGATTTCGCCCCTCAACCATAGTTAGGTTTTGGGCTAATAGCTTGGTTTGGGGCCAAAACAGCTAGTTGTTTAAACCACATGGGTTGTATTAATAGAAGATTATATTTTGGGTTGAAATAGTTAAAACAATTAAACTAAAGGGCCAAAACCGTGATTTACTCTTTCTAGTTTTATTTACAAACTTTCTTGCATTTTTTTAGAATTTCATATACAAGTTATTCGTATTTTGCTTTATGTTACATTTTGAATACAAACTAGGGGATTCCCCGCACGTTGTGCCGGGAATTCCGTCACGAATCGAATATCAAAACACATATGCGCACATGTATATCTAAATACAGATATAAAAACAAGTCACAACGGTTCGTAAAATATCCGTCACACCAAAAAAAATATTGCTAAGTCATAAAATCTAACTTTAAGAAATACGAACATATAAAAAATAAAAACAACCTAAAACTTCCTATCACACAATGCCTTTCAATTAAAATTATACAATAAAAAACGTTGAGTCATAATGCTCTACGGATCTAAGCATTCGGTCATGACGATGGTGATATCATGAATATTAAAACTCACGCTAAAAGCCCGAAGTAATAGTTGTCCAAATTTATTAAAAGAATAAAGTCATCGTAAAAGCAGGAGGCATCTATTTTGTTTTTTATGTTTTTTTTTTCTTTCAAGAAAACCTCAAAAATCGTATATTTGGACATTTGTTTTATAGTTGTTTCAAATAAATTTTTTTGAGCGGTTTCTGAACCAAATCATATTCTTTTGGAGCGATTGTAATTGTTGTTTAATTTTTTAAACTAGTTTTTGGAGCGGTTCTAGATTAATTTTCTAAAAGAGAAGCATTTAAATAACAAAATATTTCATAATAATCTTACTTTTTGGAGCGGTTAATAGAAACCGCTCTAAATGATCAATATTTAATAATCATACTATATAGAGAGGTTTTGGTTGTGTTTTTTAAAACATTTTTTGGAGTGGTTCAAATTATATTTGGGATCGATCGGTTTTTCAGAAATAGTAAAAAATCTTATATCAAAACCGCTCTAAAAATATCAATGTTATTGCTTTTTGTAATTTTATATATAGTAATAATGTAGATATATTTATATGAAATAAATTTCTAGTTGTAGCAACTTATTCTTAACGTGACTATTTTACAACAATAAGATAAAAGAAAATTTTAATTGATATTAAGGCCTATGACTGTAACAAAAAATTCACTCGTGTATAACTAAAGAATTAAAAACCTTAATTTACAACCCTAACTCAAATCGTGTAGTAGTTTGAGTAGAGAAGGGAAAAGCAAGATGTTTCAAGTTCAATCTGCACAAAGGTCGGTTTTCCTTGGAAGCCACTAACCTGGTTGCTTGTGGCCGTGCTTTACTTGTTCTTCTTGATTAGTCGGGTATTGGGTGGGATCTAGGAGTTTACTATGCAAATGGGTTCATACGGTTATAAAAAAACATATATGGCTTCTCTATATCTCCTGGTGCATATATATAGTCATTTCTCATCCACCACAAAACCTTCGGTAATTACTAAAACACTCACCTTGCTTGGTAATTTAAACGATTTGTTTATGGTTTTGATTTCTAGCAGATTCAAAATTTTGAATTTTATTGTATGTTATGTTTTGGTGTTTCTTGATGTATAGAGTTACATTTTTGAAGTGATAGCCCATGCTTCTCGTTAAGTATGTGATTGAAGTCTGATTCTTACACTTAATAACGGAAACCGTAATTCCTAAACAACCCAAGACTTAACAGCTGCATGTTTGATCGCATATAACTCATTTGTGTTATCTGGTATCATAGAAATAAGCCATTTGATTAGCCTGGAGAAGTTGATTTGAGCTATAGTAGGCTGAATGTCAATTTATTAAGTTCCTCTAATACTTCGATTGATGTATTACTACAAACATATAAAATTAAACCTTGGTTTTAATTCTCATGATCCTTTTTATATATAGATTGTAAGAGTTTAAGAAGATTGGAAAAGCTAGAGAGCTTGTCCCTTAGTCGCAACAATTTCAACAAGAACATCATATCATGTCTAAGTTTCCTTCCATCCCTCAACACTCTTGATCTTAGTCGTTCTTTTGAATTTGGAACAAGTTCCTTTCCAATGCAAGGCATGCAAATTGCTTTCTTGTAAAATCCTTATCTTTAAGAAAACAACAAATACATATATTTAATATTTATAGTAACTTATATGTGCAGAATTAGCTTCATTGAGAGGATTAAAGTCACTTGACATGAGCTGGTGTCAACTTCAGTCACTTACATTCAACGGTTAAGTTGTTTTTAAAGGCTATTTCCTTTTCAAGTTCCCATCTATCTTTAATAATACAAAGTCTCGTCTTAAATGTGATTTTACTTAACATATCATAAATTAAATGTGATAAGCTGATATTATGCATTGGTTTTAAATTAATTTTACCAACCTCTTAATTGGATGCACTCATTTGCATTAGGTACCATGAGCAAACTTACGCACTTAAATCTTGATTATAATAATTTCTTCTCGGTGGATGAGGTCATGAGGTCCATTGCTACAACTTTTCCATCCCTAAGATTTATTTCGTTAAGTGGATCCTTTATTGGAGGAAGACTTTTTGCTAATGGTTTGTTTCTGTGCGATAAGGAACATATTTACAGTCATACTTAAATCATTAATTCATTAAGACACGTACTATTTTATTTTTTTTTTTCCTTCTAATCGTTAACTGAGTTGAGTGATGTATTCATTTTCAGAGGAGCCTAATTTTCCGTACTTGAAAGTTTTCATCTTGAGTCATAACAATTTTAATGGAACATTACCGATAAAAGGTACATATTTTCTTTTTCTTTTTAGAGTAAATTACGGTTTTGACCCTTATGTTTTGAGTGCTTTAAATATTTTGGCCTAAAATATAATATTCTATCAATTCAGTCCATGTGTTTTAGACAACTATCGGTTTTGGCCCCTCAAACTTAACTATTATAACGGTTTTGACCCAAAATCTAACTATGATTAGGGGCCAAAAACGTTAGTTATTTAAACCAAATGAGCTGAATTGATAGAAGATTATATTTTAGACCGAAACAATTAAAACACGTAAACCACATTGACCAAAAACGTAACTTATTTTGCCTTTGTTTGTTTATGTGGGAATTTGGAGTTCATTATGTACTGTACAAGTGGTTAAATACATTGACACGTGGTTTGAGAAGGTGACCACTAAAACATGCTTGTGGATCATGGCTTGTTTAAATTCATATGTTGTTTAAAATTGATGAGTAGATATAATCTTTAATAATTCAAACGTTATCTGTATTAATATATAATACATATATTAGGAGGACACAATAGTCTTTTATCAAAAACTCTTAAAATTAAGAGTTTTACAACTCTTATACCAAGAAGTACAACTTACAAAGCTTTAAAAACTATAAACAAAGTTTTTTTTTTACTTTTTAGCTTGTCGCACATTGATACATTTAAGAAATAAAATGTCAAAGAATAAATATAAAAGAAACCATATCAAATCAAATAAATCACTTCTTAACATTTATGTCACATTTGTTATATCATATTTGATCTTTTAAATTGTGATTTTTTATCATAATAGTTTTTTAGTTAAATATTAATATTAAATTAAATTAAAAGAGTTGATTTTATGAAAGTGTGGTGGTTTATGCTTTTTACGAGCCAAAATCAGCAACTTAAATGTTTGTTTTCTGCTGCATCACGCATGCATCTCATCTCACTAGTTTCCACATAGACACATATAGCAAATGGTGGCGTAGCACACCGTGACTAGGGAAGTGAAGGTGCCACACTGCCACCTTTGCTGGTCACTGGCCACCCTTCCCCCTTCCTGTCCAGTAAGGGGCGTGATAGTCTATTGTGATGGAGGTAATATTGCCCATGTTTTAAGCAGTGGCGTACCCAAAAAAAAATTTTCATGAGGGGCGAAAATTTTTAAGATCGTTTAAGGATCACTATATGTTAATTTTTTTCTCTATTCTGTTCAGGTCAGGTTGGCCAAATTGGGTCATGTTATGTTAGAAAAAAAAGATATTCAAACTAACTTTCATATATAAAAACATAATAAAAATAAAACACTTATAAAGTTGTTCTTTACGGGGTTTTATTTTAGAAATATATCCAAAACAACATCTATGAAAACTTTTTAAGTAACTTTTCTCAAAAAAAAAAGAAAAACTATCACTTAAAACAAAAATATACCACGAATATGTTCACAGCTGAAAAGTGCAAGTTTCATCATATATGGTTCCATAAAATTAGTCATGTAAATAAAAAACGAGCAACATTAAGTTTGAAAGTTATCGTTAAATATTTTAAAAGGAAGATTTTTTGCTAATGGTTTGTTTCTCAAAACTTAAAGCCTTCATTTTTTGTTGATCTGAGTTATTATTTTTCTTTTACCTAATTCAGAGGTGTCTAATTTGCGTCACTTATATTTTTTAATTTTTTTGACCAGCAATACCTTGGACCCAGGATATCACTGAGTCCGAGAACTCGGATCTCGAATCATGTGGCAACACCTGAACCCAGTGTAGCCCATCTTAGAAGGAAACCATTTTGGAAACCCTCCTGACTCCCCCTTGCCCCAATTTGCCTTGAATGAGATTTGAACCATGACCTTCCATTTGAAAGGTCATGAAGTACCGCTAGGACAAAGCCAATTTAGTTGCAATCGAAGTCTAATTTGTGCACTCACTTAGATGTCCTCTTGAGAGTGAATTGTGCAATCGAAGTCTAATTTGTGAATATTACTTGCTCCTGTTGTTGACTTCAATGTTTTATTGACGTGTTATCGTTACATTTTATGCTTCGGATAACTTTAAATGAGAAGTTAAAATGATGTATAATAAGCATTATACTAAAATGCAATGTTTTTTATTGTAAAGTTGGGCTATTTTTTATATAAGAGTATATGAAAAATGTTTTTATTTTTATGTAAGATTTATATATCCAGTCAAATTCCCAACCCATAACTTAACGTCATACAATATATGGCTCATAACAAATTTTCTCTATTTTTTAACTATTTTACTTTTTTTTTTGTAGCTTTAGCTTCTTTCCATCGTCTTGAGGTCTTGGATTTGAGTTATAACAATTTTATTGGAAGCATTCCATCAACAATAAATTTGTTGTCTTCTCTCAAAGTTGTCTCCCTTGCTAGAAATTTGTTTAATGGTTCTTTAACGAATAATGGTAAGTTATCTAAACCAAGTTAAATTGTTGAATTAAAATAGATAAATTATGAATCACGTATATTTTTCTCTTTTGACAGAGTGGTTAATATATTGATCATTAGTTTGAGAAGGTGACCACTAAAATATGCTTGTGAATCATGGCACATGTTTTCAATTTTGTTTTTTCACTAATCAAAACATTACACCCTTTTGTTGGTTGGTCACACTCGCATAGTCGCATGCGTAAGACATTGCGTTACTTTTTGGTCATCATCACTAAGGTATTGCATCCAGTTTTTACTTTTTGGTCATCATCACTAAGGTATTGCATTCAGTTTTATGCAAAAATAATCGTAGCTTATATAATGTATAATAGTTCTTAATACATGTTCACTTTACACTCTCATGAACAAATCAAATATTGTTATTTAGACCCCATTTTGGCACTGTTTTTAGGTTTATATATGTTTTAAAATGTATAAATGATGCTTGACTAACTTGAAGTTTTCGAATGAACCAACTGCATTCAACTTTAAAAAACTTAATTGTTTCTGAAACAAATGTATCATTTTCTTACATTTATTTTAATTATTTAATAACATTTATTTCTATTTACTATTAAAAAAAATATATACCACAACTTTTTTTTTGAACATCAAATATATACCACAACTATGTTCACAATTGAAGAATATAAGTTTTGTGTCATACGGATCCGTAATATTAGTCACTTAACCAACACATGAGAAATGTTAATTTTGAATTATACAAATGTACGCCTCATAATAAATTTTCTCCCTCTGTTAACTACTTTCATTTTTTCTTTTGTATATAGCTTTAGCTTGTTTCCATCATCTCGAGACCCTAGATTTGAGTGGCAACAATTTTATTGGAAGCATCCCATCAATAATAAATTCATTGTCTTCTCTTAAAGCTATTTCATTTGCTAGCAATGCATTTAATGGTTCATTAACAAATAATGGTAAGTTATCCAAAACAAAATTGTTGAATTAAAATAGATAAATGGTGAACAATATTTTACTATTTTGGCAGAGTTTTGCAAGTTAAAGAACATTCATGAGCTGGATCTTAGTGACAACATGTTTGATGGAAACTTACCTGAATGTTTTAATAGGCTATCATCTCTTCAGTTTTTTGATATTTCTTCAAATCAATTTAGGGGAGTACTTATGCCTCTGATTACTAATCTCACATCTCTCGAGTACGTTGATTTTAGTGGTAACAAATTTGAAGGTTTGTTCTTGTTGAGTTGGTTCTCTAATCACACAAAACTTGAGTTTGTTGCATTCTCGGGTGATAATGAAAACTTTGAGGTGGAAACAGAAGAGCCTATTGGTTGGACTTGTATGTTCCAATTAAAAGTTCTTATACTACAGAGTTGCAATTTAAACAGGCATAAAGGAAGTGTTATTCCTAGCTTTCTACTTCACCAACACAAGTTAATCCAACTTGACATGTCATGCAACTCTTTGGAAGGACAGTTTCCAGATTGGTTGATTAAAAATAACACAATGCTACAATTTCTTAATTTACATGACAACTTATTTGGTGGTACACTTTCTACATCATTTTATAGAACTAATACATGGTGGTTGGATGTTTCTGGAAATCAGATGATTGGTACTATTCCTAATGATATACAAAAGTCATTTCCTTTTATATATCATTTAAATTTGTCAAGGAATTCTATAGAAGGTGTTATCCCATCTTCAATTGGTGATTTAAGTATGTTAGGGGAACTTGATTTATCTCATAATAGGTTTTCTGGAGAAGTACCAATTGGATTGCTCACAAGCCACCCTGAGTTGAGGTTGTTAGTACTGTCAAATAATAGTTTGTATGGCGAGGTACTTTCACGAGACTTCAACTTTATTAACATATGTGTGCTTCTGTTAGACAATAATTTTTTCACCGGTAAAGTGGGAAATGTGAGTGACTTGTCTCAATTAATAATTTTGGATATTAGCAATAATTTTTTTACCGGTTTGATCCATGACGATATAAACAACATTAGTACGTTGCCTCCTAATCTCTGGTTTTTGGATCTCTCCAAAAATTACTTTTCTGGACCCATTCCTTTCTCCTTAAATAATTTTCAAGATACAAGGCATATTCATTTGGGTACCAACAAATTTACAGGATCAATACCCAACTCTTTTCGTAATTTGACTAAAGTTTTGACTTTAGACATCGGCAACAATTACTTGTCAGGCAGGATTCCAAATTTTATTGGTGAACTATCCAATTTAAGGATTCTTCTTTTGGGAAAAAATAACTTTAGTGGTTCTATTCCGAGACAATTGTGCTACTTAACTAATGCGAGTCTAATTGATTTGTCCAATAACTTGCTCTCGGGTTCAATACCTCGATGTCTACAAAATATTGCTCGCCCAAGTTACCCTGCTTTCATGAACAGTGACCAATTTTTAGGAGGCGTTGGAGTTTTGGTTTTTAATCCATATAGCAGTGCTTTAGATAAAGATAAAATTTACCCAAACATTGCTCCATATAGCATTGTATTAAAAATACAAGAAAAAGTTTTGTTCACAACAAAAACCCTCTCCATACCCTACAAAGGTGATGTTCTTGATATAATGTTAGGATTGGATTTATCTTGTAACAAACTCACCGGTAATATTCCAGAAGAACTAGGTTTGTTGGCCCAAATTCATGCTTTGAACTTGTCTCACAATAGGTTGACCGGACCCATTCCTGTGAAATTCTCTAATCTTGCCAATATAGAGAGTTTGGACCTTTCTTCTAATAGTTTGGCTGGTAAAGTTCCATCGGAACTAATTATGTTGTACTGGTTAGAGGTGTTCAATGTCTCTTTTAACAATCTATCAGGCAGACTCCCAGAAAGAAAAGCACAATTTGCTACGTTTACCAAAGAGAGTTACGAAGGGAATCCCTTGCTTTGTGGGCCACCGTTAGAAAATGAATGCATAACAAAATCACATGGAACTCAAACCTTAAAAAAAGAAGGAAGTAATGAGAAATGGTATGATACGGATATGACATCATTCTATGGAAGCTTAAGTTCCACATGGTTCGTGTTCATGTTGGGATTTGCAATTATTCTTTATGTCAATCATTATTGGCGTATATGGTGGTTTCATTTGGTTGAAGAAAGCATGTATACATGTTATTACTTCATTTATGATTCAATAAAGAAGGTCTGTATGATCTTGTTAGTCACAACCCCACCACACGTCACCCGATGAAGTTAATGCATGTCATAATGTGATGCGAAAGCTTGGCGGCAAAGTCACCGAGATAGGGTGTGACTTTTGTAACAATTTAGTTTTCTAAATATTAAATTGTGGCAAATTTCAAATTTACAAAAAGGTTATATGGAATAAAAATTTTTGGGTTTCATAAATATAGATGTATGTATATATATATGTGTGTGTGTGTATATATAGATACACATAATTAAATAAGTATGTAACAAAACAAATAACTAAATTTATTACGATGTAGGTAAGATAATCAAGTAAAAGATATTTTAAATCTACATACATAAATTATTACATTCTTATACATATATATATATATATATATATATATATATATATCTATTATATATAATAAATGAAAATCTTTGGGGGACACATGACACAATTCTAGACCATCTAAAATTTAGTTTCCCGCTTCTCTCTCTTCTTTATTATCAATACTAGGTTAAAAATCCGTGTATTACACGGGTTGAAAAAATAATATGTTACATATAAAAATCTATTGACAAAAAGTTATGTAGTTAAAGAGCATGTACATTGCAGAGTTTTACTAAACTCATGTTTACAAAAATTGAATAAAATATGATATAATTTGTTAATGCATAAAGTCTTCAAAATATGCTTAAAATATTTGATGTAATAATTATAAATTAATGTTTATATTTAATTTTTTTAACAATGTGTTAATATTTTTATATAATGTACTCATAAATAATTTAATTAAAGTATACTTATTCTTTATTAACACATTAAATTAACTTTACCTTAAATTTAAATTAATATCTATAACTTGGATTTTTAAAAATTACTTACTTTTTATATTTCAATATAATATATTTTTGTCATTCAAAAAACCAATCATATTAAATGTTTAAAAATTTTTAAAAACAATTATAGAAAAAATTAGTAACATTATTGTTTTATTAATAATATTTTAAGAAATATCATTTGAATTCGATTATATTTAAAGAACTAAAGTTGTTAAATAAAAAAATAAGTTCACTTAAAAACATCATAATTGATTTCATTTTAAATATAATTAATTCATAATATATTAATTATTATAATCCATAATTCCTAATTCCTAATCTATCTATTATCTATTATACTAATTAAAAATAAAAATAATAGGTGACACATGTCATAAATTTAGAGTATCCTCACATTACTTTTCCCGTTTTTCTCTCATAATAAATACACAAATTTATTAAATACTAATCATATAAATATATATTCTTTATACATTTATCAATTAAAAAAGTTCTTATTACCAAAAATATATATTACATAATAATATTAAAAACCAATCATATTATACGTATCTTTTATAATGAAATGGGAATTCTTAACTTAATAAAAAATATATTAATATTAAAAAGCATAATTTTAAAAAATCAAATTATGAAAAATTTTCCAAAAACTTATAACTCATATTATCTTTTTATAATTTATAGTCATTATTATAAACTATTTATTTTTTTCTTTATCAACATGTTTAATAATAAAAGATAGCATCCTATAATTTTGTAAAAAATGACACTATTTAAAAACAATTTTTTTTTAAAATGAAATGTTTAGAAACCAAACTTTGAAAGGAATTTTTTAAAATACAATATTAATATTTTATTTTCTATGTAATGTTGATCATATTTTAAAACAAAAAACTCATTTACAATTTAAAAATTTATATTATTGAATACTTATTAATTTTTATTCAACCCGTATAATACACGGGATACTAACCTGGTATTTAATAGGGACACTTGACATCATTATAGGCCATCTCCATTTTTGTTTTCCACCCTAAAAATTTAACCCGAAAAACTAAACATGCGTATTATTTTATTTAATTGTACATTATATATTAATTTGATGTTCTTATTTTAAAGTGGTATGGTTTTTTTTTCTAATTTCTTATTTCATATATTTATGAATTATATCAGTGATTTTACTCAACCCGTGTAACACACAGGTTACTAACGTAGCTAAATAATAAATATAGATAATTAAATAGGAGAGAAAAACGGGAAAACCAAAATATAGGTGATATAGAATGTGACAAATGTCCACAATTATTTTGATTTATTAGTATAGATAGATATTACTCAGATTGTTTAGAAAAGTTGTATGTGTCGATAAAACGGATAACAAATACGGGATACTAAAATCGTTATGACGTCTAATGAATTATATTTAAACGAATACATATGTAATATTCATGCAACATATAATGTGATTTAAAAAAGAAATATGAATATGTTGATATTTATGTTAATCGGTTAAGTTTTTAAATAATGTAATTAAAAGATTAAATGGTATTAATTTTATTTTTTTGGTAGCCATTGAAAAGGATTACGTATTTCAAACAGTTGTTAATCTGAATAATTTTTATTAAGAAACCATTTAATTAAATAAAGTTAAGTAAATAAGTTGAATGTTAAATATAAACTAATTAATTAAACTATGAGATTTTTAAACCATTAATGATTAAACTGCATGTTAAAAATACAACTATTTTAGGAAAAAAATATAAAAAATAAATTAGCAATCAATTAATTAAATAGCTGATACAAATAAATTCAAACAGATTGATTAAAAAAGTTTGAATTATTTTATACGTAATATTCAGTTTAGAAGTTACAATTTTAGTTATCTTTTCTTATTACAATTTTTTGGATTAAAACATTACATGGGTTGAAAACATAAATGTGTGCAAAATTCAAACATTTGATGTGTTATATTTTAGTTTTCTGACATATGTTGTTTAAGAATTTTCTTAAATAATAGAAAGTGATAACGTCATTTATATAATTATAATATATCTAACAAAAAAGATGATTGTAGTAAAAAAAAGATTGTTACATACACTTGTCTAATTGTAATTTACTCACCAGGTATACAACTAATATTATTTTAGTTGTTTAGAAAACTACAATCTGTCGACGATATAGGTTCGAAACATTTAAGATGAGTATGACAATGTTGTCAATACATTTACTTGAAATATTCACGAAGGTAATATTAACAATGAAGAGCAAGTTGAAGTAAAAATAATACTTGAATGTTTGATCTATATATATTAAGCTACTTACGTTTTATAAGTGGAAAGGAACAATAAATTTAGTGTTAGTTGGAATTGATTTAGATGTAATTAAACAATTGGAAATTGGAAAGGATTTTTATACATAATTTAATAAAATATGTCATAATTAATTATTAATTTTAATTATAGAAAGTTAGTAAAAGAAATAAAACAGTTTGAAAAAATTAAATAAAATAATCTGAAAAGAATTAGCTGTTTAATTTTTCTTGTTAAATTTTTAGGCGGGAAAACAAAAATGGAGATGGCCTAGAATGATGCCAAGTATCCCCCAAACATTTTGATTTATTATATATAATAGATTTATTATTTTGTTTGAAATTAAGAATAATGAATTTTAATATGTATAATAATTAATATATTATTAATAAATTGAATTTAAAATGAAATTAACTATGTAGATTTTAATATTCTTTTCTAACAACTTTTATTTTGTTTTTTAAGTATCATCAAATTTAAATTATATTACTTAAAAAGTAAATTTTCATTTGCGTCCTTATGGTTTGCTCACTTTTGTCATTTTAATTCAGAAGTTTAAATTTTATTATTTTCGTCCTTATAGTTTCTATTTTATTGTCATTTTATTCCAAAAGTTTAAATTTTATTGGACTAAAAGGACAATAAAACGAAAACCATAAGAATCAAAATGACAATAAAATGAAAATCTTAAGAAACAAAATATTGAAATTTAAACTTTTGGACTGAAATGACAAAAGTGAGCAAATTATAGGGACGAAAATGACAATTTACTCTTACTTAAAATATTTAAAAATAAAACATTAATGGTACTAATTGATTTTATGAGTGATTTTTTTTAAATATTTAATATGATTTGATGATTTAAATGATAAAAATACACTATATTGAAATAATAAAAAGTAAATATTTTTTAAAATCCAAATTATATGTATTAATAAAATTTTAAGTCACGTTAATTTTAGTGTGTTAAAGAAAAATAAGTATACATTAAATAAATTAAAATTTATAGATTACATTACATAAAAATGATAACACATAGTTGAAAAAAAATTTAAATTAAAATGCAATTTATAATATTTGGATGACTTTTTGTTTAAAACAAGATTTTAGTTAAACTATACAATTTACATGTTTTTTTAGTTACATGACTTTTTGTTACGAGATATATATATATATATATATATATAATATTTAATAAATAATTAAAAGTTTAGGGTGTTAATTAATGAAATAGAGTGTTAATTAATGAATAATTGAATTTATATATATTGTTTGTAGAATACATGACATTTATTTCTTGAGAAAGATACAAATAAGTTGATTATTTGGTATATTTAACATCACCCGTTTTTTATATGTATTAACTTTAATTGTAATTCAAGTTCATTTAACTACAATAACAAAATAATTTATATGATAATTTATATTTTAACAAAGTTAATATTTATCAATTATATAAAAATGTTAATACATAGTTAAATACAGTATATTTACGAGTTAACTTAAAAAAATTTATTATCATCACTTTAAAGTTTATTTCTTTAATGATTTATTTTAATAACTCTAAGTATTAGCAATTTAAATTGTATTTTTATTCAACTTATGCAATACACATGTTATTTTACTATTGTGATGCATATGTTTTTTAAAGATATAACTTTTTATTGTAAATTATATAACATTTTATTTATTAAGACCGTGTAACACACGGGTGCTAACCTAGTGTGTGTGTGTGTGTATATATATAGGATATGGTTTAAATAAGAACCCATCATAATTGTGTTAACATAATAACTCAAATCCAATGGTTTAAAATTTCCAGATTTAATATGATGTTGACATGTGTCATCTAACCTTTTTAAATTAAAAAGGGTATTTAAGTCATTTCACTTAATATAAAAAAGTCAGATTTAATAAGAGAGTGATAAGTGTCACACTCTTAAAAATCTATACATTTTTCTTTTCTTAAATCAAAGTTTCTCCCTTAATTTGTATACACTTATAACTTTTTTATACTATGTTATTTTTTTATAAAAATTACACCATTAAACTCATTATATTTTAATCGTTAATTCCATTATAATCATGCCAATTTTTTTTTTGAATTTTTTTCAAACGTTCGTAATTACACCAATGTAACAAGCAATACATACAATAATTTTCTCTCATTTTTTCAAAATCTTTTCATCTTTAAAATGTTTTTTTTCCCTCATCTTAAATAAACATTACAAATTATTTTTTATTATAAAAATTAGTTCATTAATATTTGAAAAAATTAAGAACCCTTAGAAAAAATCCAGCTCCTTACATCAGTGTAATTACGAAGAGTTGAAAAAAATTCAGCTCGTTACATCACTGCAATTATGAACACTTTGAAAAAATTCAGCACGTTACATCAGTGTAATTTCGAAACTATTAAAAAAATTCAGCTCGTTACATTAGTGTAATTACATTAATATAAGATTATATATTTAATTATATCCTTAAAAAAACATTTCAATAAAAAACTTATGTGGTTTTGTAGAAGTGAATAATTGTTTCAATAAAGAATTTTTTAAAAATGGGAAAAGAATTTTGAAAAAATATCAAAAATAATAATGTATATAAAAGTTCAGCTCATTACTTTAGTGCAAATTCAGCTCGTTACGCCGTTGCATCAGTGTAATTACGAACACTTTGAAAAATTCAGCTCGTTACATAAGTGCAAATTACAAACACTTTAAAAAAATTTGACAAAACTATACTTGAATTAAAGATAAAAAAAGTGACAAATTTAATGGTGAAATTTTTATATAAAAATAATAATGTATATAAAAGTAATAATGTATATAAAAGTTACGAATGTTTAAAAAATTGGGAGGTAAACTTTTTTTGAACATGGAATCAAGTGCATCCACCAAATGTCAAAAATACCATTAAACAAATATCATCCACTTATTTTTTCTATATTTAATATGGATCACGCATTTTAAACATTTTATTTAAACAAACAATCAAAAGTTGTAAATGGGTTACCACACTTGGAGTAGGCTACCAATAGACCATCCCCTATATACTTAAAATAATTATAAATCTTTTTAAGTTTTATTAATAAAACTAAGACATTTCAAGATTTATTTAACTCTCTAAAATTTTGTTATATAACAGATGATATAAAAGGTTTAAAGTAAAATGTTAACTTACAATTTGGAGGGACCAGAAACATAAATTCACAAAGCTGAATATAGCTTTAAAGAAATTTAAAGCAAAAAGGATTGGAACCATGAAATATGAGGACTGAATATGTGAAATTTGGAATCTTAATTCCATCCTTGTTTCTCCAGCCGTTTTCCCGGCGTCAATTTCCGGCCACATCGCCGGAATCCGGCCAAGCACAGGTGACATCCAAATCGACCCATTTGAACCCCAATCGACCGGATTTTCGATGCCCCATGGCCCAAATATAATTTCTAACGTTTCTAAACCATTAAAACACATTAACATCATAGTTTAATTCGATTTTTGATTTCTAACACCGTAACATTTACTCCACAATCGAAACAGAATGTTTCGAACTTAACACCCCTTAAAATCATAAGGCTTTTACTAATTTCGACATTCTGAATCAAACCATACTCATAGAATTCTCTCTAACTCACTGTAACATTCGGAATCAACTCAAGAACCGAGCGCAACTGAGGTTAACGAGAACTCGATCAATACTTCACCAATCCAGGTAATCTTAGGGTCTTTAGATTCGGTTTATGTTGTAGAACAAAAACCTTAATCTTCTGGACTCTCACAATTCGTGTGTAAATCGAATTGGATCAATTTGATTTCTAGGGTTTTTGAGGATATATGGTTAATCTCCAAATGTGTTTATTTCGAATTCGAAATGCATTCAAAACAACAAACATACCAAAGTTCAGTGGTAAAAGCTTTTGGGTGTGAGATCCATCGCGGGTTCAAAAATGATGTTTTAGACATTCTGTAAAAAATCAAAATTTTTCAGATTTTATTTCTATTATTTTACTATTTAAAATGTAATTAAATAGTTTAAAATTTAATAAAAATAAAAAAATCAACTTTAATAATTCTAAAATTTTTACAGAAATTATAAATAAGCGTTTTAAACATTCTGTACAAATATGAGAATTTTTAAAATTTATTTCTATTATTTTACTATTTAAATTGTATTTGAATGATTTATAATATAAAAAGAATATTAAAACATTTTTAAAAATCCTAAAAAAATTACAAAAATAATTTTTGATGTTTATAAACATTACAGAAAATTTTAAAGAATTATTGGACTTTATTTTTATAAAATTCATATTTATATTGTTTAAATAAATAAAGGTAAAGATTTTAAGAAAATGCATATACAGATATTTTTGAATATTTTTAATTTAATATTCTGAAATACATTATAATATAGAATAATATTTTATTGAGTATTTTAATTAAATATTATCTTGACTATTAGTCAAGTTGTTGAAACATGAAAAACAACATATAGTTCAAAGATTTAAATTTGAAAAACTTATATAAATATTTTGTTTATTTTATGCAAATAAAATAATACATATACAAGCATTTGAATACATAAAACATATCAATAAAATCTTTTCTCTCATAATTATAAAAGAAGGGTTTATAAAATTCCAAATTAGGTTTTTGCGTTTTAGGAAGATCCATTAGGAATGGCATACACTTATAGGTCCATATGAAATCTAAAACTTATACAAAATCATATTACAATTTAGGGTGAACTATTACTTCACAAATCTCATCCTACTCAATAACTTCTTAGGAATCAAAGCTTCACAAGTGAGTTTTCTTATACTCGCTCTTTACATTATTGTAATTTTTGGGATGTTATACAAGTCTTATCAAACATATTATTCTTGAGTCATAAAAACAAATACAAGGATGCAATACTTTGATATATGCCAGAATTAGATTTAAATGCTATATGTTGCCTACTTGTTTGTATATATATGTGTTATTACTATTGGGATAATCATATACAATACATTAGTACTAGTAGCTTTTGATTAACATGACTTATGTCATTGCTTATATTGAAGGTGAAATTGCCAAAAACATTTAGTGTTACTAGTATCCTTTCTTTAGTGACTTTGTGTCATTATGTTAGTAAAGGTGAAATTGCCAAATCATATCATCAAACATTGTTGTAACAGCCGGTACCAGATCGTCCGGCAAGTCCGTACGGTATGTGTATTTTCACTTATACTATGTGTACATACGTGAGTTTAAACAGTACTTGTATTAACAGAATCCTAAATACTAGAAATCGTTGTACGTATTTTCGTATAAACTTAAATACATTAAGTACAACGTACATTTGAAACATTAGTTGTGTTTATTAAGTGAAAACTTAATTACAGTTAACACAACAAATCAGGAGAAACAACGGTATTCGAACAATGTTTAGAAAACATATCGGTTGCGATCTGATATCCACAGATGACAGGAATCAGATGACCGACAAGTCAGTACAAAAACAATGTGAAAACAGAAAGTATAGTTGAGTCCGACAGTGTGACAATCCGACTTTTCACACTAACCTTGTTAACGGGAGTTGGTGCTATCACAGGCCCAACAAGGACAATCAAGGCCCAATAAGGCCAATCAAGGCCCAACAAGACCAATGAAGGCCCAGTAAAGCCAAAGAAGATCCAGTAAGGTCAAGGAAGACTCAACAAGATCAATTAGGCCCAACGAAGTCTATGTAGGCCCAACATTGCCAATGTAGGCCCACAAAGCCAAGAGAAGCCCAATAAGGCCCAATAAATTCAAGTAAGGCCCAATGTAAACAAGGTAGGCCCAGGGAAGGCCAAGGTAGGCCCAAGAAGGCCCAGTGAGGCCCAATTGTATTTGAGAAGCCCAATTTGGTTAAATTAGCCCAACAAGGAGTTAAAGGACTCAATTAGTGAAAATTAGAGACTTTTGGCTCAATTTTATTAACCGAATCATTGTGTTATTGAACTAAATAGAACCTAAAAGATTGGAATTAGTAGAAATCAGTCTCAATTTGCTCTAACTACAAAGTTAAGACTTGTAATTGAATTGAAAGTCCAATTTTGACTTTAGAAGTCAAAATTCGTGGATGTTAGTCGTGATTCAATATGAAATACACATGTAACGGTTGGGGTTAATCAAATTAAACCTCCCAATTATGTGTACTGATGAGTATTAACATCAATCGGGCGTTATAGGATCCAATAACGTTCAAATTAATGATGAGGTTATCTCTAAGGTCGAAACCGTTTCAAATCGCAAGCAATCTATA
Organism: Mikania micrantha; assembly: GCA_009363875.1. Taxonomy (NCBI): domain Eukaryota; kingdom Viridiplantae; phylum Streptophyta; class Magnoliopsida; order Asterales; family Asteraceae; genus Mikania; species Mikania micrantha. Next base: position 40,767,703 of record CM018691.1, on the reverse strand, counting down.
TAAATCGATCATAGTTCATGCAATTGAAGGTTTCTGATAACTATTCGGCATTATTAGAAACTATTGCATATCACAATTTCACACAGAAGCTACGGGAATTGGAGCAGTCGATCGCGAGTCAACCGAACGTGAGCCATAGGTGGAACTACTGCAATTCGAAGTCAATCGGGGTAAGAATTCGTTCCTACACCTTCTAACAGAGCCGATTAAGGATTATCTTAATTCAATTTCAACTGATATCATCGTTTTCATAAAGCTCGAGTAATTAGGGTTCTTAAAGAAAACGATTTGGGGGTTGTGATCTTAGGAAGTTTAAAACTGAAATTAACATGCATAGATAGTTTCAGAGACTTCCGAATATGCTAACTGGGATATCAATTTCATGATGCAAACATGAATTTAATGATTTCGAATTCTAGGGCTTTAGAACAAAACTGTTTTGGGGGTTTTATATCAAAAGAGTTTAAAAATGAAATCATAGGTTACTAGTAGTTTCAGAAGGTTTAGAATAAGCTACACCATGTATCAATTTTATTTAGTTACAACGAATTGTGGGAGTTCGATTATAGGGTTCTAGCGTGGATGATGAATTGGGGTTTTGATTGATATGTAGTTCAAAAACGAAATTAATTGTTATGATTAACTTCAGAAAGTTCCGATTGAGAGTAAACCCATGTTAATTTGATCAATCTATAACGAATTTAAGGATTTCTAGTTGTAGGGCTTGTAACGTAATCGGATTTAGGATTTCTAAACAATTGAGGTTTAGAACCTGATTAAATGTTGCAGATTAGTTCGTTTCGGTTCAAGAATAAAGTTCTATGATGGTTGGATCGATCGGGTTTGAATTTGTGTTCAATTTGGGCTTAATACGATCGGCTATAATGGGAAAAGGGAATTCTGTTGGATTATGGTTAAAAGAATTAAGTTGGGATCTCAATCAAAATTGTTGGGTGGGCTGACATGGTAGAGCCTTTGTGTGTAGGAGTTGAGGGTCGCGGGTTCGAGTCCCGGCCCAACCATATTTTTGGGGTTTTAGTATTAACTTTGTATTTTGAGCATAACTCACTCGTTTTAACTCCGATTCGATCCGTTCAAGTTGCGTTGGAACCGTAACTAGAATACGAACGTGTTAGGATAATAAAATCCATATTTTAATCCGAACACGAAATCGCGTATAACTACGTTTAATTAAATAAAATCAAATGTGATTTTATTTAAACGATTTCAATGACATGCGTACTTCCGTATGCATAATTCTCACACTTTAACATACGTATGTTGATACGTATGTGATTTTAAGCACAAAACGATTATTCGAATAACAATAGGTTATTGTTTAAATCACAGATTCTTCGTAGAGGATTTCTACGCAAGTTCACACATACTTGATCATTCTACTATCATCAAAGGTGCGTACACGGCCCCTTTCTTATTTAAACTGTTTTGGGGGAGAAAACATGTGCAACAAACTGATTTTTAGATACATATCACTTGCATGAGTTATCTGTTTACATTATGTGAAAACATATCAAATTGAAAGTCCTTACACACCTCGAACCGTTTAGTTTGCTGTAATGCAAAGCGTGGTAGTTGGAAATAGATCTATTAGGTTTGACAAACCTCACCTGGTAGATGGGATCTACGCAGGTGTTTGACTGACCAAACACATTTTTACTATTGTTGTGATAGACAATAGTGGCAAGGCGAAAACATGCTATAGCATGGCAACTAGTCAGCTTCGGTGTCGAACACGTATGTAAATAGTTTATATGACTAGCTATCATGACTGTGCAATTGTGATTATGTTATCTACAAACTTGTTATTCAAACTGATGTTTTGAACACTATGATTACTTAAAACCTGTGTTATGCACCAACCTTTGTGTTGACTTGATTTGCATGTTTTCTCAGGACGCTAAGGCGCGCGTAACAGCTGGCATGGACTAGGAAGATAGAGTCTCATGCATTTCTTTCACTTTGATTATTTAAATCTGAATATTTTAGTACTTTGAATTGTAATGTTTGATTTACAACTGTTTATGGTTTTTAAACGCTTTCGTACTTTTTGTAAACTCTGGTTATTATGTTTGTTTTAAAGACCAACGTATGTTTTTGAAATTCATATAGAGGTCTTCGCTATGTCTAATGATCTGAGATCCTGGTTTGTCACGTTCCCAAACGGTATGATTCCGTTAGTTGGAATTGGGGGTGTGACAGATTGGTATCAGAGCCATTGGTTTTAGCGAACTAGGTTTGCATTTGTAGGCCTAGACTATGACTGTTAGACATTAGACACATCTGTTAATACGTATTGCTTAGAAATTACATATGACATTATGTAAATGACTTGCTTACGTATTCCATGGCACTGCACTTACATATGATATTATGTAACAGGCATGGCTTCATCATCAGTTCCTTATGTTATCATTGATGATTCCGAGGACGAGGAGCCGATGGTTCCGGCACCACCATCATCACCACCACCACCCATTCCATCACCTCCACCATATGAGATGGAGGACTCCGATCCAGAGGAGGATCCGGAGGAGGATCCGGAGGAGGATCCAGACGAGGATCCTGATGAGGATCCAGAGGAGGATCCAGACGAGGATCCAGTTGAGGACCCGGATGAAGATCCGGAGGAGGCACCATGGGTGAATACCCAGGGACTCTATGCTGCAGGACCATCTACACATCCACCACCCGTATTAGATGCTCCTGAGCCTAAGAGGCGAAGGACAGACGCGGAGGAGATCGCCAAGTTGCGCGAGGACTTGGATGAGACAGAAGACAAGCTCATACAGAGATCTCAGGAGTTATGGGATGCCATTGAGAGGCAAGATGAACTTGCCCATCTAGTTCATGACATGCGGGATGAGATGGTGAACATGATTGGTCGTCTAGAGGAGTCAGAGAACCGAGCCGAGATCTTGGAGGGCAGGATTGAAGCTTTGGAGGATTTAGTGGTAGTTGAGAATGAGGAACAGGATGAGGATGAGGATGAGGAGGAGGAACCAGCACCAGTTGCTGAGTCCGATCCTGAATCCACCGTCGAGGACGACTGATTATTTTCATTTCTTTCTTAGTTTATTTAAACTTATTAGGAACGGGTTGTGTTCCTACATTAGTAGTTTGAAATTTTGTATTTCATTTCAAAAGTATTGTACTCAAAGAAAGTTTCTATTTATGGAAGAGTTATTTTTATTTTCAACAACTGTGTTGCTTATATTACATGTTGTGTTTGTTGTTTTACTTACACATGTCACATTGGATTTTGACTTCGTGCTAACACTTCTTGTAAATAGGAACTAATGGCTGAGGGAAATGTTCATATGACTGTTGCTGAGCTCAACGAGCTAATCAACAACAGAGTCGCGGAGGCTATTGCACAGTATGCTCAGACACATAACACAGGACCACATGGTCCAGCTGGGGGATTGGTTAATCCACAAGTCTGCACGTTCAAGATGTTTTTGGACTGCAAACCTCACAATTTCAAAGGGTCGGAGGGAGCCATAGGACTTCTCCGATGGATTGAAAAGGCTGAGTCTGTATTTGAAATGTGCAACTGCCCTGAGGATAGCAAGGTGAAATTTGCTACTGGAACATTAGAGGGTCCAGCACTGACTTGGTGGAACTCCAATGTTCAGACTCTGGGGTTGGGAGAAGCAAATGCGTTGACCTGGAACAACTTCAAAACTTTGCTACAAGAGGAGTATTGTCCTCGTAGTGAAATGCAGAAGTTAGAAGAAGAGTATTGGCACCTCAAGATGGAGGGGTCAAATATTGAGGAGTACACGACCAGATCGCATGAACTGGCCAGACTGCTACCACACATGGCTACTCCAACCAGTAAGTGGATTGAAAGGTACATTGGAGGATTAGTGCCTCAGATTCAAGGTTTGGTGACTTCAGCAAATCCCACCACTATCCAACAAGCTGTTCGTCTAGCACATCAGCTTACTGACCAGGCAGTGTTACAGGGGACTCTGCCCAAACGAACATCTGCTACCAAGGTAGGAGATCACAAGAGAAAGTGGGATAACAACTTCAAGGGTAACAACCAACAGCAGAACAGGAAGCAGGACTCAAACAAGTCCTATCATAATTCCAACAGCAGTCAGCAATCATCATCATCGGGGGGTTATATTGGTAAGCACCCTAAGTGCAACAAGTGTGGTTACCATCATGCGGGTAACCAGTGTGACAGAGCTAAGTGCCAGAGGTGTGGCAAGGTTGGGCATGCGGCTAAAGATTGTCGCGGAGAACTACAGAACAACAACAACCAGAACAATAACCAGAACACCGCTCAGAAAGGTTGTTTTGAGTGCGGCAAGATGGGCCATTTCAAGAAAGATTGCCCACAACTTAAGAAAGGCGGGGACAACAATGGTAATGGAAATGGAAATGGCAACGGTAATGGAAATGTCACCAACAATAACAACAACAATAACAACAACAACAACGGTGCTAGAGGCAGGACGTTTGTGATCGGAGGACGTCAAGCGCGGGAGGATCCCAACATTGTCACGGGTACGTTCCTCTTAAATAATCACTATGCCTCTATGTTATTTGACACCGGTGCCGATCGGAGCTTTGTATCTAGTTCACTTGCTAAGTCACTAGATGTTAGTCCCACTGCCTTAGATAGTTCCTATACTGTGGAGTTAGCGGATGGTAAGTTGATTGTAGTAGAAAGCATTTATAAGGGATGTATCCTTGATTTGATGGGTCAGACATTAGAGATTGATTTGATGCCTATTGCCTTAGGCAGTTTTGATGTAGTTATTGGCATGGACTGGTTGTCTAAGAACCAGGCTGAAATTGTATGCCATGAAAAGATTGTTCGCATACCTCTTCCGCAGGGAGAGACATTATATGTACAAGGCGAGAAGAGCAGTACGCCACTGCGTCTCATATCTTGTATGAAAGCACACAAGTGTCTACGTAAGGGTCATACGGCAGTTATAGCACTTATAACTGAAAAGCCGGTAGCTGAGAAGAAACTTGAAGATATACCAATAGTTTGTGAATTTCCGGAGGTATTTCCAGAAGACTTGCCGGGATTACCGCCTGTGAGACAGGTGGAATTCCGAATCGATCTTACACCAGACGCAGCACCGATAGCTAGGGCGCCTTATCGACTTGCACCGTCAGAAATGCAAGAGTTATCCACACAATTGCAAGAATTGTTGGATAAAGGTTTCATACGACCTAGTTTTTCACCGTGGGGAGCTCCAGTATTGTTTGTAAAGAAGAAGGACGGGACTTTCCGTATGTGTATCGATTACCGGGAATTGAATAAGTTACTATCAAGAACCGGTATCCGTTACCCAGGATTGACGATCTGTTCGATCAGTTGCAAGGTTCGAGTTATTACTCGAAGATTGATCTCAGGTCGGGTTATCATCAACTAAGAGTTCAGGAGGAGGATATTCCGAAGACAGCATTCAGGACGCGCTATGGCCATTATGAGTTCTTGGTCATGCCATTTGGGTTGACAAACGCTCCAGCTGTATTCATGGATCTCATGAATCGTGTTTGTAAACCTTATCTTGATAAGTTTGTCATTGTTTTCATTGATGACATTCTCATCTATTCAAAGTCTGAGGAGGAACATGCTGAACATCTTCGATTACTACTAGAGCTATTGAAACAAGAACAACTGTATGCTAAGTTCTCGAAATGTGATTTCTGGATGCGAGAAGTACAGTTCTTGGGTCATATAGTTAATGAAAAGGGTATACATGTTGATCCAGCGAAGATTGAAGCGATTAAGAATTGGGAAGCGCCAAAGACCCCTACCGAGGTACGACAATTCCTTGGTTTGGCGGGTTATTATCGACGATTCATTGAGGGTTTCTCAAAGATCGCTCAACCACTTACAGCTCTGACGCACAAAGGAACAAAGTATAACTGGACGGATAAACAGGAAGCTGCATTCCAGTTATTGAAACAGAAACTCTGCAGTGCACCGATTCTGTCCTTACCGGAAGGAACGGAAGACTTTGCGGTGTATTGTGACGCATCTGGACAGGGTTTGGGATGTGTGTTGATGCAACGGGATAAAGTGATCGCTTATGCTTCCAGACAACTAAGAACACATGAAAAGAATTACACTACTCATGACTTGGAGTTAGGAGCAGTGGTTTTTGCTTTGAAAATTTGGAGGCATTATCTGTATGGAACTAAGTGTACTATTTACACTGATCATAAGAGTTTGCAACATATCTTTGATCAGAAGGAGCTTAATATGAGACAACGACGATGGGTTGAGTTGTTGAACGATTATGAGTGTGCGATTAAGTATCACCCGGGAAAGGCTAATGTAGTAGCCGATGCTTTGAGCAGAAAGGATACTTCAACAAGACGGGTTCGTGCACTTATGATGACAATACATACTGACTTACCTGACAAGGTGCACAATGCTCAGATTGAGGCCTTGAAAACGGAAAACTTAGTACCGGAATCTTTACGAGGAATGGAAGAACAATTGAATGTTAAACCTGATGGAATTCGTTATTTCATTGATCGAATGTGGATACCTTTGTATGGAGGTTTAAGGGAACTCGTGATGGACGAAGCACACAAGTCTAGATATTCAGTCCATCCGGGATCAGACAAGATGTACCATGACTTGAAGGCACTGTATTGGTGGCCTCACATGAAAGCTGATATTGCTAAGTACGTTAGCAAATGTTTGACTTGTTCGAAAGTCAAAGTTGAATATCAGAAGCCATCTGGTTTATTGCAACAACCAGAGATACCGATGTGGAAATGGGAACAGATTTCGATGGATTTTATTACTAAGTTACCCCGTACACCGAGTGGTTGTGATACGATATGGGTAATTGTCGATCGATTAACGAAATCTGCACATTTCTTAGCAATCAAGGAAACTGATAAGATGGAGAAATTGACTCGCATTTACATCAAGGAAGTAGTAGCACGGCATGGTGTGCCAATCTCTATCATATCAGATCGGGATGCCCGGTTTACTTCCAATTTTTGGAAATCTCTTCATAAGTCATTGGGGACTCGCTTGGATATGAGTACCGCTTATCACCCACAGACCGATGGTCAAAGTGAACGAACGATTCAAACGCTCGAGGATATGTTACGAGCTTGTGTAATTGACTTTGGTGAAAGCTGGGAGAATCATTTACCGTTGGTGGAATTCTCTTACAACAATAGTTATCATACAAGCATTCAAGCAGCACCGTTTGAAGCTTTGTATGGTCGCAAATGTCGTTCACCAGTTTGTTGGGCTGAAATTGGTGACAGTCAGTTAACAGGTCCTGAACTGGTGCACGAGACGACAGAGAAGATAGTCCAAATCCGGAACCGTATGGCAGCGGCTCGGGATCGACAGAAGAGTTATGCAGACAAACGTCGCAAGCCGTTGGAATTTCAAGTAGGAGACCGAGTTCTTCTAAAAGTATCACCTTGGAAAGGTGTGATACGATTTGGCAAGCGCGGCAAGCTTAGTCCACGTTACGTAGGACCTTTTGAGATTTTGAAAAGGATTGGTCCGGTTGCGTACCAACTCAAACTACCGGATGAACTCAGTGGAGTTCATGATGTTTTTCATGTGTCAAACTTAAAGAAATGTCTTTCTGATGAGACATTGATTGTACCATTGGAAGAAATACAAGTAGATGAACAGTTACGATTCATTGAAGAACCAGCAGAAATCATGGACCGAGAGGTCAAACAACTGAAGCAAAGCAAGATTCCGATAGTCAAAGTCCGATGGAATTCAAGACGGGGTCCTGAATTCACATGGGAACGGGAAGACCAGATGATGAAGAAATATCCTCATCTATTCAAGACAGCTACTGCTAACACTGAGAGCGCACGTTAAATTTCGGGACGAAATTTCCTTCAACAAGGGGATGACGTGATGCTTCACACATCAACACTGCAAATTTAAACTGTAAGCACAAACGTTTTATTTATTCAATTGATTTTGTTACAAATATTTGTGCTACATTACATTCTATATGTTTTATGTGCTACATTTCATATGTTACATGTTATGGTAGTACATACATGATTGGTTACACTCATTCTACTATGTGCGGGGTTGCATAGTACATACATTTTGCTATGTGCGGGGTTACATAGTACAAACAGTTTCAGACACTCACTATGTGTGAGGTTACACAACACAGTATGATCACACACAAACAGTCACAGTTAGGTGAACTAACTAGTGTACACGCAAAACAGTTACATTGAACGATCACAATTGAGTTGTGATGTTGCAAGCATTAGACTTTGTGTGTGAGTACACACAAGCACACAGAATGATCAAATCACACTAACACGTACGATTTAAACTCGTAAGTAGTTTCCTAACTACTCTTAACACTTGTTAATTTTCGGGACGAAAATTCCTTCAACAAGGGGATGATGTGACAATCCGACTTTTCACACTAACCTTGTTAACGGGAGTTGGTGCTATCACAGGCCCAACAAGGACAATCAAGGCCCAATAAGGCCAATCAAGGCCCAACAAGACCAATGAAGGCCCAGTAAAGCCAAAGAAGATCCAGTAAGGTCAAGGAAGACTCAACAAGATCAATTAGGCCCAACGAAGTCTATGTAGGCCCAACATTGCCAATGTAGGCCCACAAAGCCAAGAGAAGCCCAATAAGGCCCAATAAATTCAAGTAAGGCCCAATGTAAACAAGGTAGGCCCAGGGAAGGCCAAGGTAGGCCCAAGAAGGCCCAGTGAGGCCCAATTGTATTTGAGAAGCCCAATTTGGTTAAATTAGCCCAACAAGGAGTTAAAGGACTCAATTAGTGAAAATTAGAGACTTTTGGCTCAATTTTATTAACCGAATCATTGTGTTATTGAACTAAATAGAACCTAAAAGATTGGAATTAGTAGAAATCAGTCTCAATTTGCTCTAACTACAAAGTTAAGACTTGTAATTGAATTGAAAGTCCAATTTTGACTTTAGAAGTCAAAATTCGTGGATGTTAGTCGTGATTCAATATGAAATACACATGTAACGGTTGGGGTTAATCAAATTAAACCTCCCAATTATGTGTACTGATGAGTATTAACATCAATCGGGCGTTATAGGATCCAATAACGTTCAAATTAATGATGAGGTTATCTCTAAGGTCGAAACCGTTTCAAATCGCAAGCAATCTATATAAATCGATCATAGTTCATGCAATTGAAGGTTTCTGATAACTATTCGGCATTATTAGAAACTATTGCATATCACAATTTCACACAGAAGCTACGGGAATTGGAGCAGTCGATCGCGAGTCAACCGAACGTGAGCCATAGGTGGAACTACTGCAATTCGAAGTCAATCGGGGTAAGAATTCGTTCCTACACCTTCTAACAGAGCCGATTAAGGATTATCTTAATTCAATTTCAACTGATATCATCGTTTTCATAAAGCTCGAGTAATTAGGGTTCTTAAAGAAAACGATTTGGGGGTTGTGATCTTAGGAAGTTTAAAACTGAAATTAACATGCATAGATAGTTTCAGAGACTTCCGAATATGCTAACTGGGATATCAATTTCATGATGCAAACATGAATTTAATGATTTCGAATTCTAGGGCTTTAACAAAACTGTTTTGGGGGTTTTATATCAAAAGAGTTTAAAAATGAAATCATAGGTTACTAGTAGTTTCAGAAGGTTTAGAATAAGCTACACCATGTATCAATTTTATTTAGTTACAACGAATTGTGGGAGTTCGATTATAGGGTTCTAGCGTGGATGATGAATTGGGGTTTTGATTGATATGTAGTTCAAAAACGAAATTAATTGTTATGATTAACTTCAGAAAGTTCCGATTGAGAGTAAACCCATGTTAATTTGATCAATCTATAACGAATTTAAGGATTTCTAGTTGTAGGGCTTGTAACGTAATCGGATTTAGGATTTCTAAACAATTGAGGTTTAGAACCTGATTAAATGTTGCAGATTAGTTCGTTTCGGTTCAAGAATAAAGTTCTATGATGGTTGGATCGATCGGGTTTGAATTTGTGTTCAATTTGGGCTTAATACGATCGGCTATAATGGGAAAAGGGAATTCTGTTGGATTATGGTTAAAAGAATTAAGTTGGGATCTCAATCAAAATTGTTGGGTGGGCTGACATGGTAGAGCCTTTGTGTGTAGGAGTTGAGGGTCGCGGGTTCGAGTCCCGGCCCAACCATATTTTTGGGGTTTTAGTATTAACTTTGTATTTTGAGCATAACTCACTCGTTTTAACTCCGATTCGATCCGTTCAAGTTGCGTTGGAACCGTAACTAGAATACGAACGTGTTAGGATAATAAAATCCATATTTTAATCCGAACACGAAATCGCGTATAACTACGTTTAATTAAATAAAATCAAATGTGATTTTATTTAAACGATTTCAATGACATGCGTACTTCCGTATGCATAATTCTCACACTTTAACATACGTATGTTGATACGTATGTGATTTTAAGCACAAAACGATTATTCGAATAACAATAGGTTATTGTTTAAATCACAGATTCTTCGTAGAGGATTTCTACGCAAGTTCACACATACTTGATCATTCTACTATCATCAAAGGTGCGTACACGGCCCCTTTCTTATTTAAACTGTTTTGGGGGAGAAAACATGTGCAACAAACTGATTTTTAGATACATATTACTTGCATGAGTTATCTGTTTACATTATGTGAAAACATATCAAATTGAAAGTCCTTACACACCTCGAACCGTTTAGTTTGCTGTAATGCAAAGCGTGGTAGTTGGAAATAGATCTATTAGGTTTGACAAACCTCACCTGGTAGATGGGATCTACGCAGGTGTTTGACTGACCAAACACATTTTTACTATTGTTGTGATAGACAATAGTGGCAAGGCGAAAACATGCTATAGCATGGCAACTAGTCAGCTTCGGTGTCGAACACGTATGTAAATAGTTTATATGACTAGCTATCATGACTGTGCAATTGTGATTATGTTATCTACAAACTTGTTATTCAAACTGATGTTTTGAACACTATGATTACTTAAAACCTGTGTTATGCACCAACCTTTGTGTTGACTTGATTTGCATGTTTTCTCAGGACGCTAAGGCGCGCGTAACAGCTGGCATGGACTAGGAAGATAGAGTCTCATGCATTTCTTTCACTTTGATTATTTAAATCTGAATATTTTAGTACTTTGAATTGTAATGTTTGATTTACAACTGTTTATGGTTTTTAAACGCTTCCGTACTTTTTGTAAACTCTGGTTATTATGTTTGTTTTAAAGACCAACGTATGTTTTTGAAATTCATATAGAGGTCTTCGCTATGTCTAATGATCTGAGATCCTGGTTTGTCACGTTCCCAAACGGTATGATTCCGTTAGTTGGAATTGGGGGTGTGACAGATAGTGAGGAAACACAAATAAAACATAAATGCAGTGTTATTTCAGAATAACGAACTGACAGTGTGTTTGCGTGAGTGACGATTCACACGAACATATCTGTGAGTTTAGAGTTCTGAAATAATGACTGAAAAGTAGAAAACAAAAGTCAGAAAGCAAAACCATCGTCGTATTCGTTCGGGTGACGATTCGAACGAATTACGCGCGAGGGTGACGCGATCTGACGAAACGACAACGAAAACACGTCACGAACGATAATAATTTAATAAAATAAAATAAATAACATTTTACAATTTTGAAACTCATCAAAATAATTAAATAAACTCCATTTATTTATGTTATTTAAATTACGCGTAATTTTTCCGGAAACGTGACGAGTTAATGAACCGAGCAACGAAAACGAACCCGAATACACTCGGGGTATAAATACACATAAATGGGTCAAAATTTCTCATTTTTCACTTCATCTCCTCCACAAAAACTCCTAATCCCGGTTTTGAAGAAAACCCTCCATTCTTCACCTTCAATCCTCTATAACTTTCTTGTTTTTCTCAACCAATTTGAGTGATTCTTTCGCCCACGCGTAGCCCTCGACATCCTCTACATGAAAGTACAACGGATCTAAGCTTATCACCACTGAAAGTCGAGGTATTTGGATGCAAGTATATCGAAAATTAGGGTTTTCATTCTTTTCTTGAATCACTAACCCTAGTCGACCTTAAACTCTTTTTTTCACAACCCACCTCCGAAACCAACTCAGCTACAACTCACCTCTGGACACCACTATGGCTTTGGTTGGAACTCAACCTCATCAGCATCGGTACCTGGGTTCTCCCAGGCGAATGAAGGAGACCAGTCTTCATTCGGCCGAAATAAAGAGCAAAGGCCGAAGGGCCTCATTCGCTTGGGTGTATGCCAACCATTCGCCAGTTCATCATTCGACCATAACCACCGAATGACTCCTTTCATTCGACATATACCATTCGACCACCACCATCCTTCGGCAGGTTGTCAGTCGCCACCATGTCTCATTCGAACTATCTTCATTCGCCACCTTCTTATGGTTCAACCTTGCCTCATTCGCTCATGGTAGTCGACCAAGTTTCTGGATCTCAGAATCCTTCATTGGCTAGAGAATCAATCAGCAACACAAAGGGGCCCAACGGTTTTCTTAGGTCCAACTAGTTGTCGATGGCCCAATAGCCTTCTACTCAGTCCATTAGTTCCTTCGAGGCCTAGCATGTGACTAACAGGCCCAGTTCGTTATTGAAAAGCCCAACAGTGAATTAACCTTATTGATTCAGCCCATCATAACTTAATGGACTATGACTACACATTGGACCCATATCTCTAAGCTTAGGCCCAAAATCACTATTTTAGTTCAATGACCTTGTGAACCAAGAGGCCCACCTCTGGCCCAACAATTTTCTTCGTGACCCTATAGAGGCCCACAAGGCCACTTGATTTCTAGTTCTTGTAACATTTGGCTGGGCCCTTGTATTTCAACACCACATATCATTGGCCCACACGTCCTAATAGGCCTTACCACCCTCAATTGTTCAAGATTATTCCAAGGCCCATAGATTTGGGCCCAAGGCCCAACTTGTTACACAAAGGCCCAACAAGTAACTTGGTCACCTTGTTCGGTCCATATTCCATTTTAGGCCCACATGGGTTTAATACATTTCATAAGATCAAAACAAGATATGTCAAAAGAATGTTTGCTTAATTAATTCATAATTATGCAATAAATGTTCAAAGTGTACAAGATCAACAACGTAGAATTGGAAAATAAGCACTAAGTCTTTTATCAAAACAAATGGCTTATAACTAATGACAAGATGATAACTTATAATGTCATTGACTTAAACCAAATATATGGGACCGAACGGGGATCATGACCAAGTCTTAAGCGCATTAGCCAACTTTAGGGCTAACACCTACATCTACACACACAAAACTCTACAAACTTATACTTACAAGTTTCAACAACGTGAAATCAATACAGGATCGTGAAAAACAAACTCAATTACAACTCAGAGCGCGTACATTCTTGTTTAAGCTAAGTCAAACACAACAACTACAAGGTGAGTTCATATGCCCCTTTTACTTTAATCTTTACTGATTTTAACTCTCGGGGCTGAGAAACATGTTTACTTTTATTTATTTAAAAGTTTGGCTTAACATGTTGTTTATACTTTGATTTAGATAATAGCAAAATGTTTATTATCGCTTATCATTGTATGCATGCTTGTATGATCATGAGATAACAGGGAAACTTAGATGATTACGATAATTTAAATTCTTAATCATCAACACTTTAGAATAACATAGTTGTAAGATTATACCTTATAACACTTAGTTATTTCCACATTGAGACTTTAGGATCGCATGGATTTCAGTGAATGATGATCATGTTAACGTAACTTCATGGGATTCTTATCATTCACAGTAAATGATGATCATGATAACGTAATTTCATGGGATTCTTATCATTTACACATAATTAACATAATGTAATAAGACAAGTTCTTATTCGACTTTGTTAAGTACACGAGAACAATCCCACACAGATACTTTGGGATCACATGGATTTCAGTAAATGATGATCATGATAATGTAACTTCATGGGATTCTTATCATTTACACATAATTAACATAATGTAATAAGACAAGTTCTTATTCAACTTTGTTAATCACATGAGGACAATCCCACACGGAGACTTTGGGATCACACGGTGGGATATGAGAGAATGTAATGCATTTTAATCTGATTACGTGAGGATTAAAATGGATTCCATTCTGTAACACCCAAACTTCCCACACGTTTACACGTGTCCATTTTAGGTCCCAGTTTAGCTTTAACGCCAAATTTTATCAAAATTTCACTCGGAAGAGTAAAATTATCATCACATATGTTAAACACACCTAATTACATTTTAATAACATCCATAATTAACAAAAGATAGTGTGTATAAATTTACGACCACCAAATACCAACATAACGAGTGATTCCGGTCCAAAACGTGCCCGATCTGATCGCCCGTTGCATATCTATTTTTTGACCTGTAAACATCACATATAAGCTCAAAATTAGTTCATATGAACTAAGTAAATCACCCATATGAACCCTCAAACTCATACGGTTCATTATACAAAAAATCTCAAATTTTTGCATTTGGGCGTAAGGTTGGGCGTAGACAGAACATGTTGGGCGTAGCCTACGCTGCTTGGGCGTAGCCTACGCTGCTTGGGCGTAGAGTTGGGCGTAGGCCACACTGGGCACTGCACAACACATACCAAGTTGCTGTTTTTGCCCGTTTTGTCCGTTTTCGTTCGTTCTTTCAACTAGTTTTCACCCAAATCATACCCAAACACATATATTTGATATCAACCATATCTTATAACATTAATCCACCTCCCATGAATATAATCAAAATGTGGATTTCAATGATTTTGGGTGAAAACTTACTAACGGGTCAAAATTTTACAACTCAAGAAATTATCATAACAACCCTACCAAATATCCCCCAACTCATCCACATACATAATATATGGATTGTTATCATATTAAGATCATACTCATACATATAATTGCACATAACACACAATTGTGCAAAAATTTTTCTTTAAACGAGTCATTTCTATTTTTTTATGATCATATGATCTAATACCACATATTCACCAACTCTTTTGGCTAATTATCACATAATTAATCCATTGGCTCATCCAACTATCCACACTCTAGTGGTTTCAATAATTTAAATTTCCGGCTTATCCGGTTATCCACACTCTAGTGGTTTGACTCATTATTACCAACTCATTTGGTTATCCACACTCTAGTGGTATAATTGATCAATTTCACCAACTCTTTTGGCCATCCACACACATGTGGTATAATTACTCAATCACCGGCTCATCCGGCTATTTTTATGCAATCTATGTTGCATATTCAACTCAATCATAACATAAACACATTGGAACTTAACATATATGCTTTAGAGTCTATTAACTCAATTAGTTCCAATCTAGTTATGCACATTCATTCAAATCAATCAATTAACCACACTTTAGTGATTAATCATCCAACAATTTCCCAATTCATACTATGATGTTCACACTCAAGTTCTTCCATCATAGATTTACTACTAACTACATAGTTTGACTAAATAAGTCAAACTGCTCAATCAAACCAATTTCACCTATGAATTACACAATTCATAGTCACTCCATTTCAATTAGTAGAATAATCATTCCACACATATATGATGTTTAGTAAGTTGGATGACTTACCTTGTTCAAATGGTTGATCAACTCATACAACCTCTTTTCCACTTCTATGGATTATCCCTTGATTTCCACCACCAACACCTAGTTGTAATTCACATATATACAACTAATTTCAATACACACAACACTTATTCACATAAACATGTTGATTCAAACTCATTTGAATCTCATTATTTCTTATGTGGTGTTTTAGAAATCAAGTTACCATTTCCTTAATCAACCTATATTCCTCATAAATATATAATCTCAATTCAAGCATTTAATCAAACACTTGGTGTGCACCCATTAATTTAACTAATCTTGTTAATGTTTAAACATTAACTAATTCCACTTATAAACTCCAAAATCACCAATTCATCATCTTTATAAAAGATTAGTCAAATTTGATACACAACTCATTTCAAAACCATGTTTTTACCATCCTACTAGTTACCAAGCACCATTAGAGATTTTTCTACTCAATCTCATTTCTTCCCAATACTCATCCAACTCATTTTTAACTAATCATTATAGTAACTAGTAGTTTGGTAGTTTACAACACACAATAAACATAGTTTCATAATCTCTAACTTGTTTTAACAACAATTTCAAGATTTGAACCAAACCCTCATCTTGCTCATCACAAGAACTCACGATTAACATCAAAATAGGATCTAAAATCACTTACAAGATGTTAGACAACACTTATGGATGGGGTTAGAAGCTTCAATCTTGAATTTACACCACAAAATCAACGAATTTTGGATGCTAGGGCTTGTAGTTCTTCTTCCCCCTTTTCTTCTCTGGTTCCCACGTAAAACACACACACATATACAAGGAAATTCTGGATTTTGACTTAAGTCAAAACCTTTATTTCCCCTTTTTAACAACTTTGCCTATTTGGCAACTTTAACCCTTCATCCTTTAAAACTAGTTAACCCACTTAACCAACCTAATCATGTTAGTTACTAGTTAACTATAACACCCCAAATGTTATTATATTTTTATCGCCACATATCTTTTAAACATAATAACATTTATTTATTAACATACACATAACCGTGAAAACCGGTCGTTACAAATCTCCTCCCCTTACAAAGGTTTCGTCCCCGAAACCTGTTTATACAACAAAAAGGAACGGATAAAACTTCCTCATTTCATCTTCTGACTCCCACGTGGCGTCAGACCCCCTTCTATTCTTCCATTGAACCTTCACCCGGTTCAAGGACTAGTTTCTCAACTATTTGACATTTCTGTCTTATATAGCTATTGGCTTTTCCACATAGTTCAACTTGTCAACAATTTCCAAGTCTTCTAGTGGCACATAAGCCGATTCATCAGCGGAATATTTTCTCAAATAAAATACCTGAAATGTGTTATGAATTTCACTCAACTCGTCTGGTAGCTCAAGGCGATAAACAACCTTGCCAATTCGAGCTATAATCTTGAATGGCCCAATGAAACGTGGCTTAACTTTCTTTGCTTTCTAAAACGTATAACACCTTTCCAAGGAGAGACCTTTAACAACACAAAGTCTCCTACCTGGAACTCGATAGGCCTCCTACGCTTATCAGCATAGGATTTCTGACGGTCTTGTGCCGCCTTCAAATGAGCTCGAATCTGATCTATACGCTCATTTGTTATTTTAACTACCTTTTTATTTGCTAGCTCTCGTTGCCCAACTTCTCCCTAACACACAGGAATACAACATTTCATATGGAGGCATTCCAATACTGGAATGATAACTATTATTATATGAGAATTCGGCTAAAGGTAGATAATCATCCCAACTACCTCCAAAATCAATTATGCATGCTCGTAACATATCCTCCAACGTTTGAATGGTTCTTTCACTCTGGCCATCAGTTTGAGGATAATACGTTGTGCTTATCAACAATTTTGTGCCTAATTCTTCCTGAAAATTTCTCCAAAAATGAGAAGTAAATAGAGTGTCTCGATCAGACACAATCGACACTGGCACACCATGCCTAGACACCACTTCTCTAACATACGTTTAAGCCATTTTCTCGGAAGAATAAAATTCACAAATAGATAAGAAATGAGCGCTCTTTGTCAACCTATCCACGATGACCCATATCGTATCATAACCCTTCCTAGTTTTAGGAAGTTCAGTAATCAGGTCCATCGTGATATGTTCCCATTTCCACAACGGGATTTCCAACGGTTGCAATTTTCCATTTAATCTCGGATTCTCTGTTTTCCCTAATCAACTAGTCTGACCTCTTCTCACACACTTGGCAATGTCACATCTCCTATTTTGTCGCTTACCAGAACTTATATACTACACACAATTTCTAAAGGTCTCTTATTAATTCTTAGATGGAATCCTCAATATCTTAGTTGTGTTATCAAACACACTCGAGTCTATTTCCTGATGCTCAAAGCATATAATTACCACTCCAAAAGTTCAATCCACACAATTTTCCTTTTATAATTCTCACACGTTAATCATAACTCGCATGAAGTGTCTCTCACACTCTTAAGTATATCCACGTACTATGCTTGACACTCCAATTTGTCACACTTACATAGATATTCACCCC
Source organism: Mikania micrantha (assembly GCA_009363875.1). NCBI lineage: Eukaryota > Viridiplantae > Streptophyta > Magnoliopsida > Asterales > Asteraceae > Mikania > Mikania micrantha. The sequence continues at coordinate 40,749,481 of CM018691.1, read as the reverse complement.
TTGTGAATTACTCAACGTTCTCATTTTAAATGATTGCTCACACCCGTGTGAATCAATCCAACACATCGCTTATTACTATGTCTACACTCGTGTAGATTATTATATGATTCAGTTCAAGCATACACATTTGCCTTTTTGTGAATCACACCACTAAAACATCTTTTTTTTATCTCTTACTCAACTATTATTTATGGCACTGATGCCATAACATTAACACAATCTATTTCACCATTTCAAAATTACTTTTCAAGTAATTCTCTTAGTTTGCCATCACAAATTTATTCACCAGTTTCGATAGGTTAATCTAATGATCTTCTAATACAGTTTATATAATAACTCAGCGTCCCACCTCTGTTATGTTTACATATCAAACTTTACTAACGGTCATTCGCCTCTTGCTATCCATAGATAACATATTAATCAAGGTATTGCCTCCACACATAGGAGAATTCTACCCTGCTCTAATTCACTCGATGGACTCCAAACCGATCTTGGTATTCCAAATTCACATAATTGATATTAGCACTTACTCGGCTACTAGTCAAATTGTTAACTTTTGAAATCAGGCATACTCATGGGTCACTCACCTTTATGTATACCCCTCAAATCCTCAATGACTTGAGGCATTATCTCCACTCACATGTGGATCTCACAACGCTTATGCCTTAGTTAACACTACTAATCCATAGCAACACAAACTAAGGATTTATATAAATCACAAAGTCTACGCATTAAACATTTTTAATGAGTTAGCTCCTCCCAACAATTCTCATCACTACACGACATGATTTCTCATTTATCCTCATTCTTAATTAGATATCCACACTCTTGTGGATCAACTCAACTCATACATTCATATATGTGTCTATACTGTTGTATATCATCTCAGCTATTGTTATTTGTATAGGTGCTCACACCTTGTAATTCACGTCGCTCATTACTTTAATAATGGAAGTCTACACTCGTGTAGATCATCTTAAGTTACCATCCACTTACTCCTCTCACACGTATACTGATCACATCCTTTATCTCAAGGGTTTACACTTCTCTCACACTCATGTGGATTATCTCATTCTAATTTAAATTTAGAATTTATCATAACCTTCACACAGTTATGAATTATAAAACAAACAACACATACTAGAATTAGATATTCTCTATCTTTACATCTAGTTTACACATAACATCTCGTACTCCCATAGGTGATAAAACAACTTCCAAGACTTTCTCAGCCTCCTCTCTTATTTCTTACTGCAGCTCAGAGATATCAGTTTCATCCATCTCTAGATGAGGCTCCTCAGATCTTTTTATAATTGTGACAGTGAAACTCTACACTAGTCTTAGACTCATTACACCATACGTTTACTCAACGTATACCTACAAATCTATATATCACGTATATAGATTATATGCACATCATATAAATTATTAACATGTATGAACACATAAACGCAATTATGTGTTTTTTTTTCCTATTTTGCCCTAAACGGGTCAAATTATACATTTTTGATTCATGTATACATATCAAGACCACAGTCAAGTTTAGACATTCAAACTCTTATAAAAAGTTTGTTAAACACGTTAAATTATAATACACACGCAAGTGTTTAACTCCATCCTACACTCTTGTAGTTCATGGATGGTGTTTTCTCTCACCATTTTATAATATTCAAGTGTTCCACATAACTCATGCCACCCAAGACATTTTCCATACTAAAATGGATTAATTTCTCTTACACGTCAAGTGTTATTGCCTATAATCATATAGGTATTTTCACATCAAACTTCTAGTTCATTTCTCTTGAACTAATAACACTATTACACACAAGTAATAGACACATTAAACTCGTAACACATTGCACATGGACCCATATGTGAATTTATGCTCATATAAGCACATTAACACACATAGAAAACATCAAGTTAGGTTTCTATGCACACTCAATATACCTAACCAAACATGCTATAATCTTATACATGCTCCTATGTGTTTATCAAATTACTCAAAATCACATATCCACCTCTTGTGGTAAATTAGACTCTTTATAATACACATTTACAATTTAACTCAGACATTTTCTTGTGAATTTTTAACTTAATTAATGAAACTCATTGCCTATCAACCACAATTGATTTCTCATACTCTTAGCCACTTAAGGCTTTATCAAACTCAATGGATTTAACACTTTAACTCAACTCAAGCTTAAAGGCATGAAATTCAATTTGAGAATTAACATATCTCAAGATAACCTCGTAGCTCAAAACTCATATACACCTTCACTCTATTCCTAGGCTTGAAATGAGGCACTTGAGGATGTATTCATATTTTGAGAATGTTGATAGACTGGCCAGGAATAACAATATACCCACCATATGTTTGTATTCTCAAGGTATTTCCTTTCAAACCTCGTTCAAGAGATTCAGTTCACATAACACAAGTATATTAATCACATTTCATAAGCAATATTCCATACTCCACTTATCCTATAATACAGGAAATAGATATGCTAACCTCATACATTCGGCATCATGATCGGGTCTTCGAATCAAACGTTATGTTTTCATATCAAGAGCACAAGAGTTTGAGATCAAGTGTTCGCGAAGCACTCGATTCACTCAAACCATTGGCTCTGATACCAAGTTGTAACACCCAAACTTCCCACACGTTTACACGTGTCCATTTTAGGTCCCAGTTTAGCTTTAACGCCAAATTTTATCAAAATTTCACTCGGAAGAGTAAAATTATCATCACATATGTTAAACACACCTAATTACATTTTAATAACATCCATAATTAACAAAAGATAGTGTGTATAAATTTACGACCACCAAATACCAACATAACGAGTGATTCCGGTCCAAAACGTGCCCGATCTGATCGCCCGTTGCATATCTATTTTTTGACCTGTAAACATCACATATAAGCTCAAAATTAGTTCATATGAACTAAGTAAATCACCCATATGAACCCTCAAACTCATACGGTTCATTATACAAAAAATCTCAAATTTTTGCATTTGGGCGTAAGGTTGGGCGTAGACAGAACATGTTGGGCGTAGCCTACGCTGCTTGGGCGTAGCCTACGCTGCTTGGGCGTAGAGTTGGGCGTAGGCCACACTGGGCACTGCACAACACATACCAAGTTGCTGTTTTTGCCCGTTTTGTCCGTTTTCGTTCGTTCTTTCAACTAGTTTTCACCCAAATCATACCCAAACACATATATTTGATATCAACCATATCTTATAACATTAATCCACCTCCCATGAATATAATCAAAATGTGGATTTCAATGATTTTGGGTGAAAACTTACTAACGGGTCAAAATTTTACAACTCAAGAAATTATCATAACAACCCTACCAAATATCCCCCAACTCATCCACATACATAATATATGGATTGTTATCATATTAAGATCATACTCATACATATAATTGCACATAACACACAATTGTGCAATAATTTTCCTTTAAACGAGTCATTTCTATTTTTTTATGATCATATGATCTAATACCACATATTCACCAACTCTTTTGGCTAATTATCACATAATTAATCCATTGGCTCATCCAACTATCCACACTCTAGTGGTTTCAATAATTTAAATTTCCGGCTTATCCGGTTATCCACACTCTAGTGGTTTGACTCATTATTACCAACTCATTTGGTTATCCACACTCTAGTGGTATAATTGATCAATTTCACCAACTCTTTTGGCCATCCACACACATGTGGTATAATTACTCAATCACCGGCTCATCCGGCTATTTTTATGCAATCTATGTTGCATATTCAACTCAATCATAACATAAACACATTGGAACTTAACATATATGCTTTAGAGTCTATTAACTCAATTAGTTCCAATCTAGTTATGCACATTCATTCAAATCAATCAATTAACCACACTTTAGTGATTAATCATCCAACAATTTCCCAATTCATACTATGATGTTCACACTCAAGTTCTTCCATCATAGATTTACTACTAACTACATAGTTTGACTAAATAAGTCAAACTGCTCAATCAAACCAATTTCACCTATGAATTACACAATTCATAGTCACTCCATTTCAATTAGTAGAATAATCATTCCACACATATATGATGTTTAGTAAGTTGGATGACTTACCTTGTTCAAATGGTTGATCAACTCATACAACCTCTTTTCCACTTCTATGGATTATCCCTTGATTTCCACCACCAACACCTAGTTGTAATTCACATATATACAACTAATTTCAATACACACAACACTTATTCACATAAACATGTTGATTCAAACTCATTTGAATCTCATTATTTCTTATGTGGTGTTTTAGAAATCAAGTTACCATTTCCTTAATCAACCTATATTCCTCATAAATATATAATCTCAATTCAAGCATTTAATCAAACACTTGGTGTGCACCCATTAATTTAACTAATCTTGTTAATGTTTAAACATTAACTAATTCCACTTATAAACTCCAAAATCACCAATTCATCATCTTTATAAAAGATTAGTCAAATTTGATACACAACTCATTTCAAAACCATGTTTTTACCATCCTACTAGTTACCAAGCACCATTAGAGATTTTTCTACTCAATCTCATTTCTTCCCAATACTCATCCAACTCATTTTTAACTAATCATTATAGTAACTAGTAGTTTGGTAGTTTACAACACACAATAAACATAGTTTCATAATCTCTAACTTGTTTTAACAACAAATTTCAAGATTTGAACCAAACCCTCATCTTGCTCATCACAAGAACTCACGATTAACATCAAAATAGGATCTAAAATCACTTACAAGATGTTAGACAACACTTATGGATGGGGTTAGAAGCTTCAATCTTGAATTTACACCACAAAATCAACGAATTTTGGATGCTAGGGCTTGTAGTTCTTCTTCCCCCTTTTCTTCTCTGGTTCCCACGTAAAACACACACACATATACAAGGAAATTCTGGATTTTGACTTAAGTCAAAACCTTTATTTCCCCTTTTTAACAACTTTGCCTATTTGGCAACTTTAACCCTTCATCCTTTAAAACTAGTTAACCCACTTAACCAACCTAATCATGTTAGTTACTAGTTAACTATAACACCCCAAATGTTATTATATTTTTATCGCCACATATCTTTTAAACATAATAACATTTATTTATTAACATACACATAACCGTGAAAACCGGTCGTTACACATTCGGATTCTATACGTTGCATTTGGGACACATGATGAACAGTTAACTAATACTTTTAATTAAATTAAAAGTGTAACATATAAGTTAATCTCACAAGTAATAGAATAATACAAGGATCAGATTTAAATAATCCAAATTCCTTAACTCAACGAGGGTCTATCAATACTTCGGTTTGATAACTAAACCCCTCTTACTATATTATTATTCTACATATGATTACACAGCGGATAATTCGGATATTGGGGAAATGGATATCTTTAATTGTATCGCAAGTGATGTGGAACCTGGTTGAGTATGTGGTGGGATAGCGTTTGGGCTTGACCCTTTCGTGATTCCCTATATATAAGCATACTTAGTCAGGTGATATACTACTTGTACATATAACTAAGGAGAAGCCATTGGGTGGAACAGGTGAAACAAGTATTACAAGTAATAATTATAACATTGTGAATGTGTGCATGATCAGTTCAATGGTTTTCAATTTACTTACTTATGAACTCACCAACCTAGTGTTGACTTTGTTTAAATACATGTTTTCTCAGGTGACGAACAGGTGTAGATACTTATATGCAAGTGATAAGCTAGTGGACTCATAGAAGACTTAGCTTACTTTTGATTGCATACTTTTGATATGACAAAACAGTGAATCACTTTTGTATATCTTGTACAGTTCAAGATATAAACTCATTGATTCTTTTTGATTAGATTTACTTAGTTAAATTATGATGTACAATGTAATTTAACTTTGTAATTCTATTTCATGTCATGATTAGCATTTCTCATTTATTTCTCATGTGCTATGTAAACAATTTGATCATTCGATTATCACCCAATGATATCGCGCCCTGGGAACCTTCCGCCCGACGGGAAAACACGATCCGTTCCCGCCGGCCCGGGGTGTGACAATTGTGGAATACATATATATTTAGATATCTTCTTATTAGACTAATGTTAGCATCTTATTTCTTCATATATACCTTTATATCAAATTGTATGAGATATCACCTACTATGCAAATAGTTGATCAAAACTTATTTTACATGTGTAACTGGCTAGATAGCATGGATGAAGACACATTTGGAATACTTGGACCTAGATAGTATTAATTAAACAATATAATGCAATATGGATTTGGTTATGTAATGATGGATTTAATGTGATGTTCATTTGAATGAATATTAAAACTTTCAAAGTAGCACCATGAGCTTTTGAACATTCAAACTTACGCCCCGACGTATTCTGTCGTTGGTTGGGGTGTGGCAGATTGATATCAAAGCCTTGGTTACAGGGATCTAGGTTATTAGAAATGGTGGCCTAGACTATGACTAAGCTAACCCCAAATATGAGTTACCTCATATTACTTTTGATATGTTCATTTGATGCTTATGTTCTACATGTTACATTTTGCTTTATGTGTTATATTTCATGTTGTATATTTTGTTACCATAGAGGAATGCCTTAGTTTATAATAACATATGCCTATACTAGTTTAGGAATTACCATAGAGGAATGTCGTAGCTTATAAGTGACATATGTTTCCCTTAGTTTAGGAATACCATAGAGGTATGCCTTAGACTATAATAGGAATTGTGACACATGTTATTCTTTAGCTTAAGAATATCTTATAAAATATCTAAGTTAATTCTTATCTCATCTTCACAAACATGCGACTGCATCATAGATTATCAGGAATTGAAATCATTAGGATAAAGTGCCTAAATTAAATCTTCAAAGATGATCTAATACATATATGTTTATGTGTATTATAAATTGTTTCGATAATCCCCTTAGAATTTAGTTTGTAAGTGGACATGTACTAACTGTAAGAGTGAAATATCGGTAGTTTGGATTTCTTTCTAAGAAAGATATTCGTATAAATCCTTGATGTACTATAGGACCAATCTATCTTTCATGGGGACTCCTGATGAGAGTATTTCGACTCATAGGCCAAAGCATGTCATACCAAAAACTTTACAAACTATATAATTCTAATATGTCAAAGGTTTTCAATTTTGAATACCATTTCGTATTGTTTTAAACAAGTCCAAATGATTTATTATGTGTGATTTTTTACTTCCATGACATTATATCTAAGATTAGTAATAATATTTTATTACTATATCTAAGGTAATAACTGTAATCCCTATGAGTTTTCTTGTTTGAAAATAAATTTTAATGTCATTAATTTGTAATTTAAAGCTAATGGAGATCTTATTTAATTTGATATATTCATAAACATACATAAAAGTAATACAAAGTTTAATACAATATTTAATAAATAAATTTGAAAAATCATAAAATAAAATATTATTAAAGGTTTAGGGATATATATATATATATATATATATATATATATATATATATATAAATATATATATCACACTCTATAATAATTTTATAACATAAACTTTTTATAAGACCCATATTTATTTAGACAATAATTATTTTACAATAATAATAATAATAATAATAATAATAATAATAATAATAATAATAATAATAATAATAATAATAATAATAATAATAATAATAATAATAATAATAAAATGGCATTTGATAAAGAAAATAAATAAACAAATTTAATTATTGATTACAAGGTTCTATAAAACATTTATTTATAAATTTTTAATAAAGAGTTTTATAAAATAATGTAAGTTAGAATACACAAAATAATAGAGATATAAACTAAAGGGGCCTGGATTGCCAATATGCAGAAGTTGCTTGTGAGTTTGAGGAATTAACAAATTAAGATACTAACCACAGAAACCACAGGGACTGAATTGCAAAATCTTGAAAACCACCCTTTTCTCCTTCATGTTTTACCCAGCCCGTCAATCACGGCTCAACAAACAATTGAGGAATTTGGCAATCAAGAACCAAATCAATTATGTACACACATCCTAAGGCTAATTATGGACAAAATCAACAAATCAATTTCAATTGATTATAGTAAATAACGTTGTACTAATATGCCGAAGGTTTTAAACAAATGGGAACGTGAAATCGAACAGGCACTTCACCAAAAAACCAAATTAAACATACACACATGTTTGCGCTTGTATTTTGAAACCTTTGGTAGCAAAAGCCCCATCGATAGTGCTCTCTATTCTCGGATCATACTCACGTCACTAGGACGAACTGAACCTCAACCGAACTCAACCAAATAGACATCAAAACAGGTGACAAATCATACCATTCAATTCGTATAGATGCTAGGAACAATAGCCATAACATGGCAGAAGCTAATAAGTGCTCCATCTATCGAATTTATCCAATTTGGGCTTCCATCTGATTTCATTATAAACCAAGTGGAAACCAAAAAAAAAAAAAAAAACCATCAGGGAATCTACACCTAGCCCATTAAAACGGGTTTTGTATTTTTGAACCATTTTTAATCTATTTCTTTCACACAAAAATTAAATAAAAATTCTAAAAACATTAAATTAGTATTTGTAAAATTCTGTTCACAACTTTTATTATTCCCGAAATTTTTGAATCATCTATTTATTTATTTATTTAAATAAATAAATATATACATACATATAAATAATTACTAGATGATTTTTTTATTATTTAAAAAAATAAATAATCGCAAATAATACTACACAATCATATTTCGATCTTCTCAACATTCTTAATATTATTTTTTACAAATCTAGTAAATAATTCAATTGTTTTAGGAATTTTTGTTATTACAACAACAGTTTATTTACTTTTATAAAATAAAAGTATCATTTAAAAAAATAATAAAATAGAATAAAATCAGAAGTAATTATTTAAATAATTACTCTTATTTTATTATAAACCTTACTTTCGTTTTAACAATTGACAATCCAAGTTTAATTAAACAAAATATGGAATATGATTACATATTTAATTTAAATAAATGTGTAAATTATTCCAAATTATGCTTAATAAATTGTTGCAAAATATTAATATCACTAATATTTTCTTTGAAATACTCACGACAATATTAAAAATAATAATAATAATAAAAAGGTAAATAAATTATTAGGATACTTAATGTTCTTATAGACTTAAACTTTCATAAATATTGATTCATAAGAATAAGTAAATATATTATAAGACCCTTGCACACCTAGACAATTATTATTAGACACACTCTTTTAGGAATTCCATAGGATACCATAGTCACATGTCACGGACTTGAACTTTAGGAATATCAAATTCATTAATATGTTCGTTTAAACTTTAGAATATCGTGTGATCTTTGACTAAAGATTTTATCAAGCACATTGGAGTATCTAATAAATCCAGGTGAGTAATTCTATACTCCCTCTTTTACGTTTTGTACTTTTGGGATGTTACATATGTCAATATTTAAAAACTAAGTTATTCTAGAGTCAAATTCTATAGATGCAATGCCTTTAGTCTATTTGGTTTGAATTCGTGCTATGTGATTCTATTTGCTTTGTGATTCTATGTTATTCTATGTTATTCGATACCGAGTAGCCTAAGGTGTTTAGATACCACCTTCGCTTTGACTTAGGTCAAAAGTGTTAAAAGGGCGAAAAGTACAATCATGGGCAGACTTGTGAAATACTTAGCTTTGTGCTTTGTATTGGAACGAGTTTGGAGACGATATAAACTATTGCAGACTTGTAGATATAGTAAGCTTTTTAGCTAAGTATTGATACGAGTTTGGAGACGAGATATTCTATAAACTTGATTGCAAACTAGTAGGATATGCATGCTAGAGTTTAAACTTTGTAGTCTAATTGAATTGCATCAGTTTTCTACATATATTATATAAACTGTATGGGTTACTCACCAACTATTCATATAGTTGACCCAAATTTATTTTACATATGTAACAGGTTAAGATGAAGACATGGTGAAGACATAGGATACGCATAGTGGACCTAGATTTAATTTAAACAAAAATGTTAGATTTCAAATGTAATGATAAATTAGATCTTGTAATTCTTTAAATGTTTGCAATTGTTTATTGTTATCAATGAATGTATATTAAATAATGAATGTAACAATTATTTAAACTTACTAATAGCACCATGAGCTAATGAACAGTCGAGCTCGTACCCCGACGTTTTCCGCCATCGGTCGGGGTGTGACAATAATAATGTCACAAACTCCGTGCATTATATAGTTCTTCAAATTGCAATTCATATCCAAATCTTAACACACTTGCATTTTGCTATCCATTTAAAATGATTAAACAAATTACAACACACAGACTTTCTAGGCTTGATGGCTTTTATATTCCATCTATGAATTCTAAGTGACATCATCTTATAAAATGTAATTTTGATTTAGTTTTATAACTCTGTTAGAGTTTAGTTTGTTAAGGTGTCATGTACTAACTGGAAGGGTGAATATCGGTAGTTAAGAACCTGTCTAGGAAAGTGATTCATAATCCTCGACGGGGGAGCATTCTAGCTTTCCTGGGGACTCTTAATGAGAATATGTTACCTATAGTCCTAACACCTTGTAACTAAATTCTAACAAATCAAAGGTGTCTAATTTGGATACCACTCCTTGTGATTTTATTAAAATGCAAATGATTTTAAGGCTTTACATCAAATTCTCAAATCTTTTGACGTCGTACTAAAGTTAGTGATGGTGATTCATCACTATAATTTAAAAGATATGATGTCATTCTCATTTGCTTGACAACACCTATGATTCAAGAAGTCAATAACATCATACCTAAGATTTGTGATGGTGATACATCATAATATCTAAAAGATTATGGTGTTACCATTCTTTGTTAGATAATACATATTATTCAAGAAGTCAAATAACATTATATCTAAGATTTGTGATGGGGATACATCACAACATCTAAAAGGCCATGATATTCCTTATTCTTTGTTTGTTAGCACATACAATTCAAGAAAGCAATAAATATATAAGATTTGTGATACAACACAATATCTCAAAGGTTATGGTGTTACAATTCGTTTTGGACATTGTGTAGGTCATAATTCAAGAAATCAATAATATACCTAAAGATTAGTGAGGTTAATTCATCATTATATCTTGGTATATATTCAACATCAAATCAATCATTCAATTCCTATTCAAATGTATGTATACATAAAGTTTAGATTAGTACTAGTTGGCGATTGGTATGCTTTAAAAGTACGATTGGTGTGGTGGGTTGGTTTTGGTATACCCTATATATAAGAACCAATTGTACATTAGGAGTAGAACCAAAAGGCTGACCAAGTAGGTTATAATTTCGACTAAGCGGTTAGTTAATCAAATATTACTTATACCAAGGTTTGAGGTGTATTTTTTTCATACACAAACTTAAATTAAAGGTTAAATGATATTGTAACTATGATTAGTGATTTGTCACTACATCTAAAAAAGTTATAATGTCACATGTTTTTGAAGTCTATATTACAATTCCATGACTCATTAGGATATTATGCTTAAGATTTAGTGATAAATAGTATCACATTGGAAGTACTATAATATCACTTAACTTATGTAATTCATGAAATCCTATATTGTTCATAATCTAACTCTTTCCATTTATACAAAATCTTTCTCTTCAAACAAGATGATACGTCATCAAAATTCATACAGCTCTCATCTCATGTTACACCATTTTCCTGATAAACGATGCTTGTGGTGCAACTGGTCATCATACTCAAAACTATAGATACAGTAAGCATAAGTGATTCAAACCACTGTATCACTCATTACTGTTCCAAATGCATCGTATGTGATTCATGCATGTTGTTGAGATTTCCTACTTTGGTCAAGGTCAATACGTTGTCTGTTCAGTCTTAGACTACTCTTAGTTGCACATTGAACTTAAATGAATATGAATTTTAAATTGAATTTTTTCAAAGCAATTGGAAAGTTTGATCTATAGTAAACATGCACATGTTATTTCATGTGCCATGCTGAAATATTCTATCTAAACTCCTTATTGTTTTACATCTTTTAAACTTCAAGAACTTACAAGACAGTTAATGATCAAAACCTTTGTATCCTTGGTAAACAAAATCCAATCATAACTCACTATTACCATGCCATAACAACTAGATATATCAACACAAATACGAACTCTAATTAATTGAAATAACACATCTGATAGGATCTTATTGGGTAAACCTATCAAGTATTGATAATGTAGTGGGTTGACGGGTGACAATTACGTTTGAAGCTTACGTCATCGTTGTTTGAAAGCTCACGTTAAATTAATTGATATCCACGTTAAATGAAGTATTGTGATTATCAAGATTTAATAGTACGCGAGAAATCGTGAATGTGGGTGAAAACCGTGCGAAAAACGGAGTTTCCGATTCTCCGGAATCGTAAAAATAAGAAAAATTCGAAGTTATTGCACTTTAGAACTCTTCGCGGTGTGCCAAGAACATTTTGAGATCTCTTAGTGGTACGTGATGAGTACAAAATATCTGATGGACTCCGGAATTCTTCGCGGTACGCCGAGCCTCTTTCGAGGCTCCTTGGCGGTACGCGACGAGTGAGTCGGTATAAATGATCAGATTGAAAAATCGAATTTTTCATGCAGAAGTTCATATATTTCTTCTTTCGAACTTCAGCTCCACCACAACCCATCAGATCGAATTTTTGCCATTTAAACTCAATTCTGAAGCCACCAAAACATCCAGATCGAGCTAGGGAACGATTCTATAGGTCCTGATTGTCGTTTTCATCCAAAAAATCCGTCCGAACGGGTAACGATTCGTTTTATCCTACTAGTTTGATAATGGTTAGATTAGATCTATTTTTTGAACGTAATACAAAAGTTATGATTGTTGATTATTGCCTAGATGATGGCTGGGAATGGTTAGAAACAAAGAACCTGGTATGTTAAAGGTTAAATCCTTGTTTTGATCCGTTATAATTCCTAGTTATCATGAAACTATATCTTAGAATATAATGGTTTAAACCATTTGATTGTAACAATGATTGTAATTTTCTTGATCATTCCTTGAAATGGTAGGTTAAATCCAAGTGTTTCAAACTAATGACAAGCAGATAATAATTGGAATAACGATATGATGTTTATGATAATAGTCAGATTAGTACATTGAACATGGTCATTAAACCTTTTCTAATATCACATCCTTATATTTCATGATATTTGGGTGATCAGTAATAAGGGTCAACGATTAGTCAGCTAGAAATCCATCTAGAATTGTTTCAGTAATATAATCAGCAACAATACCTATTTGGTTAATCTGATAATATCCTAATTAATCTAGTGAGTCATCAATCTTGAATGAGGAACCTGAATCATTATAGGTTCCCACATTATCATACATTGTATGATATTCAACTAAATTTACTAATTAAAGACTTTATATCCATTTAATGACTTTAAATGTCCTTGACATCAAACATTCAGAAAGATTTAATCAGTAAGTTAAAATATAAATAACTTATAAAACATTAACTAATGCATAATTAAACCATAACTACCAGTCTGTGCATCATCTGCTAACTTCAATATCTTAGGTGAGTTTCGTACAACCTGTTTTTTTTAATGTTTTACAAACATCAGGGTACTACTATGGAACATTTTTTTAACATATGATATGTATCACTATTATCTGTTTGATTTCATTTGAACTTGTGATGAACTTGTAAGATTTCATGGGATTTTGCCTGTAGCTCTCTGTCACAGTATCTAAAAGTCCTCATTCCTCAAATTGTATCTAGTGAATCCATGTGGGAGGTTTGCTTCTCCCCTTGTGTGAATGTTTTTTACCTGTTACATCTAATCTTAATGTATGTGATGGGCATTAAGACAATGAGGCACTAAGATATTTATTGATGGATAGTATCTTTATAGAACAAGAACGAAGTACTTCGAAAGGAACTAGATATAGGTCCTATGGTTATCTTTGGAACTGTGTATCAATATCTTGCATATCATATCATACCTGTGTAAATCAATCATTATGAACTCACCATATTTGTGTTGACCTTTCAAATTGAAACATTTTTTGTAGGTAGAAAGTGATGATTGGTGAGATTGCATGTTCAGGCACTTGTAAATAAATAACTTAGTTTGTGTCGTGTGTTTAGGTTGTAAAATATAATTGTTTTCTTGTAATAACGTTACCCTTGTAATGTAATATCTTTAAATTAATCTGTGTGTGGTGATACCGGATCAAGTAAGTTGCACCCTATCTCTAAGACATCACCACTATGCTTTCGCAACCTTCGTAGAGGGATCAGTGACATCATCAATAGGTGACAAGAGATGGGGGTGTGATAGGGTGGTATCAGAGCCACATATTATAGAAATTTATGTTGACTTAGAGACCTAGACTATAACCATAGGCTCGTATAGTAACTCTGAGTGGACCGAACATAACTAAAGAACATAACTTGTTTTGATTTGAGCCACAGTAATCAAGCGGTACAAATTACACTTAAGACTGTCCACCACAACTGGAATTTGCAACACAAGTGCGTTTGTAGTAAATTTTAATACAAGCATAACAATAATAACAGTAATGGTGAATAGTTGTTTTAAAATAGGAATAGATATCATATCATGGTTTCCTTGAATATTATTGTTGAATGCTCATTTCATAGTATTGATCTGGAAATTTTGTTTGTATAGCGATGGCAAATCCAGGTGAGCGCTATATATATAAGACGATTCCATATGTGATCCTTGATGACACACCTAGTCCTAGTTCGAGCTCGGACTCAGATCCGCCCGAGGCATCCTCAGCGGCGTCTCGAGTAGTACCACAGGTGCCGCCTACACCACCACCACAGGTACCACACACTCCACCCAGACATCCTCATGTATCAGATGAGGATACTTCCGCTAGCAGGAGGATGAGGAATCCTTCCCCACAGAGGGTCCCAGTATTTACGGGACTTAGATGCATGCGGGGTCAGGCCCGCAAGACGACAGGTCTTCCTCCCAGACAAAAGTTGGCACACCGACAGGCACCAGGAACCATCCTTTAGGTAGGGGAGTCCTCGCAGCAGGCGGAGCTTTGGGCACAGCTTCGCCAGGTGACTTTGGATCTATATGGGACTCGCTTGGAGTTACAGGAGTTGCGCGCTACTCTGCAGGAGACTCGCACTACTCTATTAGAAACGCTCACATCTCACCTGACACTGATGGAGTAGGTAAGTGCATTAGACGCAGGATCGAGAGCATGGAGGATTATTATAGAGGAGAGGATGAGGCAGACAATGATGCAGATGGTGACTGCTGTATTTGGCAGCAGGTTGAGATGATGAGAGTGAGTGTTGTGAGGGTGAGTGAGAGTATTGAGGTATTGAGGAGATTGAGTGTAGAGGCATGATTGTTGGGTGTGGCTATAGTGATGGCAGCTATAGCCATTGTGATAGTTTGCTTACCGTTCTTTCTATGGTAGGTATGAACATAGGGTGGATGTTTTGGGACGTTCATTGTAGATATCATCGAGTAATGCTGAATAGGTTGGGTGGTTGATGTTATGGGATTTTTTGACGTGTAAAATAGATCCCATTTGGTTAGGTTGTTAGGGTGGTCAGTATCATGAAACTCTTCGTATCAAACTCTAAAGTTGTATAAAAATGGTATCTTAATAATAAAATGTTTTATTTCAGTATTTGCATTGTGTGTGAATAGTGTGTTTATATCAAACTTTTGTTTCATGAACAGTAACTAGGTAACATATTTATTGTCTGTGTGACAACATATCGGAAATACTCTGGGAGAACAAATAAATTGTGTGTGTGTGATTGTGTATCAAAGCCTTGTATATAAATATATCAAAAAAATGTGTGATAACATATCGAAACATGGGTGATGTTGCATCTAGTGTGAACAATAACATATCTGTATCAGGGTCACAATGCGTGTGCTGTGTGATACTATAACATGTTTTTGAAATAACAGGACTGAGTATAACTACAAATGTCACTGTGATTACTTTGTGTTGAGAACATATCTGGATAATATCAATGTAGTTATATGATATTCTTATAATCACGTATAGTCATTTTTCAGTATGATTGAATATGGATGAATTTATGTGACTGAAAGGGTTATATATTTTAATTTTCTTGAACTGACCTGAGTTTGTCGGCATGTGAGTAGAACAAGGGCTCCTAAAAGATGTCGACCAGCTAAGAACGCTGCAAAGAACGTTGTTAACCCTGAATCAAATCAAGTTCCACCTGTTAATCCAGAATCAAATCCGGATTCACGTACCAATCCGGAAGCGAACATGGTTCCACCTGTAAATCTGGAAACAAATACGGTTCCACCTGAGAACCCATGAGTGAACACAATTCCACCTGCGGGTGCAAGTGTATCAGAACTAAACGAAGCAATGGTAGCACGAATAGTGAAAGAACATCAATCTGCTGTAGTACCGGGTATCTTAATACAACATCAACAACACATCACTTCTGGTTCTGGTGGGGAACATGATAATTTTGTACACAATGCTGCCGGTGGACACGTAGAAACACATCATACCACCGGTACAAAAACAACTGTTCCTGATCCACCACAGCAGGGATGTACTTATAATTACTTTGCTTCCTACAAAGCTCCTACTTTCACAGGAAAAGAAGGAGTGACTGGACTTTTGAAGTGTATCGAAGAGACGGAAACAAAATTTAAAATCAGCCAGAGCTTAGAACAGCACAAAGCAACATATGCTACTGGTTCTCTTAAGAACTCAGCTTTGACAAGGTGGAATACTGCAAGAAGAATTTTTGGGTACGAACACTATTGATGTAATGGGCTGGAATGAGTTTAAAACTCTGATTTTTTCAGAGTATTGCTCAATCACCGAAATCAAGAAACTGCAAGAAGAATTTTTGAATCATTCTATGGTCAGTGCGGAATTTCAGAATTATACCGACCGATTTCATGAACTTACATGTTTATTACCTAACATGTTCCCTACTGAGCTAGCCTTGGTAAAGAAATACACCAAAGGTTTGGCTCCTCAAGTCCGAGGTATGGTAGCTACTGCCAAACTCACAACTCTAGAATATACTATTATCTTGGCCACTAAGCGTACTAATGAGGTAGTAAGGAATGGTACCCTATCAACAATGGGTGAGCAAAGTTCTAGTACCAATATCAATGACCCTAGGAACAAAAGGGCATTAAACGTAAGTGGCAAGAAGGAAGCAAATTAAGGATTCCACCCAAAACCAGCCGAAATACTCAAACTGTCAAAAATTAGGGTGCAACTGACTCAAAGAAGGCCAGTACAGGGCAAGCACCAAAGTGTAACAAGTGTCCCTATCACCACAAAGGACCATGTCCCATTTGTGCGAATTGTAATCTATTCGGACATTATTCAAAATACTGTAATTTTCCTATTCGTCAATCAAATCAAAAGCCGCGACAACCTCCTCAACGGAATAGGTCGTGCTTCAAGTGTGGAAGCCTTAACCAATTCATGAGGAAATGTCCCAACAATAATACAAAGCAAGGCATCAAAGCTAGAGAAAGAGCCTTTTAGTTAAGAGTAAACAAAGCAAGGAGAATATGAACATTTATGGTACGTTTCTTCTTCACATAACAACCTGTATGCATCAATTCTTTTGATACTGGGATAGATAAGAATCTTACTTCCTCATAATGTTAACTATAGGAACTTTTAGACAAAGGTTTTATTAGACCTAGTTTCTCACCGTGGGAAGAACCAATTTATTTTTGTGAAAAAGAAAGATGGTTCATTCAGGATGTGTATCGACTACAGGGAACTCAATAAATTAACAATCAAAAACCTTTATCTACTACCTCGTATTGATGATTTATTCGCTCAATTAAAAGGTGCTACTTATTTTTCTAAGATCGATTTAAGATCTGGATACCATTAGTTACGGATTCATGATGATGATGTTCCTAAAACTACATTCAGAACCTGTAACGGACATTACGAGTTTTTAGTAATGCCTTTGGGTTGACAAATGCACCTGCAGTTTTCATGGATCTAATGAATCGATTGTGTAGGCCATATCCGGATAAGTTTGTGATTGTATTTATTGACGACATTCTCATTTACTCTCGAAACCAACAGGAACATGCTCAATACTTCAAACTAATCTTAGAACTTTTAGCACGTGAGAAGCTTTATGCCAAATTCTCCAAGTATGAATTTTGGTTACGGGGAGTTCAATATCTTGGACATGTAGTAAATGAGAACGGTATACAGGTGGATGTCACACCCCGAGCCGGCAGACTTGATCGACTTTCCTGTCGGGCGGAAGGTTCTCGGGGCGCGATATCGTTTGATAATTAAAGTGATCAGATTGTTTACATGGCACATGATAGAATTACAAAGTTAAATTACAATGTTATGATCATAATTTAACTAAGTAAATCTATCCAAAAGAATCATTGAGTTTTCTCTCTTGTAACTGCACAAGATCTACAAAAGATGATGCGCTGTTTTGTCATTCAAAATATGCTCAACACAAAATGAAGCTAGGTCTTCCAAAAGTCTACTAGCTTAATCTCTGAATGCTGGTGACTAAACCTGTTCGTCAACTGAGTAAACATGCATTTAAACAAAGTCAACACTAGGTTGGTGAGTTCATAAGTTTAGTAATTGAAAACATTGATTTGTTAGCATACACAGTCACAATGTCATACACAAATCCTGTTAATGTTTTATTCATCTGTCTCACATAATGGCCTCTCCATAGTTATATTTACAAGCAGTACTTCATCCTATCAGTTATGCTTATATATAGGGCATACGTAGGGGAACAAGCCCCAGCCGACATCCCACCACATACTTAACAGAACTCGATACAACTTGCAATACAACTATGGATACCCATTTCTATCTCACATGTGTTCCACCCATTTGATATTCACCCATAAGATTTGTATCCATCACCCAATGTGTTATATGTAGAATAATAGAATGTGAGGGATTTAGGTTATCAAAACCAAAGTGTTGATAAACCCTCAGTGTTTTAAGGAAAATAGATTTATTCAACCCTATCCTTGTTATTATTCTCTCGTTGTGGGGTTAACTGTAATTCACTACTAATAATAGAAATGATAGTTAACCTATTGATATTGTTCTCATTTTGGAATGCATATAGCCTAAATAGGATCCATTGTGATCCTCACGTAATCAGATCACAATGCATCCAATTTAACTCTATCGCATTTGTGTTCTGATAGCCTTCAACGAAACGATTACTAGTAATGTGACATGAGAGAAAATCAATTCCTCAGTCTATTAGTCAATAGAATCCAAGGATTAATTACCATTAGTTACTGTAGATTAATATCACCACGTGTCGTTTACCAAACCTGACTTGCGTCGCCCTGTTACCGGTCATACGTTACCGGCCAATGATAAAATACGATCAACGTACCGACCTCACTCGCCGGCAGTTTGTCAAACCTATGGTACCACTACGTTATCGTCAGTTTAGTCGCACTAAATTAACTGGTAAACAATTCTTTTTAAGGGACTTACAATTGGACTTGAATACATGAACATATGATTGTTGTGATATAATATGACAGTTTAATAGTAATCAATTGTTGTGTGTTCTCATAGTTATGTGTTCTCATAGTCTTTAACAAAGTGTTATAAGAACTTGTCTTATTACACGATGTTAGTAAATGTGTGAATGATTTTGTTATCATGAAATTACATTATCATGATTATCATTCTTGTCATCCCATAGCCTTCACCCAGTTGTAAGTACAGTGTTGTAAGAGCTAGTCTTACTACACTTAGTTAGCTTAGGTGGTGAATGATATCATGAAGATATGTGCTCATGATCATCATTCTTGTTCTCTTTAGTAATTGTTTCATGTTATTCCATAGTCTTCACCAAGTTGTAATCATAGTGTTGTAAGAACTAGTCTTACTGCACTTAGTTAACTCCGGTGGTGAATGATATTGAGAAATTATGTTATCATCATATCATTCTTGTTAGTTGTTGTCATTTTCAAAGTGTTGTCTTCTGATTATCTCATTGTTCATTCATGTAAGAATAATACAGTGTTGTAAGATATAATCTACAACTTGTATTATTCTATTGTGTTGATGATTCATGAAACTATATTATCATGTTTCATCCTAGATATCTCAGTTATGTTATGATCACACAAGCATACATACAATGATAAGCGATAATAAAGATAAACAATATTATCTAAATCATAGTGTAATCAATATGTTGTACTAAAACTTTTAAGTAATTAAAAGAATTAGCATTTTTCTCAGCCCCGAGGTTTGAAATTAGTTAAGATTAGAAAAGGGGCATATGAACTCACCTTGTAGTTGAAGTGGTTGACTAAGTAATACAAGCAATGCACGCGCTCACTGTTGTTCTTGAGTTTGTTTTCAGTTTCCTGTATTGATTTCATGTTGTTTGAAACTTACAAGTATAAGTTCAAGTATGTCTGTGTGTAGGTGTGTTAGCCCCAAAGTTGGCTAACGCTTGCAATCCTTTGTTACCTCTTTGTCCTAGTTCACTTGTGAGGATATACTATCCCAAGACTTAACCGTTTGAGGTTAGCCTTAGCATCGTATGTCCTTATTATTTATGATTATATTGACTCATGAGTTATAGGATGTTGTAAGGGTTTGATATCAAAAATAGTCTCGAGGTATAAACTTAGGTTTATAGTTTAAGACTTTTCATGTTGTCCTTGTTAAACTTGAAGAAGTTGTCATTTATTGAACCTTTTAGTATATGTTTTAAGTGATAACATTACTATTTAACCCTTTATAGAGAAGGTTTCAAGTGTTATAAAATTGATCTTTAGATGTTATGTATAAAATTTTCACCACCTTTGTAGTAATGGTTTGTTAATTCCATAACCATGCATGATGTTACAATATAGTTGGTTCAAAGTGTTTGTTTTCAAGCTAAACCATGTGGTCGAATGATGTTAGGCCTACTGAAGCCCCAACCGAATAAACATGGCCGAATGAATGTGAGTTTATCCGAAGCAAACTTGTGCGAACGAGGCTTGGTCTTTGGCCGAAAAAAGGCATTGTCCGAATGGGCTTCATACGGCTGGTGACACTCAAATGGGTCCTGGCCGAATCAAGGGTCGTGTGAATGGAAGATGTCCGACCGAATAGATGGCAAGCCCTTCGGTCCTTGGCCATTCGGCCGATTCAACTTAGGCGAGTGGCTCCATTCGGCCTTAGGCCTTTCGGCCGGGTTGGGTGGTTCCACTCGGCTGTTTCGAACCAGCCCCATTGCAGCCCCTGTTCTCGAGCTTATTGACCAAGAAATGTTGTAGCACTTGTTTCTACACTTTCCTAGTGTGTTTTAGTACAAACCTCACGAATTTAAAAGGGCTAGAACCAGTTGAATGTGGGCCAAATGCTAGAATGTGGTGTGTATGTTGTCTGGTTGAATAGAGTTCTAGGTTCGCTGGCATGTCTAGGTTAACAAGTCTAGGTTCGTGGTCTCCCGGTTCGTGGGTCCTATGGTTCGGCTGTCCACTGTGCTCAGGTTCGTCCCTTCAAGGGTTCGGGTAGTCGGAGGTTCGCAAGGGAACGGGTTCACATGGAGGAGAGGTCCAGTGTTGGTGGTTCGCAGCAACTACGTTTGTTGGCCCTAGGTTCGGCTATGCATGAGGTCCAGCGGAGTTTAGGTTCGGTGGAGCAGGGGATCACCCAGGTACAAGGTTCGTTCCTCCCTGGTTCGTGAAAATGAAGGTTCGGCCAGGGTGCACAGGTTCGGTTACCTGCTGTCCTACGAACCCTGCACTTCAGTTAGCCTTCATCATCATCACCATCGAACCTAAGCTGTTGCAGATTGTTCCATGGCTTCCTCACCCTTCTACTGGTTTGTTTTAACCTGCGTGGAGTTCGAATGAAGGTCTAAGGTCGGGTAGGTAAAGATTCTAAACCGGTTACAAGTGTGGTCGACCAAGGGTTTTGAAAACCCTAGTTTTTCGTGATTTCTTAGCCAAATACCTCGAATTTCAGTGGATAAATCCTCAGATCGGTGGTACTTTCTTGTAGAGGAGGTCGAGAGCTTCGTTTAGGCTCCAAGAACACTTGATTTCATCCACGAACGAGCAAGATATGAAGGTTTGAAGGTGGGTTTTCTAGATAGAGAGAGAGGAAAACGGGTTTGAGAGTTTAGAGAGAGAGGGAGATGGAATAAATGAGGAAAAAGCCCTCATTTAGGGTTTTTATACTCCGCATGTGTTCGGGTTCGTTTCGTTTGATTGTTTCGCGTTTTCATTGCGTTTCCGGATTGTAATGCGCTTATTTTACGTAATCAAATAAAAAGAATTTATTTCTATGTTTTTAAAAGGTTGTGATTCCTAATAAATGTTTGGTTATTATTTTCCTTATTTTTATTATCATTCGAATCGTTTATCGGTTTCGTTTCGTCAGATCGCGTCACCTTCACGCGTATTCATTCGAATCGTCACCCGGACGAATACGACAATGGTTTTTCTTTCTGATTCTTGTTTTCTACTTTTCAGTCATCATTTCAGAACGTTAGACTCATAGATATGTTTGTCTGAATCGTCACCCACGCATTGAATTTACACACAGTAAATAGTGAAAGTACACATACCGTACGAACTTGCCGGACGATCAGGTATTGGATGTCACAGTCTCCCATTGTTAAAGAAATTTCGTCCCGAAATTTAAACATCATTGTCGGGCTCTACTTCTCGAACAGGTGGGGATACTTTGTCTTCATGTGATGCTCACGCTCCCAGGTAAATTCTGGTCTGCGCTTGGAATTCCAACGAACCTTTACAATAGGAATACGACTTCATTTCATTCTCTTGACTTCACGATGCATAATCTCGACAGGCTCTTCAATGAAATGTAACTGTTCATCAACTTGTATCTCTTCCAAAGTTATGATCAATGATTCATCAGCGAGGCATCTCTTGAGGTTTGATACGTGAAATACATCATGTACTCTGCTGAGTTCATCAGGGAGTCTGAGTCTGTATGCCACCGGACCTATGCGTTGATTTATCTTAAACGGTCCGACATACCTTGGTGCTAGTTTGCCTTTAGCCCTAAAACGAACCACGCCTTTCCACGGGGACACTTTCAACATGACTCGGTCACCCACTTGGAATTCCAAAGGCTTTCGCCGTTTGTCTGTGTAAATCTTTTGGCGGCTATGTGTTGCTTGTAGTCTATGTTGTATCTGGGCTATCTTATCAGTAGTTTCCTGAATAAGTTAAGGCCCAGTGATTCTGTTGTCTCCCACTTCGGTCCAACAAATTAGAGACCGCTATTTTCTACCATATAGTGCTTCAAAAGGAGCACCTTTGATGCTGCTGTGGTAGCTGTTGTTGTAGGAGAACTCAATAAGTGGTAAGTGTTTATCCCAATTTCCACCGAAGTCTAGGATGCATGTTCTCAATATATCCTCTAGGGTTTGAATTGTTCGCTCACTTTGTCCATTCGTTTGTGGATGATAAGCGGTGCTCAAGTTGACACTTGTCCCTAGAGATTGTTGCAATGATTTCCAAAACCGCGATGTAAATCGACTGTCCAGGTCTGAAATAATAGACGATGGCACTCCGTGCCGCACTACTATTTCATCAACATATAGTCTTTCTAGTTTTTCCATCTTGTAGGTCTCTCTGGTCGGCAAGAAGTGAGCGGACTTGGTCAATCGATCAATGATGACCCAAATCGAATCGTGTCCGCTGGAAGTGCGGGGTAGCTTGGTAATAAAATCCATAGCTATTTGTTCCCACTTCCATTGTGGTATTTCCTGTTGTTCTAGGAAACCTGACGGTTTCTGGTGTTATGCTTTGACCTTGGCACATGTGATGCATTTGCCAACATAAGTGGCAACATCTTTCTTCATCCTTGGCCACCAATAAAACGACCTAAGATCTTGGTACATCTTATCAGCACCAGGATGAACATATTATCGTGTCTTGTGTGCCTTGTCAAGTATGAGTGTAAGAAGTTCATCTACTGCCGAGATCCAAACATGACCCTGATAATAGATAACTCCATCTCGTTTTGTTTCAAAATGTTTCTCGGCTCCACAATCGAGCTCTTGCTTCAATTTGTCTCTTGCCATTGCTTCTTGTTGCGCTTGTATGATTTGATCTCTCAAACTCGTTTGGACAGTCATTCCCGTTGCTCGAACGCGCAAGGGTTTGACTCTTTCCTTCCGGCTCAAAGACTATGCAACAACATTGGCTTTGCCCGGATGGTATTTGATCACACAATCGTAATCGTTCAGGAGCTCAAACCAACGTCTCTGTCTCATGTAAAGCTCCTTCTGATCAAATATGTGTTGTAGGCTCTTGTGATCTGTGAAGATAGTGCATTTGGTACCGTACAGGTAATGTCTCCAAATTTTTATACCAAATACAACAACTCCCAGTTCCAAGTCATGTGTTGTGTAATTCTTCTCATGTACTTTCAGTTGTCTAGATGCGTAGGCAATAACTTTGTCTCGTTGCATTAAAACACATCCGAGTCCCTGATAGAAAGCATCACAATATACTACAAAGTCATCATTGCCTTTTGGGAGTGTTAAGATTGGAGCATTGCACAATCTTTGTTTCAGTGTTTGAAATGCCTCCTCTTGTTTATATGTCCACACGAATGGTTCACTCTTCTGTGTGAATTTGGTGAGAGGCAAGGCTATCTTAGAAAAATTCGAAATGAATCTCCTGTAATAACCCGCCAATCCCAAGAATGATATGATCTCTGTCGGTGTTGTGGGCACATCCCAGTTATTGATTGCTTCAATCTTGACAGGATCCACATGAATACCATTACTGTTAATCATGTGACCCAAGAACTGAACTTCTCTTAGCCAGAATTCACATTTGGGGAATTTGGCATAGAGTCGCTCGTCTTTCAGAAGCTCCAAAACTGTCCTGAGATGTTGTTCATGTTCCTTCTCGCTTCTTGAGTAGATCAGTATATCATAGATGAAGACGATAACAAACTGATCTAGGTAAGGCTTGCACACCCGGTTCATTAAATCCATGAACACCACCGGTGCATTCGTCAATCCGAATGGCATCACCATGAATTCGTAGAGACCATATCGTGTACGAATTGCCGTCTTGGGTATGTCGTCTTCTTGAATCCGGAGCTGGTGATAACCTTAACGCAGGTCTATCTTTGAGAAGTACTGAGCCCCTTGCAACTGATCAAACAAGTCATCAATCCTCGGTAACGGGTACCGATTCTTGATGGTGAGTTTGTTGAGCTCTCTGTAATCGATGCACATTATGAAGGATCCATCCTTCTTCTTGACAAAGAGAACCGGAGCTCCCCACGGTGAGAAACTCGATCGGATGAATCCCTTGTCGAGTAGCTCTTGTAATTGATTGGACAACTCCTGTAATTCTGAAGGTGCAAGTCTATAAGGAGACTTAGCTACAGGAGTCGCTCCCGGAATCAAATCAATTCGAAATTGCACCGATCTCTCGACTGGCAGTCCCGGTAAATCATCTGGAAACACGTCCGCATAGTCTTTCACAACTGGTATGTCTTGAATCTTGATTGCTTTCTTGTCTTTCTCTACCACGTGAGCTAGAAATGCGATACATTGTTTTCTGAGATACTTGCGATCCTTCATGCACGATATTATCTTGACACTGCGGTTTACTTGATCTCCATGAATTTCCAAGATCTGATCGTTCTCCACTGGAATACGTAGTAGCTTTTCGAAACAAATGAACTTAACTCTGTTAAGAGATAGCCAGTCCATTCCGACAATGATGTCGAAACTGCCAAGTTCCATCGGTATCAAATCGATGGAGAATATGTGATCGCCAAGTGTTAGTGGGCAAGTCCTAAGTACTGTGTCAACTGTGATCTGTTTGCCGTTTGCTATCTCAATAGTATAAGGGAGTCTAAAGATTCCTCAACATGATTAAGATGGCATGCAAAGTCGGATGAGATGAAACTCTGATCCGCACCAGTGTCAAATAATATGGATGCATATAAGTCGGATAAGAGAAACGTACCCGTGACCACATTTGGGTCTTGTCGAGCCGCAGTTGCTCCAATCTGAAAGGCCCTACCTCTTGCTACTGGAGCCCTTTGTTGATTCTTCTTTGGACAATCCCGAGAAAAGTGTCCAGGCTCGCCAGAGTTGTAGCAAGACATGTTATCAGCAACAGCAGTAGTAGCTGCATTGTTGTTCCTGTTCAGGGCTCCCGTGCCCCGGCATTGATTTGCTCAGTGCCCAAACTTTCCACAGTTAGCGCATTGTCTGCACTGGGTGTTTGGTGGATGATGATATTGACAGCTGTTGCACAAAGGTGCTGTGCCATTATAGGGCCTCGTGATTTGCCGTCGTGGTGGTTGGTTGATCATCGGTGCTTGAGTGGTCGCAGCAAATTTCATGACCACTTTTTGTTTCTTCGCCGGACGTTTATCCGGCTTTCTTGAATTTCCAACCTTAGCTGAGTCAGCTTCTTTCTTCAGTACCCCGGAGGCAACCATTACATCCGTCAATGTTACTGACAGTGTAACAGCCATCTCCATGGTAGTAGGATGGGCAGAAATCACATGACCTTGGATATAAGCCGGCAGTCCACCGACATACCGCTCGATCCTTTTCTCCAATGTTGGTACAACGTCCGGTGCCAAGGTAGCTAACTCATGGAATCTTGTGGTGTAGGCCAGATGCCCAGCACCGATCGTGACAAGATTGAGTAACTCAGTCTCAACCTTCTTCAGTTCATTCCTTGGGCAAAACTCTGCCCTCAGCATAGCCTTGAAGTCATCCCAAGGCATTGACAGAGCCTCATCCCTGCCTCTAGTATGCACTTGTGCGTTCCACCATGTCAGAGCTCGCTTGTTAAACGAGCCAGCAGCATACCTCACTCTATGCTGATCAGGACAGCCACTGATGTCGAGAGTTGTTTCATCTTCTCGATCCATTGGATCAATCCGACGGCACCTTCACTGCCACTGAAACTTGGTAGCTTGCATCCTACAAAGTTTTTGTAGGCATAGCCTTGAAGTCATCCCAAGGCATTGACAGAGCCTCATCCCTGCCTCTAGTCTGCACTTGTGCGTTCCACCATGTCAGAGCTCGCTTGTTAAACGAGCCAGCAGCATACCTCACTCTATGCTGATCAGGACAACCACTGATGTCGAGAGTTGTTTCCATCTTCTCGATCCATTGGATCAATCTGACGACACCTTCACTGCCACTGAAACTTGGTGGCTTGCATCCTACAAAGTTTTTGTAGGAATAGTCCTGATGGTGTCGGGTGTTTCCACTGCCTTCTCCCGATGAGTTGGCGATGTTGTTGCTGTTGATTCTATTCATCATGTCTGGGATTACATCCCTCAGCTGACTAGTCAGCAGTGTGGCCAGTGCGATAGTAGCGTGGTCCAACTCATGAACAGGTGGTGGCGGATGAGGAGGTGGAGGTGGTGGAGGAGAGTCAGGTGGTGTCAGTGTCGAAGAGTGTGGAGCTGAATCTTGAGGTGGTGGTAGTAGAGCTGGTGGTGGTCTTCTTGGCGGCATTCTGATCATAAGCGAAAGAAAATCGGTTAGTGCAGTGATCAGATGCAAAAGACACTTGCAAATAGAATCCTATGTTGTATGTTCACTACATGAGGGTCCCTAGGTTATAGTCTAGGCCAAACCATTTAAGTAATATGACCTATATTTCTCTATAACCATGGCTCTGATACCAATCTGTCACACCCCGAGTTGGCGGGCTGGATCGACTTTCCCGTCGGGCGGAAAGTTCTCGGGGCGCGATATCGTTTGATAATCAAAATGATCAGATTGTTTGCATAGCACATGAGATATAAATGAGAAATGCTAACATGACAATGATATAGACTTACAAAGTTAAATGACATTGTTTTCTCATAATTTAACTAAGTAAATCTATTCAAAGAATCAATAAGTTTCTATCTTGTAACTATACAAGATCGACAAAATATGATTCATTGTTTTGTCATTCCAAAAGTATGTTCGATCACAAAATGTAGCTGGATGTTCTAAAAGTCCACTAGCTATGTTCTTGAATACTGGTAACTAAGCCTGTTCGTCACCTGAGAAAACATGAATTTAAACAAAGTCAACACTAGGTTGGTGAGTTCATAAGTTTGATAATTGAAAACCTTGAATTGTTCACTTACACAATCAGAATGTCATACATGTTACTTGTAAGTTGTTTGATTCACCTGTTCACACAATGGCCTCTCCATAGTTATATTTACAAATAGTATCTCATCCTAATAGTTATGCTTATATATAGGGGAACAAGCCCCAGCCACCATCCCACCACATAACTAATAGAATTCCACACCACTTGCAATACAACTCTAGAGATCCATTTTCATTTCACCTGTTCATCGCATTTGATATTCATCTGTTGTATCTTATGTAGAATAATATGTTGAGAGGGGTTTAGTTATCAAAACGAAGTATTGATACACCCTCCATATATTAAGGAAGTTAGATTAATTTAATCTTATCCTTGTTATTATTCTATTACTTGTGGGGTTAACTGTTAATTACTTTTAATAATAAGAGTGTTAGTTAACCAATTGATATTTGTTCTCAAATTGAAGTGCATAGAGCCGAAAAGGAATCCATTGCAAATCTCACGAAATCAGATTACAATGCATCCGGTTTACCTCTACCACTTTGTATTACCGCAGGCCTCATCAAAACGGTTACTAGTAATATGACATGAGAGAAATTAAATTCCTCAGTCTACTAGTCAACAGAACTCGATGGATTAATTACAATATCACTGCTGATTAATATCACCACGTGTCGCTTACCAGACCCTGACTGTTCGTCGCCCTGTCACCAGTCATACGTTACTGGCCAAATGATAATATGATCAACATACCAGCCCTACAAGCTGGAGGTTTGTCAAACCTATGGTACCACTATGCTATCGTCGGTTTAGTCACGTCAAACTAACTGGTCAGCGATTTGTGAAGGGACTTACAATGATTAACTTGAATACATGGCACGTGATTGAAATGATATAATGTAGACTGTTCAATAGTAATCAATTGTATTGTGTTCACCAATGTTGTTTGTTCTCAATGTTGTGTGTTTCTCGTTGTTAACAAAGTTCTATAAGATCTTGTCTTATTATACGATGTTAATTGTTGTGTGAATGATGTTGTTATCATGAAATTATGTTATCATGATTATCATTCCTTGTTGTTCCATATAGTCACCTTGTTGTCACTAAGGTGTGGTAAGAGCTAGTCTTACTACACTTAGTCGACTCAGGTGGTGGATGATACTTGTTTGTGTTATCTTGTAATCTGCACTGATTTGGAAGCTGAGTGTTATAAGAACTTGTCTTATTACACTTAACTAACTCTGGTGTTGAATGATATTATGATGATATATTATCTTCATATCATTCTTGGTTGTTGTTGTTGTTGTCATCATGTTCACCTGTGATAATCTCAATATATGTTCTTGTAAGAATAATTAAGAGTTATAAGATGAAATCTTATAACTATGTTATTCTATTGTGTTGATGATTTATGAAGTTATATTTTCATATTCATCTTAGTTGTCCCTGTCATATCATGATCATACCGACATGCATACAATGATAAACGATAATAAGTCAAGCAATATTATCTAAATCAAAGCATAAGCAATATATTAAACTAAACTTTTAAATAAATAAAATATTTAGCATGTTTCTCAGCCCCGAGAGTTTAAAATCAGTTAAGTTTAGAAAAAGGGCGAATGAACTCACCTTATAACTGTTGTGGTTGACTTAGCCTAAACAAGAACGCAGGCGTTCTTTGTTGTACTTGATGATGTATTCACGATCTTGTATTGTTTACACGTTGTTTGTAACTTATAAGTATAAGTTGTAGTGATTTGTGTTCGTGTATGTGTTAGCCCTAAAATTGGCTAACACTCGTGAGTTGCGGTCATCATTCGGCCCTGTTTATCTATTATCGAGTTTAATAATACTTAACCCAATTAGATTAAGGTTAGCACACTTTGTCACGATATGTAATCTTGAAACTATTATAGTTCATTATTACCATACTTAGGTTTTAGTTTGTAAGATTATAAATCCTTTGCACTTTGTGAGAACTTGAATAGGTTGTTACATGATTAATAAATAACCATGAAGTTATCCTTGTGAAATGTAATATTTTTAGGTGTTATGAATTGCAAAATTCCAATATTATACCACCTTTGTAGTATTTGTTACCCAATCCATGCATGTTACTCCTCTTGTTGGTTTTAAGTGGTTGTTACATCTAGCATCAAAAGACCCGAATAGATAATGCTATGACTGAATGAATATATGAGCCGAATAGATTATGTTGGGCCAAACTAGTGGTCCCGAGCCCATCTAACAACTCTGGGCCGGATGAGGGAATCCTGGGCCAAAGCAAGTGATGGGCCGAAGCTGTCTTGTGGGCCGGTTGGTTTGGGCCAAATGCTAGAATGTGATGTTCTAGGTTCGCTGTCAAGTATAGGTTAACCAATTTAGGTTCGTGGTCTCCCGGTTCGTGGGTCCTATGGTTCGGCTATCCACTGTGCTCAGGTTCGTCCCATCAAGGGTTCGGGTGGTCGGAGGTTCGCAAAGGAATAGGTTTGCATGGAGGAGAGGTCCGGTGTTGGTGGTTAGCAGCAGCTAGGTTTGTTGGCCCTAGGTTCGGCTATGCATGAGGTCCAGCGGAGTTTAGGTTCGGTGGAGCAGGGGTTCGGCCAGGTACAAGGTTCGTTCCTCCCTTCGCGCGTATTCGTTCGAATCGTCACCCGGACGAATACGACGATGGTTTTGCTTTCTGATTCCTGTTTTCTACTTTTCAGTCATCATTTCAGAACGTTAGACTCACAGATATGTTTGTGTGAATCGTCGCCCACGCAAACACACTGTGAGTTCGTTATTCTGAAATAACACCGAAATTGTGTTTTGAATTGTGTTTCCTCACTGACGGACTCAACTACACTTCCTGTTTTCACATTGTTTTCGTATTGATTTATCGGCCATCTGATTACTGTCATCTATGGATATCAGATCGTAACCGACATGTTCTTGTTGTTTACTTGTACACTGTTGTTTCTCTTGATTCGTTGTATTAACTGTATTTAGGTTTTCAGCTAAATACAAACAACTATTGTTTATCGTGAGTTGTTGTACTTACGGTATTTAAGTTTGCACATAAATACGTACAACTGTTTCTTGTATTCCAAGTTCTGTTATCACAAACATTGTTCACGCATTGTATTTACACACAGTAAATAGTGAAAGTACACATACCTTACGGACTTGCCGGACGATCAGGTACTGGATGTCACACATACTTTCAGTTTGTTATTCCAAAACAATATTGAACTTATGTTTTGAATTGTATTTCCTTAATGACGGACTCAACTAGCTTGCCTATTTTCACGTTGTTATCATTGAATTCCCATTGTTTTCTCATTGAATGTCGGCCATCTGATTCCTGTTATTTGTGGATATTAGATCTCAACCGATATGATTTGTCATTTGTTTACACATTGTTGTTTCTCATGAGTTGTTGTATTTACTGTATTTAATTTTTCACTTAAACACATACAATTGTTGTTTGTTTTCTGAGTCCTGTTGTCACACAACTGTTTACACATTGTATTTACACATAGTAAATAGTGAAAGTACACATACCATACGGACTTGCCGGACGATCCGTACTGGTTGTCACAGTCTCCTCTGTTAAAGAAATTTAGTCCCGAAATTTAAGCATCGTTTTCGGGCACTACTTCTTCAAACAGGTGGGGATACTTTGTCTTCATGTGATCCTCACACTCCCAGGTAAATTCTGGTCTGCGCTTGGAGTTCCATTGAACCTTCACGATTGGAATACGGCTTCGTTTCAGTCTCTTGACTTCACGATCCATAATCTCTACAGGTTCTTCAATGAAATTTAGTTATTCATCCACTTGTATCTCTTCCAGAGGTATGACTAACGATTCATCAGCGAGACATCGCTTAAGATTTGATACATGAAATACATCGTGTACCCCGCTGAGTTTATGAGGAAGTCTGAGTCTGTATGCCACAAGACCGATCCATTGAGTTATCTCGAACGGTCTGACATACCTTGGTGCTAACTTGCCTTTAGCCCCAAAATGAACCACGCCTTTCCACGGGGACACTTTCAACATGACTCGGTCACCCACTTGAAAATCTAAAGGCTTTCGCCGTTTGTCTGCGTAACTCTTTTGGCGGCTACGTGTTTCTTGTAGTCTCTGTTGAATCTGGGCAATCTTATCATTAGTCTCCTGAATAAGTTCAGGCCCGGTGATTCTGTTGTCTCCCACTTAGGTCCAACAAATTGGAGACCGACATTTTCTACCATATAATGCCTCGAACGGAGCACATCCGATACTGTTGTGGTAGCTATTATTGTAGGAGAACTCGATGAGTGGTAGGTGTTTGTCCCAACTTCCACCGAAGTCTAGGATGCATGTCCTCAACATATCCTCCAGGGTATGGATTGTTCGCTCGCTTTGACCATCCGTTTGTGGATGATAAGCGGTGCTTAAGTTGACACTTGTCCCTAAGGATTGTTGCAATGATTGCAAGAACCGCGATGTAAATCGACTGTCCTGGTCTGAAATAATAGATAGTGGCACCCCATGCCGTACTACTATTTCATTAACATATAGTCTTGCTAGTTTCTCCATCTTGTAGTTTTCTCTGATTGATAAGAAATGAGCGGACTTGGTTTATCGATCAATAATGACCCATATGGAATCATGTCCGCTGAAAGTACAGGGTAGCTTGGTAATAAAATCCATAGCTATTTGTTCCCACTTCCATTGTGGTATCTCTGGTTGTTCCAGCAAACCTGACGGTTTCTTGTGCTCAGCTTTGACCTTGGCACTTGTTAGGCACTTACCAACATAAGTATCCACATCTTTCTTCATACCTGGCCACTAATAAAATGACCTAAGATCTTGGTACATCTTATCAGCACCAGGATGAACAGAATAACATTGTTTTGTGTGCCTCGTCAAGAATGAGTGTTTGAAGTTCATCTACGGCCGGGATCCATACACGATCCTGAAAGCAGATAACTCCATCTTGTTTTGTCTCAAAGTGTTTCTTAGCTTCACAGTCGAGCTCGTTTGTCAAGTTGTTTCTTGCCACTGCCTCTTGTTGTGCTCTTTGAATTTGATCTCTCAGACTTGTTTGCACAGTCATTCCCATTGCTCTAACGTGCAAGGGTTTGACTCTTTCCTTCCTGCTCAAAGCGTCTGCAACAACATTAGCTTTGCCTGGATGGTATTTGATCAAACAATCGTAATCGTTCAGGAGCTCAACCCAACATCTCTGTCTCATGTTAAGCTCTTTCCTTCCTGCTCAAAGCGTCTGCAACAACATTAGCTTTGCCTGGATGGTATTTGATCAAACAATCGTAATCGTTCAGGAGCTCAACCCAACATCTCTGTCTCATGTTAAGCTCATTCCGATCAAATATGTGCTGTAAACTCTTGTGATCTGTGAAGATAGTGCATTTGGTACCAAACAAGTAATGTCTCAAATCTTTAACGCAAAGACAACAGCTCCCAGTTCTAAGTCATGTGTCGTGTAGTTCTTCTCATAGATCTTCAACTGTCTTGACGCGTAAGCAATGACTTTATCTCGTTGCATTAAAACAAAACCGAGTCCTTGATGGGAAGCATCACAGTATACTACAAAGTCATCATTGCGCACTAGGAGTGTTAAGATTGGAGCATTGCACAATCTTTGTTTCAGTGTTTGGAACGCCTTTTCTTGTTTCCGTGTCCACACGAATGGTTCACTCTTCTGTATCAGTTTTGTGAGAGGCAAGGCTATCTTAGAGAAGTTCGAAATGAATAACTGGTAATAACCCGCCAATCCGAGAAATGATCTGATCCCTGTCGGTGTTGTGGGCACATCCTAGTTCTTGATTTCTTCAATCTTGGCTGGATCAACATGAATACCATTACTGTTAATCACATGATCCAAAAATTGAACTTCCCTTAACCAGAATTCACACTTGGAGAATTTGGCATAGAGTCGTTCATTCTTTAGGATTTCCTAAATTGTTCTGAGATGTTGCTCATGTTTCGTCTCGTTTCTTGAGTAGATCAATATATAATAATTAAAGACAATAACAAATTGACCTAGATACGGCTTGCACACCCGGTTCATTAAATCCATGAACACTGTCAGTGCATTCGTCAATCCGAATGGCATCATCATGAATTCGTAGTGACCATATCGGGTACGAAATGTCGTCTTGGGTATGTCTTCCTCTTAAATCCGGAGCTGGTGATAACCTGAACGCAGGTCTATTTTTGAAAAGTACTGAGCTCCCATTAATTGATCAAACAAATCATCAATCCTTGGTAACTGATATCGATTCTTGAGGGTGAGTTTGTTAAGCTCTCTGTAATC
Source organism: Mikania micrantha (assembly GCA_009363875.1). Taxonomy (NCBI): domain Eukaryota; kingdom Viridiplantae; phylum Streptophyta; class Magnoliopsida; order Asterales; family Asteraceae; genus Mikania; species Mikania micrantha. The sequence continues at coordinate 40,714,932 of CM018691.1, read as the reverse complement.
AATGCACATTCTGAAGGATCCATCCTTTTTCTTGACAAACATAACCGTAGCTCCCCATGGTGAGAAACTTGGTTTGATGAATCCTTTGTCTAGTAGTTCTTGTAGTTGGTTGGACAGATCCTGCATTTCTGATGGTGCAAGTCTGTAAGGAGACTTAGCCACAGGAACCGCTCCCGGAATTAAGTCAATTCGAAACTACACTGATTGCTCCAGTGGCAGTCCCGGTAAATCATCAGGAAACACGTCCGCGTAGCCTTTAACAACCGGTACATCTTGAATCTTGATCGCTTTGTTGTCTTTCTCCACAACGTGAACTAGAAATGCGATACACTGTTTCCTTAGACACTTGCGTGCCTTTATGCAGGATATTATCCTGACACTGCGATTTGCTTGATCTCCATGAATTTCCAACACCTGATTGTTCTCCACTGGAATATGTAGTAGATTTTCGAAACAGGCGAATTCAACTCTGTTAAGAGATAACCAATCCATTCCGACAATGAAATCGAAACTGCCCAGTTCCATTGGTATCAAATCGATGGAAAATGTGTGATCACCAAGTGTTAGTGGGCAGTTCCTAAGTATCGTGTTAACTGTTATCTGTTTGCCGTTTGCTATCTCAATGATATAAGGGGAGTCTAATGATTCCTCAACATGATTAAGTTGGCATGCAAAGTCGGATGAGATAAAACTCTGATCCGCACCAGTGTCAAATAATATGGATGCATAAAAGTCAGATAGGAGAAATGTACCCGTGTCCACATTCGGGTCTTGTCAAGCAGCAACAGCTCCAATCTGAAAGGCTCGCCCTCTAGCTACTTGAGCCCCTGGTTGATTTCTCTTGGGGCAGTCCCTCGAGAAGTGTCCACGTTCACCACAATTATAGCAAGACCGGTTGTCAGCAGCAGCAGTAGCAGCTGTAACCGCTGCTTTGTTGTTTCTGTTTGGAGTCCCCGTGATCCTGCATTGAGTGGCCTAATGACCAAGCTTCCCACATTTGTTGCATTACCTGCACTGGGAAGTTGGTTGGTGATGATACTGGTAGTTGTTGCACAAAGGTGCTGTGCCAATGTAAGGCCGCTTGATTTGTATTGATGGTGGTTGGTTAGCCATTGGTGTTTGAGTGGTTGCAGCATAGTTCTTGACCACTTTCTGTTTCTTAGCCGGGCGTTTAACTGGCTATCTTGAACTTCCAACCCTTGTTGCTTCAGTTTCCTTCTTCAGTTCCCTGGAGGCAACCGTCACATCTGTCAGTGTTGATGACAAAGTGACAACCATCTCTAGGGTAGTTGGGTGTGCAACAATCACATGCCCTTGAATACAAGCCGGCGATCCACTGACATACCGCTCGATGCGTTTCTCCAGTGTTGGCACTATATCTGGTGCCAATGTAGCCAGCTCATTAAATATGGTGGTGTAGGCCAGATGTCCAGCACCAATCATGACAAGGTTGAGTAGCTTAGTTTCAACCTTCTTCAGTGCATTCCACGGGCAAAACTCTGCCCTCAGCGTAATCTTGAAGCCTCATCTCTTCCTCTGACTTGTACTTGGGCGTTCCACCAAGTCAGTGGTCGTTTGTTGAATGAGCCAGCAGCATACTTCACTTTATACTGATCAGGGCAGCCACTGATATCAAGAGTTGTCTCCATCTTCATTATCCATTGGATCAAGCCGACAACTCCTTCATTGCCACTAAATGCGGGTGGCTTGCATCCTACGAAGTTCTTGTAGGAGTAGTCTTGTTGATTTCTAGTGTTGTCACTGCCTTCACCAGATGAGTTGCTAGTGTGGTTGTTGCTAGAGTTGATCCCGTTAATCATGTCGGGAATTACTTCCCTCAGTTAACTGGTCAGCAGAGTGGCCAGTGCGATCGTAGCAGGATCAAACTCGTGGTTTGGTGGTGGCGGATGAGGAGATGTAGGTGGTGTAGGTGTTGAGGAGTGAGGTGAATGCGGTGGTGGTGGCAACAATGGTGGAGGTCTTCTTGGCGGCATTCTGATCACAACCGAAAGAAAATCGGTTAGTGCAATGATCAAATGCAGAAGACGTATGCAAATAGAATTCTGAGTCTTATGTTCTCTACATGAGGGTCCCTAGGTTATAGTCTAGGCCAAATCGTTTAAGTAATATGACCTATATTTCTCTATAACAATGGCTCTGATACCAATCTGTCACACCCCGAGCCGGCGGGCTAGATCGACTTTCCCATCGGGCGGAAGGTTCTTGGGGCGCGATATCGTTTGATAATCAAAGTGATCAGATTGTTTACATGGCACATGATATATAAATGAGAAATTCTAACATGACAATGATATAGAATTACTAATTTAAATTACAATGTTATGTTCATAATTTAACTAAGTAAATCTATCCAAAAGAATCAGTTTCTGTCTTGTAACTGTACAAGATCTACAAAAGATGATTCACTGTTTTGTCATTCAAAATATGCTCAACACAAAATGAAGCTAGTTCTTCTAAAAGTCTACTAGCTTAATCCCTGAATGCTGGTGACTAAACCTGTTCGTCACCTGAGAAAACATGCATTTAAACAAAGTCAACACTAGGTTGGTGAGTTCATAAATTTAGTAATTGAAAACATTGATTTGTTAACATACACAGTGACAATGTCATACACAAATCCTGTTAATGTTTGATTCATCTATCTCACATAATGGCCTCTCCATAGTTATATTTACAAGTAGTACTTCATCCTATCAGTTTTGCTTATATATAGGGCATACGTAGGGGAACAAGCCCCAGCCGACATCCCACCACATACTTAACAGAACTCAATACCACTTGCAATACAACTATGGATACCCATTTCTATCTCACATGTGTTCCACCCATTTGATGTTCATGTTGGATAATGGATGTCTGATTAACGATAAGTTCAATGTTGCTATGAAAGGTATGATCCAAAGGGTTACACTTTGGAAGGCAACGACTTTATGTTTAATTGTTAAACATAATATACGATCACGAATTGTCGGTTTTATCAAATTGGCTTTTATTATTTATGAAATAATAATCGGTGGGAATTAATTATAGAGATAATTAATTCATTAAACAAATTAAGTTTTGAACTTTATTATAAGGGATTGTTAGTTAAATGTTAATTGACAAACAAACATTTAGTTAAACTTTAAACATTTAATTAAATACTACTAAGTAATTGTTAGTTAGTAATATTGGAGAGAGTAATTAAATGGTTTAATTACTAAAAGAGTTTAATCAAATTAAAAGAGTTTAATTTGAATTAAGTATGAAATAAGTGGTGGGAATTCCAATTTTGAATTGTAATTCCTAGATCCTAAAAATGTGGATCTAATTTGATTATTTAATTTAGATCAAATCACCACATTTGACTACAACTCTTTCACCCACTCTCCTTTCCTTCTCCTTTGGAGCCGTCAACCATGGCGTCGCAAGTAGCCACCACCGAGCCACCTAGCCGAGCCGCAGTCAAGGCCGCACCAGGGCCGTGACTAGGCTGCATCAAGGGTCACATCGGGCTGCCATAGGGCCGCAAGGGGACAACCACTCTTGAGCCGATCATGAGCCGCCCCAAGCCGAGCCGTGGTCTGAACCGAGAGCCAAACCGAGCCAAAATCAGTTTGGTCCATTCCGGTGATTCGTGGGACGAGATCCGGATTCGGGTGATCGTAGTGAGTCAACTAGTGAGACCGTTGCTGATCCATCATGTGGATTTGGAACCGCTTCGTAAAAGGTCGATTTCTAAAACCCCCTATGGTTATGTTATTTAATTTAATTGTTGTTTAAACAATTTGTAACTGGATCCTAATTTGGGAATTGTTTCGATTACGAATCGAAAGGTTATAAAATTTTAAATGCTTCCGCTGTGTCAGATCTGATCTGATAGTTTAATCCGGTTTTATGAAAACTGATTTTTTCAATTAATGCGATTAATTAAAATTGATTAAATGAAAAGTAACCTAGAATTCCCAACAGTGGCATCAGAGCGATTTTTACAAATGTTTAAATGCAATTAATAAATCGATCTTTGTTTGTTTTTGTTTTGTCAAAACTTTTGTTTGACAAAAAAGATAGAAACTATGAATGTGATGATTGTGATTGTGATTATGATTATGAATCGAGCCCTAGGATCCGACCCATGTGATCGTGTCTTTTGTTTTGTTTGATTGGTTGGGTTTTGAAATCTTGTATTTCTACGGGTATTTGGACCCAATGTAATAGAATAGGTTTCAATTTTTTTGTAATGTGATTTGTATTTTACAAATATAATCAAGTAATGGATACAAGACGGAAGATAGAGACAATCGGGGAGATCGAAGATGGAGATCTTGGATCAAGTGGGAGACAACATTCAAGACGTTGAATTGTAAACTCTAGTATCGTTCTGTTTGTGTTTGATGACTCGAACTAAACCGAACAAATGAGACTTTGGCTCATTTCATAATCACATTTTGATTTTTGTGGTTGTTTAATATTTATGAAATATAAAACTAGTAAAATTTTTTTTTTTTTCACTATCATTGCAAAATGATAAGTAATACAAAAGGAGTTTTGTAGTTGCTTTAAAAGGGGTTTTAAAATAAAAGTGTTTTATTTTAACAAATCAAGTTTATAAAATAAAAGGTTTATTTTATAAAATTAGAACTTGTTAGTTTAAAATGATTCGCGATAATTACCGACTTAGTTTAAATAAGGTATTTAAAACTAATCGAGTCGGGAGTTGAAAGGAGTTTCAAACTATCGCAAATCATGAACAAAATATGATTTTGTTAATATGAGATTGTACGATTTGTGTCATGCTTCAAATCGTTCAATAGTTTTAAACTAAAACAATAAAATCAATACGATTGATTGGACTAACAAATTCGCGATTATGATCAAGTTAGTTTTAATAAGGTATTAAACAAATTATAAATTAGGTCAAAATTGAAATAGGATTTCAATTAGATAGAGAATAAATAAAATAGTGATTTTATGAAATGCACAACTATCCTCATTTAAAATTAGTTGTCCATAATGTTTTTGAAGCATAAAAGCAATTAATTAAAGTAATTAAATGACTCATTGGTCAAGATGTTTATTTTTTAAATATGTAAACCTAGAGTTAGTGCTTACCCTGCTATAGGTTTATATATGTTAGAAAAAGGATAAACATTTTGATTTAAATGTCACCTTTTAATTTGAGACACTTTATCAATTTGACCTAACATCTAGTGTTAGTGCTTACCTTGTACTAGGTCTGTGGTTTTATTGAAAAGGAATGATCGCGATTCCTAATACACTTAGGCCGGTCATTCAGTCAAAAATCGAAAGGCATATACTTGAAGAGTCAAGTTGCATAGTTGGGGTAAATGTACAAAGTTAGAAATGAGTATTCTAACAAACCCCAAAACTTGAGGATTATGATTGTCATAATTGGTTATCGTAACCCTCATGTATTATTGTGAGCAATAAATAGAGAGCTTAGCCAATTCACTGTTCATTAAATAAACAGGATCTCACAATTCTATATTAATTTTGTTAATGAGTGATAATTAATTTGGGATTATATAAAGCATGAAATACTAAAACTTTTCTTTTGAATTTTATAGATGTCTTTCATTGATGCTACTAAACCTTATAGGATATATCTATTTCAAAATCATTTCAATGGGAGTAATTTTTTTACTTGGATGCATCACCTTAGAAAAGTCCCAAGAATAGAAGGAAATTTGTATGCTTTGGATAACCCCATTACTCCTGAGCCACCTATAGGTGGCACCACATCTGAAAGGATGAAGCACATTGGACACGAATGCGAGATAAATATCTCATATTGACTTTGGTGTCTCCTGGATATGTGGATCAGCTTATGTATCTCTCCAGTCATGAGATGATTGAGGAGATCAATAAGAGTTTCCTGCCAAATAGGTTTTGGCGATTTTAAATTTTTAAGGAGGTCCATGCATGATGTTACAATATAGTTGGTTCAAAGTGTTTGTTTTCAAGCTAAACCATGTGGCCGAATGATGTTAGGCCGACTGATGCCCCATCCGAATAAACATGGCTGAATATATGTGAGTTTATCCGAAGCAAGCTTGTGCGAATGAGGCTTGGTCTTTGGCCGAAAGAAGGCATGGTCCGAATGGGCTTCATACGGCTGGTGACTGTCACACCCCGAGCCGGCGGGGTTGGATCGGAGTCCCCATCGGGCGGAAGGTTCTCGAGGCGCGATATCGTGAGTGATAATCGTGATGATCATATTGTTTACATAGCATCAATGTTAAGAATAACTAAAGCACAATAACATTTAACTAGGATTACAAAGTTAAATTTACATTTGACAATGTTCAGTAATTTAAGTAAATAAACCTATCAAAAGAATCGTATGTTTCCTATCTTGTATATGTACAAGATATCAAAAGTGATTCGTATCCATAGCAAAACATGTGCTTCCAAAAGTAGGCTAGGTCTGCTAACTGGCATCCTAGTATTCAATCCAAAAACTTAAGCTTATTCCTGTGCGTCACCTGAGAAAGCATGTGAGAAAAACAAAGTCAACACAATGGTTAGTGAGTTCATGTAGTTTTGGTATTTGAAAAATAGCTTTTGTTTACTGTTTCAAAGTTTGCAAGTTGATAGCATCCGTATGTGTTAGCTTCAATATCGGTTTAACAAGCATTATGTTTAAACGTTTATGATATCAACCCAAAAGTGTTCATGTTCCCCTAGGTAACAACCTTAATCTCATTAACACCACCTGTATCATCCAACTCGGTATGCTTATATATAGGGCATACCCCTGAATCGAACCTACGACCCGCCCAGACGCCATCCCACCACATACTAAGTCTCATGAGACATTGCTGTTAATGATAATTAAGCGGCTTACCTACCCTTTAACACACACAAAGTAGCCTCTGAGTATCAAGTTTATGAGGCACCATTATGGACGGCTGAACACCCTAAGGAGTTCAGCACCCATCCATAACGGTCCTAAGTATAACTCGTGACGTGTTATGATAGAGAAGCCTCAAGCTGACACAAGGTCAACTAGAAGAACCCAAATCATTCTAGTCACTTGTCGTAACCATAGAAGAATCAAGAAGAAAACTGAATGACTAGTAGGGGTTGACACCTAGGTCAACACGCGGCGGCCAATCAGTCTGTCTTACATGATTTTGACAACAAAGAACACTGATGACTAGTAGGGGTTGACACCTAGGTCAACACGCGGTGGCCAACAGTCGGTCTTACGATGTCCGACAAAGAAGAACACTGATGACTAGTAGGGGTTGACACCTAGGTCAACACGCGGCGGCCAATCAATCTGTCTTACAATGTCCGATAGTTTAAGCAAACAAGTCTAAAGCATTCACATAGTTTCACTGATGACTAGTAGGGCTTGACCAATGTCAAGACGCGGCGGTCAATCAGTCTGCTGTCTGTGCATTCCAAGCATATCAAGTATATCAAGCATTCATGTTTTACAAGCATATCAAGTATATCAAGCATTCTTGTTTTTACCAAGCATATCAAGTGTATCAAGCATTCATGTGTTTTTCAAGCCTTCCAAGTATATCGAGCATTCAAATGTTTTCAAGCCATCCATGTATATCAAGCATTCCAGTTTTTTTTCTCAAGCATATCAAGTGTATCAAGCATTCATGTGTTTTCAAGCCTTCCAAATAAAGGTGATATGACTGAGAGAATGGGAAACCCATTCGGCCGAATCAGCAAGCCATGCGACCCTTGCTTCTGTCGGCAATAGAGTCCTTCAGCCAAGCTCATGCGTCCCAACCATTCGGCCGAATGTCCAGCAAGGGTACCACGATAGTGAAGGTTTTAAGGTCAAAGTTCATGGGGTTTTCAGGTGGTAGTGGGTGTATAATCAGTCGCGAGGGTGTTAGGTTCAAGGGGGTAGGGCTGGAATTGAATGGACTTGTGGGTTGACCATGGGTTTAGAAACCCTAGTTTTCATGACTTTTAATGTTAAATACCTCGAATCTCAGTAGTTTTTGCTCTAGATCGGTTGTACTTTCGTGTAGAGGAGGTCGAGATCTTTGTTTAGGCACCAAGAACGTTCAAATCCATCAAGAAATGAGGGAGATCTATGGATTTGAAGATCAAAACTTGTAGAGAGAAAGAGGAACCGAATTTTTAGAGAGAGAAGGGTGTAGGTGATGAGAGTAAATGGAATTAAATGATTGTTAATGGGTTTTTATACCCGCGTGTATTCGGGTTCGTTTCGGTTATTCGGTTCGCGTTTTCGTCGCGTTCCCGGATCGTTACGCGCATTATTTACAAACTTCAAATAAAAGGGTTTATTTTAAACGTTTGGAAGTTGGTTATTTCAAATAAACAGTTTAAATATTATTTCCTTGAATTATTTATCGCGATTTATTATTTTCACGCGTTTCGTAACTTTTCGCATAGTTTACGTATTATAATTTAAATAGTTTCCTTTTAAATTTCTTTCTGATGAGTTTCAAAATTGTAAAATAGGAAATATTATATTTCCTTAATATCATTATCGTTCCAATTGTCTTCGTTTTCGTTTCGTCAGAAAACGTCACTTACGCTCGTTTTCGTACAGAGCCCTAACTGTATGAACACGATCGTACGTTTCACTTTTTGATTTTGTTTTATACTTTCCAGTCATCATTTCAGATCGTTAAAATTTCAGATCTATTCGTACAGATCGTCACCTGTACGAATAACTCGTTAGTTTAGCATTCTGTAACAACAACTGTTATATCTTTGTTCTGTTTATCCTCGCATATGTTTATACATACTAGCATCAAATCAAGTATCTGTGTGTCATGTTTGTGTTGTCTGATATGTTTCTGAATGTTAAACCATAAGGTTTTAAATAAGATTTCAGACAATCGCATCATAGTTTCGTGTTAAGCCTCATGTGTGAATAGTATCAACATGGTTTCACGTAATGTGCGCCTGAGTTACTGTGCGCTTTACTGTGCAACTTACTGTTCCGGTAATGATTCCGGCACAGATGTTACAGTCTCCCCTTGTTAAAGAAATTTCGTCCCGAAATTTAAAAGTTATTATCGGTGACATCTTCCTTTACAACAAGCGAGGAAACTTTGTTTAGTGTAACTTCCCTTCATTCCCAAATAAACTCTGGGTCGCGTTTGGGATTCTTATGTATGACCTCGAAGTGTTGCTAGTCCTATTGCTCATAGTTGTCTTACTGTTACTGCTTGCTAATTCTCTATGTGACTCTGACACCTTATTGTTCAAAACTAATTGATGCTTTGAGCATCAATTGTTACACAATCTTAGTGTTAGCTATAGTCTCCTACGTATGTTATGTGTATTAACTAGGAACTCTTTCGTTGTTTGTATCACAATAAAAGGATTCCTAAGTTCCATAGAATACTTTTGTGATTGTACAATTATGAATAAGATAAATTTCTTATTCAGACTAGTATCAACATAAAATGAAATCTTATGAGTGAGGAGATACTACATACCAGTACCCGTCTCCGGGTCTTGGCGTGCTGCAGCGGCTCCAATCATATATGCTCTCCCACGAGGCACTTGAGCTCCTTGTTGTGCTCTCTTCGGACCGTCTCTGGAGAAATGACCTAGTTCTCCACCGTTATAGCATCCTCGATTGTTGTTGTTGTAGTTGCCAGGGTTTTGTGGTGGTGGCATTGCCATGGCGGCGTTGTTTACCGCCGGTGCCGGTGTGGTTCGGCAGTGTTGAGCCAGATGACCTTTTCGGCCACAGTTGGTACACTGCCTACACGGCATTGTGGCAGCATGATGAAACTGACATTGTGCACATTGAGGATGTATGCATGAGTAGGGTTTGCGTGCAGCTTTAGCAGATACTGTAGCAACTTGATGAAGAGGCACGGGTATCGCGTAGTCTTGAGTGACCTTTTGCTTCTTCTATGGTTGTTCCTCTTTAGTCTTGCCAGAGTCGTCTTTCAATTCTCCGGATTTCACCATCACGTCAGTGAGTTTGGCGGGCAGAGAAATGGCGGACTCTAAAGTTACGGGGTTTGCAGTACATATCTGTCAATCAACTTTTCCAAAGTTGGCACCATTTCTGGCACCAAAGCTACCAGTTCGTGATAGCGAGTGGTGAAAGTCATATGGTCGGCTCCCTTCATTACATGGTTCGAGAGCTCGATCTCCAGCTGTTGCAGTTCGTGTTTTGGGCAGAACTCGTTCCTCAAAAGAAGCTTAAATTCTGCCCAAGGCATTGCCATCGCCTCATCTCTTCCCTTTGCTCGAATCTGGGCATTCCACCATGTCAGTGCTCGCTTGCTAAATGAACCAGCTGCATAGCGAACTTTATGGTGTTCTGGACAGCTGTTAATGTCCAAGGTGTTCTCCATTTTCTCTAGCCATTGGATTAATCCAACAGCGCCTTCAACTCCGGTAAAACTTGGGGGTTTGCATCCTACAAAGGATTTGTAGGAGCAATCTGGAGTGTGACTAGTGTTTCCACTAGCTTCCCTGGTTGTATGGCCAGAAGTGTTGCCATGTCCCTGAATCTGGTTTATCATCTCCGGGATGACATCTTTCAGTTGACTCATCAGTTGAGTACTCAGCAGTGTCGCCAAAGCGATAGTAGCAGGATCAACAACCGGTCCCGTAGTAGTGTTCGGAGGAGGACTATGTGGAGGATGAGGAGGTGGTGGTGGTGAATCTGCAGGTGAGGGTGTCGAAGAGTGTGGTGCAGAGGTCTGAGTAGTAGGTACAGGAGTCGGTTGTTTTCTTGGCGGCATTCTGATCATAACCAAAGGAATTTGGTTAGTGCAATGATCGAACGCAGAAAACATAATGCAAGCTTAACTCTTAAGTTCTCTACATGAGGGTCCCTAAGTTATAGTCTAGGCCAAACCGTTTAAGTAAATGACCTATTATTCTCTATAACCTTGAGCTCTGATACCAATCTGTCACACCCCTAGCTGGCGGAGTCCCCGTCGGGCGGAAGGTTCTCGAGGCGCGATATTGTGAGTGATAATCGTGATGATCAGATTGTTTACGTAGCATCAATGTTAAGAATAACTAAAGCACAATAACATTTAACTATGATTACAAAGTTAAATTTACATTTGACAATGTTCAGTAATTTAACTAAATAAACCTATCAAAAGAATCGTATGTTTCCTAATCTTGTATATATACAAGATATCAAAAGTGATTCGTATCCTTAGCAAAACATGTGATTCCAAAAGTAGGCTAGGTCTGCTAACTGGCATCCTAGTATGCAATCCAAAAACTTAAGCTTATTCCTGTGCGTCACCTGAGAAAGCATGTGAGAAAAACAAAGTCAACACAATGGTTGGTGAGTTCATGTAGTTTTGGTATTTGAAAAATAGCTTTTGTTTACTGTTTCAAAGTTTGCAAGTTGATAGCATCCGTATGTGTTAGCTTCAATATCGGTTTTACAAGCATTATGTTTAAAAGTTTATGATATCAACCCAAAAGTGTTCATGTTTCCCCTAGGTAACAACCTTAATCTCATTAACACCACCTGTATCATCCAACTCGGTATGCTTATATATAGGGCATACCCCTGAGTCGAGCCTACGACCCGCCCAGACGCCGTGTTTTTCCCAAGCATATCAAGTGTATCAAGCATTCATGTGTTTTTCAAGCCTTCCAAGTATATCAAGCATTCAAGTGTTTTCAAGCCTTCCAAGTATATCGAGCATTCAAGTTTTTTTTCCCAAGCATATCAAGTGTATCAAGCATTCATGTGTTTTCAAGCCTTCCAAGTATATCAAGCATTCAAGTGTTTTCAAGCCTTCCTAGTATATCAAGCATTCAAGTTATTTTTCCCAAGCATATCAAGTGTATCAAGCATTCATGTGTTTTCAAGCCTTCCAAGTATATCAAGCATTCAAGTGTTTATAGGACCAATAAGGAGCTTGGAAACAATCCGATTCCAATGGAAATCTACCCGACAGCCTCTGGAATAGTGCGGAATCCTATTCCAGGGTTTTCCAATCAAAACCAACAGCAACCGTGGTGATCCGAAGGCGTAGGAAGGACTTGTAAGCAAGAATCGAACACCACGGGTTGAGAATCGAACTTGGACGATCAATGGCCGCTCTAATCTTCTAGGGTTTGACTCTGGGATCTCAGGGAAGAAGGATGGCTCTTTAAAAAGTTAAGGTTGAAATGATTTTGAACTTGTATATATAGGCAGTTGACATTCGGCCGAATGAGAGGTCGAAACAGCTCATTCGGCGAATGACATCTGTCGAATAGGTAATTCAGTCGAATGAGTTATTCGTCGAATGACTCATTCGCTGACTAGACATACTCTGGTTTCATTCGGCGAATGACTTCATTCGTTAGAGTCATAAGCCCGAATGAACCATACTCATACTCAAATATATAATAAATCAAATCAACCAATAACATAATCATATAATCAATATAAAACATTAAGAATGATATATAAAGACAACTTCCATTAATATCTTGAATTTTACATGATGAGTATTACAAAACAGAACTAGGGACATTACATGTATCAACAAACTCCCCCTTGGACCTTGTTCAACTCTTGGAAGTGTCTTTCTTGAAATAGTTTTCCGATATAGCTTTCCAGTCTGCTCCAGCGTGGATCTTGAAAATGCTGCAGAGACGGATCACTCTCATAAAATGCAAAGCTTGCACCATGTCATGAACATCAATGAAAATTTGGTGCCTAAACAAAGCTTGAACATCATTGTGAGATAGGTTAGTCAGCCACATAGGATCAAATATCCTTACAGTCTCCCACTGTTTATCCTTGCACAAAACTATCACAGCCTCGCCAGTGCGCCCATTATAATACCACCATTAGAAGCCATCCATAAAGTCTTGTCGCATTTTCGGTAAAGGAATCTTCTTCAAAACTCTAGGGGGAAGCCACTTCAGGATAACCTTATGCTTACGGGTATCTCCGTTAATTTCTGGCAAGTAATAACGTTCAGGCTGCTGGGGCTGAAAGTTCACCCATCTCTTTCTGTACTCATACTGAATTTGCCTAGAAAACCAGGCAGACATTCCTGAGTCTTCACTGTACAGTAACTTCAGACGTGCTAATTGATTTACTTCAAAGCCCGGTAACTTCTTGAAGTCATGAGGGTGCTTGAAGTAATCAATTCCCTTTTCTCTTTTCACTGCATAGCAACCGAGGTCATGAAAGTATGCCCAGCTCAAGATTTGACCTCTAGCTTTGTAGCCTTTGGTCATGTAAACTTTCTTGTGTGTTGCTGGCATCTTCTCGGTGCTCTGTTTCTTCAATGCCACCCAGTAGGCCTCCCATTCTTCTTTTCTTTTCTTTTGTTCATCGGCTTCGGATTTGCTGGCTTCAACTTGCTCTTCCAGATATCTGACCAGAAGATCCTCTGTTTCTTGATCAAATGGTTCAGTGAATGTAGGCAACTCATCCTCAGTCGATGTGTACTTGGGATATTCCTCATCAGTGATATCCTCCAAAATCACTTCATCAATATCTTCAAAAATTTCTGGCTCAGGCTCATCTATAATAGGAATAGAGGTATCATCAGTGATAACCTCATCAGGATTTAACCTGAACAATTCAGCAATTTGTTCCTTTGTCAAGCAGTGTATAATTTCTCCCTCCTCCTTGTCATAGCTGACTGAGTGCTGTATGATGCCTTGAGCGTCAAGAATCATAGTGAGTGTTTCATCCAGTTGACGTCTCACAGGCACAGCTTCGACTTCCTCAGTAGCTGTTGGTTCTTCAGTTTGTGCTGGAGGAGATGGAGGAGTAGCCTGTTGCTTTTTGTCATTTGCCTTTTTGGATCGGATCTCAGATGGAGGGGCTTGATCGTCATCGTTATCATCGTCATCAGTACTGGATGATTCAGAAGACCCACTCCCCGATCCGTCCAGATCATCATCTTGATCAGACTTTTCATAATCGACCTTCTCCTCATCAGATTTTTCTTCCTTTTCTTCCTCTTCTTCATCTTCCTCTTCCTTCTTTTTCTCTGAATCTGAATCATCGGATCGGGTTGCAGTACCCTCAAGCCTGGGAGTGCTTTCCTTGGAACTTTCAACAAATTCAGCAAGTCGAGCATTCTCAGCTTCTAAAAGCAAAATCCTTTCATTGAAACCAGTGGCAGTCATGGCCAACTGGTTATGCTCATCTATATACTTCAGCAGCTGCTCTTCTTGTTGAGCAGAACGAGATCTAAGATCAGCTCGTTGATCAGCAGCCTGCAGCAACAAGGCATCCTGATCATTGATCCTTTGAGTGAGCTGAGATATCTTGTTCTCCTGCTCCATGTTTCTCTCCATCAGTCTCAGAACCATACTGTTCAGTGTGCTCAGCTGATCAACAACTGAAACAGTAGGTATGAACATGTCAGCTCGAGATGTAGAGGGGCCAGCAGAAGCAGCAACATACACTGGATCATGGGTAATAGGAGTGGTCAGCGGGGCAATAATAGTATGTGAGGGAACAGCCCTTGACCGTGTCAGTGAAGAAACTGAAACAGCTGCTACTGATGTAACAGTAGTTGTAGCAGCTGTAGTCAGTTCTGACCTCCTCTGAAAAGAGAACCTGGATCTCTTCCCTCTTCCTGCTCGGGAGGATATAGGCTGAGAAGTGGCAGCAGAAACAGCCACTGTAACTGAAGCAGAAGACCGAGGTGGAGGAGATAAATCAAACTCGGGAATAAAAGAAGGATCAGTAATCTCCTCTATCTCCTCTTCACTCCTCTTCCTCTTCCTCACAACCATCCTTCCACCAACCATAACCTTCTCATAACCATCCTCAATAAGATCATCAGAATCAGTACTATCTTCATCACCTTCTCCAGCTACACCATCATCCTCACTAGAGTCCTCTGACTCATCATCACCTTCTGTAGCATGAGGAACTGTAGCATCAAGAGAAGCAGAAGTGGTAACTGTGGTGGTAGTCAAGAAATCCAACTCTAAGAGAGAATCAACATCTATATCTTCTTCTTGAGCTGTAGAAACAACAACATCACTACCAACAACAACACCACCAACATCAACCATGCTCACATCAGCCGCAGTGGTTATGTCACCTACACCTGCACTCACCAATACAGAACTAACAGCTGCAGTGCACACAATCACTGAGCTTTCACCACCTCCTGCACCACTACCACCTGCATCGTCACCATCATCTCCTCCATCACTATCACCACCATCATCTGGTACAACAATGTCCTCAACATCAGAATCAGAATCATCGTGCCTCCATCTACGACCAACAGGAGCTCGATAATCTGTTATAGAGAGATGACCAAATAAAGATCGGATAGCTGGCTTTCTCTCTTTCCCTCTGTATGACAAGACTCTGTTCAGAGTGGTGTCATTCATATGCTCTAGACGAACAATATCATCATTGATCTTTGACAGATCAGGAACTTGAGCATCTATAAGCTGCTGCAGAAATCGAGGGTACATCAGAAATTTCTTGTCTCCCTTCAAGACAACGTTCTCATTCATGTGTATAAAAATCATCTCGGAGAAGTTGAATGGCTTGTTCAGCACCAACGCAGCAAACGCACACTGTATTGTCTCTCGCATATCATCGAATCCACCTCTCCTCGACCCGAGACAGTGAACTAGAACGTGAGCGAGATATTTGAATTGAGGAGACATGAATGCTTTGTTGAGGATTCCTGCTCCAATATCACCCTCGTACTTGCATCTTAGAAAGCACCCACGAACTAAGAAACGATCTAGCAGAGATGGCTGATCGGGAGTATCCTGAAATCCACACACTCTCCTTATGTGCTCAGCAGATACGACAACATCGTGTCCTTGCACCTTCCCTCTAATAACTGTAGGCTCAGCCTCACAATCTATGTCTGCGGAAGACCAGAATTCTTGCTGGTGAGAATGGTAAGGTACATGTACAGTAGATATCGCTGTGAAAATCCTCGAACGCCGAAGAAAAGTAATAATCTCTGAGTAGTGTTTGGAGTTCGGTGTGTTGAGATCCAAATGAGCACAGATGTTATGCTTGGGGACAGACTTGTAACCTGCCATACTGAACAACAGAAGAAATAAACATGTTAGTGCAATTCAGTTGAACAGAAAACAGAAATCAGAAAACAGAATTAGATTTAAACAATTTGGTCGAATGAGTTTCATTCGGCCGAATGAGACCTTTGGTGGAATGACCCATATGTCGAATGGAATTCATTCGTCGAATAGGCATCATTCGCCGAATGAGATATAAGCTAAGCTAGTCATTCGCCAGTTTGAATTCAAAAATCCCCTTTTTCAAAACATTCAAATCAGTCCACAAAATCTTCATAAACATGCTCAGAATCGACCGATTAAGGTTTTTAAAACAAGTCTTTAATGATTTCAAGTCCATTTTGATCATTTATTTGGAAGGTGATTAACAAAACCCTAGAAACTAAAATCTGATATGTTCTCGATGATTCTCCCAGTACCTGATATGAAGTAGAACGTGATGATCAGAAGCAGGGTTAATAATAAACACAGGAAATCGATTCGAAGGATATAAAATGATATTCGGCGAATGAGAACACACAGATGTGGCGAAAAAAAAAGAGGTCGAATGAACTTCATTCGGCCGAAGGACTCTTATATAGCCACATTCATTCGCCGAATGCGCTAGACGAAAGGTCAGTTGAAAATCAGTCTCATTCGACGAATGCGTTTTACGAATGAGGTCATTCGGCAACACTTATTCGCCGAATAAGAATGTCGAATGAGACATTCGACACACCTCATTCTTCGAATGAGAAAAACTTGGTTTGATTGATTCGATCGAATGACTCATTCGTAGAATGAGGTCATTCGGCCGAATGAATGAATTTTACCTCTCATTCGGACGAATGAGAGATGTTAACACCCAAAACTCAAATTTTTCAATATATAGCATTTTGAACAACAAACTTTTGACAATTTATGAAGATATGTCTGGTTGGTTCAGGATTCAGATATGACAGACATCCGACTCTACAAATGATCATCTAAAATGAAATTTAAAATAGAAAATCTTTTTGTATTTTTCTAAAACAACTACTACGACTGTACAAATAGTAACTAAAGACAAACAAAACATGTTTTTGTGAGAAGTCCATTAATAAGCTAACACATATCTCTAATCACATCACATTGTCTTCAATAAATGCTTTTACTTCAAACACAATTCTATTATGATACGATTACTGATATGTTTGTCCAAAATTAAACCAAACAATACACAACTACTAAACAAACTTTATGATCACTCATATTTTCTGATTGAGTTCCCCATTTCTTTTCACCATTTAAGATCAAAATCAGTTCAAAACTCATTTCTACATATCTTAAAACCAGTCATCATGAATCAAATAAGATTCAAACATTATTATCTTTTTGTATTTTTCTCGTTCTATCCAAATGGATGGCTTCAGCTAGGTCCGTCCCAGCAATATGGCACATATATGGAATCGAACTTAATTTGTTTAAGTATTTCTCAAGCTTAATACAAGATTGCATTAGGTTTTCTTCAAGCTTAATACCAGCTTGTTTTTGTTTTTCATCAAGCTTAATACCAGCTTGTTTTTGATTTTCTTCAAGCTTAATACCAGCTTGCCTTTATTTTTCTTCGTTTGAAACCTCATTTGATTTCATGATGACACGTGTATGCTTGATTTGAGTCAAAAACCGTTTCTCACTCAAGTGATTTTATAAAATGGATCCCACATATCAAACTTTCTAAGTTATCACAAATTGTTTATTCATTCTGTATAGTCAGCCTATCAGTACATCCCATCACAATTCTCTTGTGATTTCAGCTCATACATTCACTTCTGCTTCTATGACATGATAGATTAATGTATTACTTTATACAGCAAGACCATCTCAATTTTTTAATTTTTCTATTGTTTTTGGTTTTTCAATTAACAGAATATCTCCCCCTAAAAACCTAAAAACGGAAAATCTTTTTGAGTTTTTGATGAAGAAAATAAACTATACATGAAAAATTTAAAGACTGAACTAAAAGAAACAAAAACAAATACTAGCTAAGAAAAGTGATGATCATTTGTTAGACTCAGATGAGGATTGAACTTCAGCCTTTTGAAAAACACGATTAGCCGATAACAGATATAAAAATCTGGGTTTGTCAAATGCTTTTGTAAAAAGATCTGCTTTTTGGTGGTCGCTGTGAATTTTCACTACATCGATTAATTTCTTTTCAAAACAATCACGTATGAAGTGATATTTAATGTCGATGTGTTTGGTTTTGGAGTGCTGAACAGGATTTTTAGTGACAGCTATGGCAGCAGTATTATCAACATATATAGGAGTGTTAGAAAAATGTAACCCATAGTCCCTGAGTTGTTGTTGAATCCAGATGATTTGAGAACAACAACTAGCAGCGGCAATGTATTCAGCTTCACAGGTTGAAGTAGACACCGACGTTTGTTTCTTGCACTGCCAGGTGACTAATCGGTTTCCAAAGAACTGACATCCTGCAGATGTTGATTTGAAATCTCTCTTGCATCCACCATAATCTGAATCACTATATGCAGTAAGCTCAAAGTTATCATCATTAGGGTACCATAAGCCAAGTTCCGATGTACCCTTCAGATAACGCATAATCCTTTTGACAGCAATGAGATGGGAGACTCTTGGTTTTGATTGATACCGTGCACACAAGCATGTGGCGAACTTGATGTCTGGCCGAGAAGCAGTAAGATACATAAGAGACCCAATCATTCCTCGGTACAAAGTAGCATCAATTAACTCCCCCTTTTCATCTGGTGTAATCCCGTGATTGACAGCCAGTGGGGTACCAGCAGGTTTTGCATCAGACATACTGAACCGGCTCAGTATATCCCCAACATATTTGGTTTGATGAATGAAGATTCCTGCCTCAGACTGATCTACTTGTAATCCCAGAAAAAATTTCATCTCTCCCATTGAGCTCATCTCAAACTTCTCTTTCATAACCTTTTCAAAGTCTCTGCACAGATCATCATTTGTTGAACCGAAGATGATGTCGTCCACATATACTTGCACCAAGAGTAAGTCACCATCCTTTTCTCGAATGAATAATGTGCAGTCAATGACACCTCTTCTGAACCCGTTGTTCAGAAGGTGAGTAGAAAGTGTCTCATACCACGCCCGCGGAGCCTGGTGCAATCCATACAAGGCCTTGTCTAGCTTGTAGACTTGGTATCTATGTAATGGATCTTCAAACCCGGGAGGTTGACTGACATATACAGTTTCACTGATCACACCATGAAGGAATGCACTCTTGACATCCATTTGATAAACCTTAAACTTCTTAAAGGATGCATAAGCCAAGAAAATACGAATTGCTTCGAGTTGAGCAACCGGAGCAAACACCTCATTGTAGTCCAAACCTTCTATCTGTCTGTATCCTTGAACCACCAGACGTGCCTTGTTTCGCACGATGATCCCGTGATCATCTTTCTTGCAACAAAGAACCCATCGAGTGCCAATGACTTTAGCACCTTTGGGTTTGTCCACCACTTGCCAAACACCTAACTTTTTGAACTGCAGAAATTCTTCTTGCATGGCATCAACCCATGATTCTTCCTTGAGAGCTTCAGTGACAGTACGTGGTTCAACTTGAGAAATAAAACAGGAATGAGCACAAAAGCTTACATCAGCAAAATCAAGAATATCAGCAAGACCGCCTGAAGAGATCTGATTTTGAGTCTTCACTCCATCCAAAGGACTCCCAATAATGTTATCTTGAGGATGAATACGATTAATTCTTCCAACAGGATGAGCTGGAACCTCAACCTCAGGATCTAAGTTATTCATATTCAAATCCTCAAGACCTGGTACAAGATTATCAACAACTGGTTCAGGAGCAGCCGGATGAGAATGATTGTCATCTGTGTCTGAGCTGTCATCATTTATCAGTGTAGTTGGAACAGATGCATATGAAGGTTGAAAGGATTCATCAAGTGCATTTTGTGCATCATACAGCATTTGAACAACAACATCTTTATCTGAATACATGGGGGGCATATTGAATGAATCAAAAAGACTGGAATAATCAAACATCCAATCTGGGCCTTTTCCAGGTGGGGGCATAGAATTTTTCTGAACATCAACATGGTACCACTCCTCCACATTATGAGTTGAAATGTTGTAAACTCTTTTATTTGGAGTGCTATACCCAAGAAAGTACCCTTCTTCCACCTTCTCATTGAACTTGCCCTGCTCATGTTTCTTAAGCATAGTGCATGGTGCACTAAACGGTTCAAGATACTTAATATTTGGCTTTCTGTTATGTAGCAGTTCAAAGCAAGTCTTCCCATGTCTTTTCACAATAAGAACCTGGTTCAGGGTATAGCAAGCATTAGCTACAGCTTCATTCCAGAACTGAACCGGCAAAGAGGAATCAGCAAGCATGGTCCTAGCAGCCTCAATCAATGTCCTATTTTTACGTTCAGCAACGCCGTTCATTTGAGGAACATATGGAGCACTAAACTGTTGCACAATTCCTCGTGCATTACAGAAATTTTCCATGTTGTGATTTTTGAACTCCGTTCCATTATCTGTTCGAAGCCGACGAATTTTGAGTTTATAAAGTGATTCAAGTTTGGTAATCAAAACTTGAATACACTCAAATGTTTCAGATTTCTCCTTCAAAAAGAAAACCCAAGAGTATCTGGAATATTCGTCTGTGATGACAAGACAGTATTGATCTCCAGCTATACTCTTCCGGTTCACTGGACCAAATAGATCCATATGGAGAAGCTCTAGAGGAACATTGATTGAATGGAATTTCTTCAATTTGTGAGGCTGCTTTGTTTGCTTCCCTTTCTTGCAAGATACACAGATATCAGACAGCTTGAAGTTTTTCAGACTATCTCCTTCAACCAGATGATTGTGTACCAGGTGATTCATCTTGCATAGACTCAAATGACCCATCCTCTTATGCCAAAGAATTGAATCTTTTTCTGTTGCTTTTGACATAAAACATGAAGATGTGGATGATGTAGTTGAAGCTGTGGCCATGTTGAGAACATACAAATCTTGCTTTCTGGGAGCAGACATCAAAATCCAATCTTCAGGTATCTTAACACCTTGTTTAAGGATGTAGCATTTTGACTCATCAAATAAAACCTTGTACTCTTTGTCACAATTTGTGAAACTGACAGGAGGTCGTTTTCCAACTGTTTAACATATCTGACATTATCAAAGGACACTTGACCATTGGTCAGAATTCCCTCTCCTGTAATAAATCCACCTTTATCTCCGGCAAATGCAACATATCTACCACAAACTGCATTCACATTGGTAAGCAAAGAAATATCACCAGTCATGTGCCTGGAAGCCGCACTATCGACTATCCAATTGCTGTTAACTCCAGATTTTGGGGCAACCTACACACAACAGATACAATCAGTTCACTTTGGGAACCCAAGCCTTTACAGTCTTGGGTTGACCCAGAGAGTCTCGGATCCATACATCAATCCATTTACCATCTGAAAGAGATTTATCTGAGATAGTTGGAACAGAATCCTCAGATGATTTAACTTTCCAGATTGCATTTTTATTAAAAGAGTTTTTCAGATAAATGGATGATGGTTTTGCTTGGTTAACTTTAAGCACATTTGAAACATCCAAAGTTTCAATTTTTCCTTTACCCTTGTCTAAAGTTTTAATCTGAACTGGTTGTTTGGGTTTTGTTTGAACAGGCCTAGTTACAGATTTTACTGGTTTGTTGAAAGCAGAATTCAATTTTCTGAAAGGAACAACATTTGGCTTGATCAAGTGAGGGCAAAATCTCACAATGTGCCCATATTCACCACATTCAAAACAAACTTTTTCACCCTTCTTATGAAAATGTTTTAAATCAGAAAATAATTTTTTATTTGATTTAAAAACATTTGTTTTCTGATTGTCTGGATTAAAACCCAATCCTTTTGTCCCTTTGTTACCAACAAAAGTTGATCTGGTAACACACTTAGCTTCAGACTCTTGTGAAGCTTTTACAAAGCACAATTCTTTGTAAATCTTTGAGTTACAGATTGGGTAACATTTCATGACATCAGGGGTTTGATTCTGAGTAGGACTATTCTTAGGTGAATAATCTGATTCATCCTCATAATCTGAGACCCAATATTCAACTATTCCATCCACCCGAGATCCCTCAGACTTTGATGAACTCGGATTAGTAATCAGTCCAATTGGATCAATTACTAATGGAGTAGTGACTTGAAAATCCTTAACATCTTTGTCATTTGGTGTATTGACAAAGGCGTTGAGGATTGGTGGAGGACAATTCTGATAGTTAACCTTTCCCGTTCCCTGTTGATCAGTACCTCTGCTGATTATGTGCTTAATAATATAAGATGAGCTCTCACAGCTCTTGAGCTTCTGTCCTAGGGTCTCATAGTCACACTCGACTATTGCTAACTTCTTCTTGATCTCATTGATGGTATTGAGATAAGAAGTTATAGCATCTTGCTTGTTCAGCACGACAATCTCAGCCTCATGCAATTGTCTGTTTAAAAGATGAATTTTAACTTGAAAATATTTTTCATTAGATTTTAAAATTTTGTTTGCTTCAATGCACAAGTCAAGATCGTTCAACAAGTCATTGTTATGTTTATGATAAGCAAGAACCTTACTTCTAAGGTCAACACAATTAAAACACTCAGAATGAGAAGATGAACAATCAGTGTATACCTGCTCAGACTCTGATGAAGCAGAAGAGTTTACCATCAAAGCAAACTGAGTAGTGGAGTCATCAGTTTCAGCATCAGAATCTTGAGTGTCTGAATCTGTCACACTATCTGATTCTGAACTTGAGACTTTATCATCATTCACCATAGAGTCTTCCTGAGTACTTTCCTCACCTAGATCTTCAGCTTGTTGAATCTCAGCCACACATGCTTTATCTTGTTCTTCTTTATCAACATTGAATCTGAAATCCCAGTTCACCACTTCATCCTGTTGTACCATTAAAGCTTTGCTTGCAGAAGATGAAGATCCAGCTTGAGTAAGAGAATCAATGGGGACTAATCTCCTTTCTGGATTTGCAGTAGAAGATTTTTGATGCTGGAATGGATTCTTGTTTTCTGCTTTCTTAGGTTGCTTGCATTGTCTGGAAAAATGACCCTTCTCTCCACAGTTGTAGCATGTCACCGATGCCATATCAAATCCAAAATTAGACTCCTTGTTTAAATTTATATCTTTCCCAGTCCTCTTCACAAACTCCTTAGCTCTCTTAACAGCACTTGCCAACGCCCACATAATGTCAATTCTTTCCATGTCATCAGGATCTATCTGAGAATAGTCATCATTGGTCAGATAAGGATTACCAATCTGACCAGCAACTAACCCATCATATGAGCTAACCAATGTAGAAAAAAGACCCATATGCTCTTTAGCAATCTCCACAGTGACCTTGTCAAAGTTGTCTGTTTTCAGACTAGCAGTAGGCTGATGATGCTCTTTTTGGAACTGGTTGAAGATGATTGACTGAAATGAATCTGAGCAGTAGATGGAGCTTCAGATGTCTTAGAAACGAAAGCAGTCTTCAGAGGAGCATGATTAGTGGATTTATCAACTGTGGGAGTAGAATAGTATAAGGAGGGGTCCTGAACTTGAGCTACTCTCTTGGCTTTCCATTTGTTTTCTATCTCCTGCTCTTTCAGCTTCTGAATGAAATCATTGATATCCATATGTGTCAACATCTGGTTCTGCTTGATTACCATCAAGAATGACTCCCATTTTGGAGGTAGAGCATCCGCCAAACACTGAATTTTCTCTTGAGTAGTCGTCTTGACCTCATGATTGAATAACTCTCTCAAAAGATGATAAAACCTAGCAATCAGCTCATCCAGTGACTCATTTCCCACATACATAAAGCTATTGAATTCCTTTCTCAATGCTTTTGACTTGATACTCTTTAAAGCATCATTCCCTTCATATCTTTGTTGCAAAGCATCCCATAGGTACTTGGAAGATGTAAACTGTCTAAACTGATGGAAGATATCAGTAGCAATGGACTGTGACAAAATAGCATAAGCTTTCTTCTCATAGTCATAAAGCTTCCTTTGAGGCTCAGTCATCCGTGTGACTAGCATGGGAGTACCACCTTCATTCAAAGGCCTCAGATAACCTCCTTCTATCATCATCCATAGATTTGTATCCACCCCATTAATGTGAATCTCAAACCTATACTTCCAGTGAGGATAATCATCTAAGGTCAGTAACTTGGGAGTTTTATTGGAGTTCCCCGTCTTATTCTCTGTCAACAGTAGAGTCTGAATACGATGATTCTGGTTTGCCATGGGTGCTAAATCCTCCATTTAATCAGAAATGACAAAATTCAACACTTAGAAAAATTTCAGAAATCTTTGCCGAATGAGGATGAATATGGCGAATGTCGGGGGCCGAATGTGATGAAACCGGCGAATGAGTAGATCGAATGAACCTATTCGGCGAATGAAGGAATAGTGCGGAATCCTATTCCAGGGTTTTCCAATCGAAACCAACAACAACCGTGGTGATCCAAAGGCGTAGGAAGGACTTGTAAGCAAGAATCGAACACCACGGGTTGAGAATCGAACTTGGACGATCAATGGCCGCTCTAATCTTCTAGGGTTTGACTCTGGGATCTCAGGGAAGAAGGAGGGCTCTTCAAAAAGTTAAGGTTGAAATGATTTTGAACTTGTATATATAGGCAGTTGACATTCTGCCGAATGAGAGGTCGAAACAGCTCATTCGACGAATGACATCTGTCGAATAAGTAATTCAGTCGAATGAGTCATTCGGCGAATGACTCATTCGCTGACTAGACATACTCTGGTTTCATTCGGCGAATGACTTCATTCGTTAGAGTCATAAGCCTGAATGAACCATACTCATACTCAAATACATAATAAATCAAATCAACCAATAACATAATCATATAATCATTATAAAACATTAAGAATGATATATAAAGACAATTTCCATTAATATCTTGAATTTTACATGATGAGTATTACAAAACAAAACTAGGGACATTACATGTATCAACAATGTTTTCAAGCCTTCCAAGTATATCAAGCATTCAAGTGTTTTAAGTATTTTACG
The DNA here is from genome assembly GCA_009363875.1 of Mikania micrantha. Lineage (NCBI taxonomy): Eukaryota > Viridiplantae > Streptophyta > Magnoliopsida > Asterales > Asteraceae > Mikania > Mikania micrantha. The sequence goes on along the minus strand of CM018691.1, from coordinate 40,689,870 downwards.
CATATAAGTCTTCATAGCCTTTTAAGCGAGTAAGTCTTTCTAATCTTGTAAGTTTCCGTTTTAAGTTTAACTACATAAATATAAGTGTAAAACAAATTAACATATAGATTCAGAGTATAAGATCTTTGCTTTCAAAATAATTGTTTAAAGAATTAGTATTTAGAATATGTACTTATAGTATTAGTTTTGAAACGATTGTATCAACTATTAGCGTTTAGTGTAAGTGATTCAAAGCCTTAGCATCGAATATGTAGTTTATGCATAGAGTTTATAACACAAGCATTTAGCCTAATGCTTAAGAGTGTAGTTTATAGCGCAATCTTTGAGCGTATAGTTTAAATCCAAAGTTTCATAGCATTAGTATCACGCATAAAGATTAAATATTATGAATAAGTATAAAAGCATTCGTTTAAATCATTTCAATATTTGTTTAAAATGTACAACATGCTTCTCAGTCCCGAGGTAAAACAAATATGTTTGTAAAGGGACAAATGAACTCACCTTGTGTTTGAAGTGGTTGACTAAGTCCTAAACAAGAATGCACACGCTCGTTGTTTGTACTTGATGTTGTTTTCACAATCCTGTATTGATTTCACGATGTTTTTAATTTATAAGTATAAGTCTTTGAGTATATGTTTGTGTATGTGTTTGTGTTAGCCCTAAAGTTGGCTAACACTCGTGAGTCTCGATCATCATTTGGCCCTTGGTTCCTTTGTGATGAGTCATACTAACACTTATCCCATTTTAAATTAATTTTAGTACATCTTGGTATTTGTTTTATGCTTACCTTGTTTTGAAACCTATGATCATTTTCAAAGTGAGGAGCATAGCTTTGTAGTTTTAAAGTCTCATATGTTGCCCTTGTAAGACTAATTAAATTGTTACATGGTTATCAAATAACCATGTCACCACACTTGTAATCTTTTAAGGTTTTGGTCTTGTTCAAGTTCACCAACCCAAAAAAATTTGTCACCCTTGTAGTATTATCAGTAAGTTTCCATGCATGTTACCATAAAGTTCGTTTATGTGATTGTTTACAAGTGTTAGGTTAAGTGGGCCTGATCAAGTTATTTGGGCCGTATGTGTACATGGACCACACTATTGGGCCGAAACAGTGGCTCAATCATTCCTGTTGGGCCGAATGTAGAGTTATGTCTCGATTGGGCCTGGTCAAATTATACTGGGCCAAAGAAAAGTGCTGTTGGGCCAGTAACAAACATGGGCCGAACCAATGTATTAAGTTGACTATACCCAAGTGGGTCGAACCAACACCATGGACAACTACATCAATTGGGCCAGTTTACTTGGGCCGAAGATATAAATGGATTGATCTGTGGGTATGGGCCAAAACAGAAAACCTTGGGCCGAATCTGTTGTGGGCCGAATGATATGTGTATATGGGCTGAAGCTAGATAGCTGGGCCGCATGGATGCTGCTGGCTGAATGCGGTTATCACTTGGGTATATCGATGGTAGGGTTAGTCGAATGAAGTATCAGTTGAATAGGTCTTGCTATAGCCGAATGAGTATAGGAGTATGAGGGGGCCGAAAGAGGCCATAGTCGAATGGCACTGTGACTGTCCGAATGAAGGTGATATGACTGAGAGAATGGGAAACCCATTCGGCCGAATCAGCAAGCCATGCTGTCACAACCCAACCAGGGGGCTTGACTAACGATTGATTCAAAACAAAAAGTAGCGGAAGACAAAATAAATATATTACAATTCAACCAAAGGTTTAGTCTAAGTATCTAATTTGTTTACAACAAATATAAAATATGATTTAACTAGTGGGGGAAATTTCTAGAGTTATTGGGTCCATCCAGGCATCAGCACACTTTATTAGTCTTTAAGCCAAGTTCTTCAGTTTTGCATGTAGTGATCTTGTTCAAGCAACCCAATATCCGAGTCATACCTGTTTCTAATTACCTGAAAGACATGCTAAAATACGTCAACTATAAAGTTGGTGAGCTCACGAGTTTTAGTATACAGACACAATAATAAATAGCATGTGATAATTCAAAAACAATACAACCAACCCTGTGCCATGACCAGGCGTCTGCCTCATACACTGTTAGCCCGTGACATGGCCACCCCAAATCTACTTCCCATTCCGAGACCCGCTCATGTCCTCGGTGTAAATGTATCATGATGAATATATGCCACAACGGTTATCATTAACCTCAGTGGGGTTTCAACCCTATTTATGTAGGGCCACCCTTTCGGGCCACTGTGCGTGGGGGATTCCCCAAGTAGTACTACCCATATACTCACTGGCTCATCCTGTGAGTTAATGGTTGTATATTATGCTTCATGTCTAGGGGAAGCAATTAAATTGAACGGTGCGTTCATTATCACATATAAAGTTAAATAAACAGTTTAGAGCATGCTTTCAGTATCCCAAAACAATAAATAGAAAAGGGATCACATGAACTCACCTGGTTGCTTTAACTGTTTCCTTTTGTTCCTGCACAAACATGTCATTGTGCCACTATGCATGATTTTCTATGTTCCCAAAGCTATATCATCAAGGCAAGTTCCTATTTGTATCAATTTATGTATATACGTGTGAGTTGTAAAATTTATAAATTATGGTGGTTGATTGTGGTTGTTTAATGTGGTTGAGCTCTTTGGGTTAATGTGTTTAGAGTTTACTAGTTTAAAGTTTCTTTGTATTTCTGTACATAGTGAACTCTTACTATTCAATTGTACGTATACGGTAAGTTAATATATTCCAACTTATAGTGTTAGTTTTGCTTAGTCTCTTATTAGGAGTTTTATATTCTAAGATTAGTAATAGTTAACACTATTATCTGTGATAATCTACTTTGTAATCATTGTTTTATACTAACCATTGTAATTGTTATAATTGTTGAATAAAAGAATGTTTAAACATATTCATAATTTAATTTCTATGTATAATTAAAATTATACATTCTTAGATGTAACTATTATCGAAGATAATAATAACAACATTAATAATATTAATAATTACAACATTAATATTGATACAAATTTCACTAGTGATATTAGTAACGTTACTATTGTCAAATTTTAATTATTTGTCAAAACATAGAAATGGTATAATATTATATGTTAGGATGATTAGTCATGCTTTTAATAAGTTCTAATATTTGTAAACATTGAATTTAGAAATCATTTAATAGTGTCGAGTATGATTGCTTTTATAAAAATAATTCTTTAAAAGTAATTAGTCTTAGTTGAAAACTAACAAATTAGTAATTAATTTGAGAATTAGTATGAGTTTGATATATTGTATAAAATAATATTAACATTTAGTCAAACACCTTTGTTAAATTACCAATTGCTTTACACTAGCGTATTACATATAGTGTAAGTATGCATATTCATCTTAATAATCCTACCTAATTTACGTTTAGTTTGCACATATAACTATAAAATCAATCGTTAACATGTTTAATTCAACATGTTTATAAACATGTTTTTAAACTTAAACTATTTATTGTATATTAATCTATAGATGTGTATTTAATATGTGTATGTATATATAAAGATTTAATGTTTACATGAAAATAATATAGGTATCATACACATTCCTTGTATACCCGAATTTTAAAGTTCTATTAAAATTTTGGTTTCTAAGTTATTTGCATACATAATATAACAAGTTTCATATAAATTCTAATATGTATCCATATTAGATGTCAAGACTTTGTAATAGCTTCTTTAAACGCTTATTACCATCTAATCATATTATTTAGGTACTGATATTAACAACTTGTATCATTTGTTATGTTTTAAATCCCAATATATATAATAATATTTAGGGTTTTCATAGTTATTTTTATTTATAAATGTCTCTCCGAATATATATACATATCCAACATAAATCACATACGTCTTATGGTTACAAGATAATTTGTATCTAAATTAATTGTTACCAACTATATTTTATGTTAGTTTACCCAAAGCTCAACCACTTTTAAATTATTTGTTTAAGCATATAAAACCACATATTAAAAGTTAATGGCTCGCGGTTTTTACCTTCCCACTTGTTCGTTTCGCGTATCCAAAACCGGTTAAATTAATCGTATGTTTGTTTCATAAATCGAACATGTTTCTTATCTCGTTTTTACATAACGATTATAACCGATCACATGGTTTTTGTTGTTGACTGAAGCTGTTCGGGTTTGACCCGTCCTAAACGCGTGCTGACTTTTGGTTGACCAAGGTTTGAAATCATCTCCCAAACCCGTGATCTCCTCGGTTTCACTTCTGGCCACCACCGTGGCTGTTCCGCCGCCACCAGTAGCTGCTGGTCCTCATTACAACCGCTAGAACCACCCAAAACAATCGTTATAACCACAAAACTTTCTGAAATTAGACATGCATGTATGGATCGGATCATTCTATACTCTTGTTTACCTTTGGTTGTCGGTTACAGAGTGGGTCACGGCCAAAATAGCTTGCGTCGCTGCCTGAACCGCCCCAAGACAACCGCGAGAACCGAAAACCTTCAAGAGTTTAACATGCATGTAAATATCAAAGTTCACCAAGTTGTTTTTACCTTCAGTTTGGCGGCTGGAGGGTAAGAACACGCTGGAACAGCCCTATTCCGGTGCTAGAACAACCGCCGAAGGGGCAGTAGGCCGAACCCAAGGGGCTACCACCGCTACATGCGGCCTCCTCTGCTCATTTCACCATCTGGTAACCATGGAAACCACCTCAGACTCGACCTCGTCCCTTAGCCGCCGCTCGTTTGGGACAAAAACCCTAGCCACCATAACTTTCTCACACCGTTTTCGCGCCTTTAGGGTCGAGATCTTGCGAGACTAAAGATGAAAAAGTTTTAGAGCTCGATGGGAGGAGTCCGGAGGTGTAGCCCTTTGGTCGCTCCGCCGTGGTGCCGCCGCTGGCCGCCGTTGCTACTGTCTCTCTTTCTCTCGGGTGTTTTGGTCGATTGGAAACACGCACACACATAAGTGTGTGTGATGTGCGGCTGCTATGCGAAAGAAACAAGGGTTTACACCCCTTTTATACTTAGGTTTTAAATCTAGGGTTAAAATAGATTAAAACGCGTACCGATCTCGACTCGCGCTAGTATTTCGTTTTCGTTTATTATTCCTAACCCGAAAGTTTATTAGATAAACAAATAACCTAAAAATATTATTAAAATGTTTATTTTGTTTCGTTATATTTAATTTGTTCAATTAATTAAGTTGAAACGCGTTAATGTCGCGTTTATGACACATTTGATCGGTTTAGCTATTTCGCGCTCCGAATAAGGTTTTCATATGTTTTAACATCGATAATATTTTAAAATAGGTAGTTATCAATGTTTTTATCTCAGCTTTCCAGTCAGAACGTTTAATTATCAAATACAGGTGTTCACACATTAACTTATGTTTTATAACTTTAAAACGCATGCCGCAACTTAATATATGTAGATAAGTTATCTTTTAAATTTATTGGTAATAATATTATTCTTTCATTATGGTAGGTCTACTTTAACTTAACTGTCACAGTTCAGATGATAATGTGATTGAGCATTCGTTTAACTTAGTTTGCTTATTACATAGGTATACATTTCCTATGTTTGTTTTAGGATTAATCATCCGATTGATATAAATACATATTTTACATTAAACTTGTTTAATTTTGGTTCTTTCATTTGTTTCTCACGATTATTAATAGAATAATAACAATTAATTTATCGAAGGAAATTTATTAAGGTATTGTTCAATTTATGTTAAAATTTATTGAATTTGATTTATTTATTGTGATTCTAATTCAAGATTAATTATATGAGTTTTGATATATACATAAAATTCTTAATGGGTTTATTTGGGCCTTAAAATCTTATTGGGCCTAAATGTTTATTGGGTTTTATCATCTAATTACAATTCGATGTTTAAATTCGTTGGGATTTATTACAGTTGTTACACATGCGACCCTTGCTTCTGTCGGCAATAGAGTCCTTCGGCCAAGCTCATGCGTCCCAACCATTCGGCCGAATGTCCCTTCATTCGGTCGAGCTGTAATTCCAGCAAGGGTACCACTATAGTGAAGGTTTTAAGGTCAAAGTTCATGGGGTTTTCAGGTGGTAGTGGGTGTATAATCAGTCGCGAGGGTGTAAGGTTCAAGGGGTAGGGCTGGAATCGATTGGACTTGTGGGTTGACCAAGGGTTTAGAAACCCTAGTTTTCGTGACTTTTAATGTTAAACACCTCGAATCTCAGTAGTTTTTGCTCTAGATCGGTTGTACTTTCGTGTAGAGGAGGTCGAGATTTTTGTTTAGGCACCAAGAACGTTCAAATCCATCAAGAAATGAGGGAGATCTATGGATTTGAAGATCAAAACTTGTAGAGAGAAAGAGGAACCGAATTTTTAGAGAGAGAAGGGTGTAGGTGATGAGAGTAAATGGAATTAAATGCTTTTTAATGGGTTTTTATACCCGCGTGTATTCGGGTTCGTTTCGGTTACTCGGTTCGCGTTTTCGTCGCGTTCCTGGATCGTTACGCGCATTATTTACAAACATCAAATAAAAGGGTTTATTTTAAACGTTTGGAAGTTGGTTATTTCAAATAAACAGTTTAAATATTATTTCCTTGAATTATTTATCGCTATTTATTATTTTCACGCGTTTCGTAACTTTTTGCATAGTTTACGTATTATAATTTAAATAGTTTCCTTTTAAATTTCTTTCTGATGAGTTTCAAAATTGTAAAATAGGAAATATTATATTTCCTTAATATTATTATTGTTCGAATTGTCTTCGTTTTCGTTTAGTCAGAAAACGTCACTTACGCGCGTTTTCGAACAGAGCGCTAACTGTATGAACACGATCGTACGTTTCACTTTCTGATTTTTTTTTCTACTTTCCAGTCATCATTTCAGATCGTTAAACTTTCAGATCTATTCGTACAGATCGTCACCTGTACGAATAACTCGTCGGTTTAGCATTCTCTAACAACAACTGTTATAGCTTTGTTCTGTTTATCCTCGCATACGTTTATACATACTAGCTTCAAATCAAGTATTTGTGTGTCATGTTTGTGTTGTCTGATATGTTTCTGAATGTTAAACCATAAGGTTTTAAATTAGATTTCAGACAATCGCATCATAGTTTCATGTTAAGCCTCATGTGTGAATAGTATCAACATGGTTTCACGTAATGTGCGCCTGAGTTACTGTGCGCTTTACTGTGCAACTTACTGTTCCGATAATGATTCCGGCACAGATGTTACAGTCTCCCCTTGTTAAAGAAATTTCGTCCCGAAATTTAAAAGTTATTATCGGTGACATCTTCCTTTACAACAAGCGAGGAAACTTTGTTTAGTGTAACTTCCCTTCATTCCCAAATAAACTCTGGGTCGCGTTTGGGATTCTTATCTATGACCTCGAAGTGTTGCTAGTCCTATTGCTCATAGTTGTCTTACTGTTACTACTTGCTAATTCTCTGTGTGACTCTAACACCTTATTGTTCAAAACTAATTGATGTTTTGAGCATCAATTGTTACACATTCTTAGTGTTAGCTATAGTCTCCTACGTATGTTATGTGTATTAACTAGGAACTCTTTCGCTGTTTGTATCACAATAAAAGGATTTCTAAGTTCCATAGAATACTTTTGTGATTGTACTATTATGAATAAGATAAATTTCTTATTCAGACTAGTATCAACATAAAATGAAATCTTATGAGTGAGGAGATACTACATACCAGTACCCGTCTCCGGGTCTTGGCGTGCTGCAGCGGCTCCAATCATATATGCTCTCCCACGAGGCACTTGAGCTCCTTGTTGTGCTCTCTTCGGACAGTCTATGGAGAAATGACCTAGTTCTCCACAGTTATAGCATCCTCGATTGTTGTTGTAGTTGCCAGGGTTTTGTGGTGGTGGCATTGCCATGGCGGCGTTGTTTACCGCCGGTGCCGGTGTGGTTCGGCAGTGTTGAGCCAGATGACCTTTTCGGCCACAGTTGGTACACTGCCTACACGACATTGTGGCAGCATGATGAAACTGACATTGTGCACATTGAGGATGTACGCCTGAGTAGGGTTTGCGTGCAGCTTTAGCAGATACTGTAGCAACTTGATGAAGAGGCACGGGTATCGCATAGTCTTGAGTGACCTTTTGTTTCTTCTATGGTTGTTCCTCTTTAGTCTTGCCAGAGTCCTCTTTCAATTCTCCGGATTTCACCATCACGTCAGTGAGTTTGGCGGACAGAGAAATGGCGGACTCTAAAGTTGCGGGGTTTCCAGCAAGTACAATACTCTGTATGCAGGAGGGTAATCCAGCTACATATCTGTCAATCAACTTTTCCAAAGTTGGCACCATTTCTGGCACCAAAGCTACCAGTTCGTGATAGCGAGTGGTGAAAGTCATATGGTCGGCTCCCTTCATTACATGGTTCGAGAGCTCGATCTCCAGCTGTTGCAGTTCGTGTTTTGGGCAGAACTCGTTCCTCAAAAGAAGCTTAAATTCTGCCCAAGGCATTGCCATCGCCTCATCTCTTCCCTTTGCTCGAATCTGGGCATTCCACCATGTCAGTGCTCGCTTGCTAAATGAACCAGCTGCATAGCGAACTTTATGGTGTTCTGGACAGCTGCTAATGTCCAAGGTGTTCTCCATTTTCTCTAGCCATTGGATTAATCCAATAGCGCCTTCAACTCCGATAAAACTTGGGGGTTTGCATCCTACAAAGGATTTGTAGGAGCAATCTGGAGTGTGACTAGTGTTTCCACTAGCTTCCCCGGTTGTATGGCCAGAAGTGTTGCCATGTCCCTGAATTCGGTTTATCATCTCCGGGATGACATCTTTCAGTTGACTCGTCAGTTGAGTACTCAGCAGTGTCGCCAAAGCGATAGTAGCAGGATCAATAACCGGTCCCATAGTAGTGTTCGGAGGAGGACTATGTGGAGGAGGAGGAGGTGGTGGTGGTGAATCTGCAGGTGAGGGTGTCGAAAAGTGTGGTGCAGAGGTCTGAGTAGTAGGTACAAGAGTCGGTTGTGTTCTTGGCGGCATTCTGATCATAACCAAAGGAATTTGGTTAGTGCAGTGATCGAATGCAGAAAACATAATGCAAGCTTAACTCTTAAGTTCTCTACATGGGGTCCCTAAGTTATAGTCTAGGCTAAACCGTTTAAGTAAATGACCTATTATTCTCTATAACCTTGAGCTCTGATACCAATCTGTCACACCCCGAGCCGGCGGGGTTGGATCGGAGTCCCCGTCGGGCGGAAGGTTCTCGAGGCGCGATATCGTGAGTGATAATCGTGATGATCAGATTGTTTACATTGCATCAATGTTAAGAATAACTAAAGGACAATAACATTTAACTAGGATTACAAAGTTAAATTTACATTTGACAATGTTCAGTAATTTAACTAAATAAACCTATCAAAATAATCCTATGTTTCCTATCTTGTATATGTACAAGATATCAAAAGTGATTCGTATCCATAGCAAAACATGTGCTTCCAAAAGTAGGCTAGGTCTGCTAATTGGCATCCTAGTATGCAATCCAAAAACTTAAGCTTATTCCTGTGCGTCACCTGAGAAAGCATGTGAGAAAACACAAAGTCAACACAATGGTTAGTGAGTTCATGTAGTTTTGGTATTTGAAAAATAGCTTTCGTTTACTGTTTCAAAGTTTGCAAGTTGATAGCATCCGTATGTGTTAGCTTCAATATCGGTTTAACAAGCATTATGTTTAAAAGTTTATGATATCAACCCAAAAGTGTTCATGTTTCCCCTAGGTAACAACCTTAATCTCATTAACACCACCTGTATCATCCAACTCGGTATGCTTATATATAGGGCATACCCCTGAGTCGAGCCTACGACCCGCCCAGACGCCGTCCCACCACATACTAAGTCGCATGGGACATTAATGTTAATGATAATTAAGCGTCTTACCTACCCTTTAACACACACAAAGTAGCCTCTGAGTATCAAGTTTATGAGGCACCATTATGGACGGCTGAACACCCTAAGGAGTTCAGCACCCATCCATAACGGTCCTAAGTATAACTCGTGACGTGTTATGATAGGGAACCCTCAAGCTGACACAAGGTCAACTAGAAGAACCCAAATCATTCTAGTCACTTGTCATAACCATAGAAGAATCAAGAGGAACACTGAATGACTAGTAGGGGTTGACACCTAGGTCAACACGCGGCGGCCAATCAGTCTATCTTACATGATTTTGACAACAAAGAACACTGATGACTAGTAGGGGTTGACACCTAGGTCAACACGCGGTGGCCAACAGTCGGTCTTACGATGTCCGACAAAGAAGAACACTGATGACTTGTAGGGGTTGACACCTAGGTCAACACGCGGCGGCCAATCAATCTGTCTTACAATGTCCAATAGTTTAAGCATACAAGTCTAAAGCATTCACATAGTTTCACTGATGACTAGTAGGGCTTGACCAATGTCAAGACGCGGCGGTCAATCAGTCTGCTGTCTGAGCATTCCAAGCATATCAAGTATATCAAGCATTCATGTTTTACAAGCATATCAAGTATATCAAGCATTCGTGTTTTTCCCAAGCATATCAAGTGTATCAAGCATTCATGCGTTTTTCAAGCCTTCCAAGTATATCAAGCATTCAAGTGTTTTCAAGCCTTCCAAGTAAATCAAGCATTCAAGTTTTTTTTCCCAAGCATATCAAGTGTATCAAGCATTCATGTGTTTTCAAGCCTTCCAAGTATATCAAGCATTCAAGTGTTTTCAAGCCTTCCAAGTATATCAAGCATTCAAGTTTTTTTTCCCAAGCATATCAAGTGTATCAAGCATTCATGTGTTTCCAAGCCTTCCAAGTATATCAAGCATTCAAGTGTTTTCAAGCCTTCCAAGTATATCAAGCATTCAAGTGTTTTAAGTATTTTACGCATATAAGTCTTCATAGCCTTTTAAGCGAGTAAGTCTTTCTAAGCTCATAAGTTTTCGTTTTAAGTTTAACTACATAAATATAAGTGTAAAACAAATTAACATCTAGATTCAGAGTATAAGATCTTAGCTTTCAAAATATTTGTTTAAAGAATTAGTATTTAGAATATGTACTTATAGTATTAGTTTTGAAACGATTGTATCAAGTATTAGCGTTTAGTGTAACTGATTCAAAGCCTTAGCATCGAATATGTAGTTTATGCATAGAGTTTATAACACAAGCATTTAGCCTAAAGCTTAAGAGTGTAGTTTATAGCGCAATCATTGAGCGTATAGTTTAAATCCGAAGTTTCATAGCATGAGTATCACGCATAAAGACTAAACATTATGAATAAGTATAAAAGCATTCTTTTAAATAATTTCAATATTTGTTTAAAATGTACAACATGCTTCTCAGTCCCGAGGTAAAACAAATATGTTTGTAAAGGGACAAATGAACTCACCTTGTGTTTGAAGTGGTTGACTAAGTCATAAACAAGAATGCACACGCTCGTTGTTTGTACTTGATGTTGTTTTCACAATCCTGTATTGATTTCACGATGTTTTTAATTTATAAGTATAAGTCTTTGAGTATATGTTTGTGTGTGTGTTTGTGTTAGCCCTAAAGTTGGCTAACACTCGTGAGTCTCGATCATCATTTGGCCCTTGGTTCCCTTGTGATGAGTCGTACTAACACTTATCCCATTTTAAATTAATTTTAGTACATCTTGGTATTTGTTTTATGCTTACCTTGTTTTGAAACCTATGATCATTTTCAAAGTGAGGAGCATAGCTTTGTAGTTTTAAAGTCTCATATGAAGCCCTTGTAAGACTAATTAAATTGTTACATGGTTATCAAATAACCATGTCACCACACTTGTAATATTTTAAGGTTTTGGTCTTGTTCAAGTTCACTAACCCAAAAAAAATCTATCACCCTTGTAGTATTATCAGTAAGTTTCCATGCATGTTACCATAAAGTTCGTTAATGTGATTGTTTACAAGTGTTAGGTTAAGTGGGCCTGATCAAGTTATTTGGGCCGTATGTGTACATGGACCACACTATTGGGCCGAAACAGTGGCTCAATCATTCCTGTTGGGCCGAATGTAGAGTTATGTCTCGATTGGGCCTGGTCAAATTATACTGGGCCAAAGAAAAGTGTTGTTGGGCCTGTAACATACCTGGGCCGAACCAATGTATTAAGTAAACTATACCCAAGTGGGTCAAACCAACACCATGGCCAACTACATCAATTGGGCCAGTTTACTTGGGCCGAAGATATAAATGGATTGATCTGTGGGTATGGGCCAAAACAGAAAACCTTGGGCCGAATCTGTTGTGGGCCGACTGATATGTGTATATGGGCTGAAGCTAGATAGCTGGGCCGCATGGTTGCTGCTGGATGAATGCGGTTATCACCTGGGTATACCGATGGTAGGGTTAGTCAAATGAAGTATCAGTCGAATAGGTCTTGCTATAGCCGAATGAGTATGGGAGTAAGAGGGGGCCGAAAGAGGCCATAGTCGAATGGCACTGTGACTGTCCGAATGAAGGTGATATGACTGAGAGAATGGGAAACCCATTCGGCCAAATCACCAAGCCATGCGACCCTTGCTTCTGCCGGCAATAGATTCCTTCGGCCAAGCTCATGCGTCCCAACCATTCGGCCGAATGTCCCTTCCAGCAAGGGTACCACGATAGTGAAGGTTTTAAGGTCAAAGTTCATGGGGTTTTCAGCTGGTAGTGGGTGTTTAATCAGTCACAAGGGTGTAAGGTTCAAGGGGGTAGGGCTGGAATCGAATGGACTTGTGGGTTAACCATGGGTTTAGAAACCCTAGTTTTCGTGACTTTTAATGTTAAATACCTCGAATCTCAGTAGTTTTTGCTCTAGATCGGTAGTACTTTCGTGTAGAGGAGGTCGAGATCTTTGTTTAGGCACCAAGAACGTTCAAATCCATCAAGAAATGAAAGAGATCTATGGATTTGAAGATCAAAACTTGTAGAGGGAAAGAGGAACCGAATTTTTAGAGAGAGAAGGGTGTAGGTGATGAGAATAAATGGAATTAAATGCTTGTTAATGGGTTTTTATACTCGCGTGTATTTGGGTTCGTTTCGGTTACTCGGTTCGCGTTTTCGTCGCGTTCCCGGATAGTTACGCACATTATTTACAAACTTCAAATAAAAGGGTTTATTATATTTCCTTAATATTATTATCGTTCGAATTGTCTTCGTTTTCGTTTAGTCAGAAAACATCACTTACGCGCGTTTTCGTACAGAGCGCTAACTGTATGAACACGATCGTACGTTTCACTTTCTGATTTTGTTTTCTACTTTCCAGTCATCATTTCAGATCGTTAAACTTTCAGATCTATTCGTACAGATCGTCACCTGTACGAATAACTCGTCTGTTTAGCATTCTGTAACAACAACTGTTATAGCTTTGTTCTGTTTATCCTCGCATACGTTTATACATACTAGCATCAAATCAAGTATCTGTGTGTCATGTTTGTGTTGTCTGATATGTTTCTGAATGTTAAACCATAAGGTTTTAAATTAGATTTCAGACAATCGCATCATAGTTTCGTGTTAAGCCTCATGTGTGAATAGTATCAACATGGTTTCACGTAATGTGCGCCTGAGTTACTGTGCGCTTTACTGTGCAACTTACCGTTCCGGTAATGATTCCGGCACAGATGTTACAGTGACACTCAAATGGGTCCTGGCCAAATAAAGGGGCGTGCGAATGGAAGATTTCCGACCGAATAGATGGCAGGCCATTCGACCGATTCAACTTAGGCGAGTGGCTCCGGTCGGCCTTAGGCCTTTCGACTGGGTTTGGTGGTTTCATTCGGCTGTTTCGAGCCAGCCCCAATGCAGCCCCTCTTCTCGAGTTTAATGACCAAGAAATGTGGTAGCACTTGTTTCTAGACTTTCCTAGTGTTTTTTAGTACAAATCCCATGGATTCCAAAAGGCTAACCGGTTGAATGTGGGTTCGAACATAGGGTTACAAAACCCTATTTTTCGCAAGTTTGCAGCTCTTTTTACCTTGTTTCGGGCGGTTTTTGAAGCAGATACTTTGTACTTTCGGGTAGAGGATGATGAGAGCTCCGATTTGGTAGGTTACTTGCACGATTTGGTGAAGAATCAAAGGAGTTCTTGACAATTTTGTGAAGAAACCCTAGAGAAAGAGGATTCTGGATTTGGGGTTAGAGAGAGAGAGAAAGTGGGGGTGGAGTAAATGAGGTGGATGAACTCATTTAGGGTTTTTATACCTCGGGTGAGTTCGAGTTCGTTTCTGTTGCTTGGTTATTCCTAGTAAATTATTTAAATCCATTTTTATTAATTTATTTTATCGAAAACGTTTATTTTAAATGTTTCGTCAGATCGTGTCACCGTCGCGCGTATTCGTTCAAATTGTCACCCGAACGAATCCGACAACGGTTTCACTTTCTGATTTTTTTTTCTACCTTTCAGTTACCATTTCAGACATTAAACTCACATATATGTTTGTGTGAATCGTCACTCATGCAAACACATTGTCAGTTTGTTATTCCAAAACGATACTGAACTTATGTTTTGAATTGTATTTCCTCACTGACGGACTCCACTAACTTGCCTATTTTCACGTTGTTATCATTGAATTCCCATTGTTTTCTCATTGAATTGTCGGCCATCTGATTCCTGTTATTTGTGGATATCAGAACGCAACCGATATGTTTTGTCATTTGTTACACATTGTTGTTTCTCATGAGTTGTTGTATTTACTGTATTTAAGCTTTCACTTAAACACATACAACTGTTGTTTGTTTTCTGAGTCCTGTTTTCACACAACTGTTTACACATTGTATTTACACATAGTAAATAGTGAAAGTACACGTACCGTACAGACTTGGCGGACGGTCAGGTACTGCTTGTCACAGTGGATCCTAGTAAGATTAGAACTATGAAACAATGGGAGACACCACGAACCTCAACTGAAATACGTCAATTTTTAGGATTGGCAGGCTATTACTGGCGATTCATTAAGAATTTTTTGAAAATAGCCTTGCCACTAACAACTTTGACATAGAAAAAACAACAGTTTGTATGGGGTTCCTAACAGGAGGAGGCATTCCAACTATTGAAAAACAAACTCTGCAACACACCTATACTTGCATCACCGAAAGGTAGTGATAACTTCACGGTATACTTTGATGCTTCTCGTTAGGGTCTCGGGTGCGTGTTAATGCAGAAAGACAAGGTAATTGCTTATGCTTCTCGGCAGTTGAAAATACACGAGAAGAACTATACCACTCATGATCTAGAACTTGGTGTAGTAGTGTTTGAACTTTAAATTTGGAGACATTATCTATATGGAACTAAATGTATTGTATCACTAATCACAAGAGTCTTCAACACATTCTAGGTCAAAAGATATTGAACATGTGACAAAGGCGATGGGTAGAGCTCTTAAATGATTATGACTATGAAATTCGTTATCATCCAGGTAAAGCAAATGTCGTAGCCGATGCCTTGAGTCGCAAGGAATGAGTCAAACCTTTACGTGTAAAAGCGTTAGGGATGACTATTCAAACCAGTCAAATTCCTCAGATTAGAGAGGCTCAACAACAAGCTTTGCAAGCGACAAACTACCCAGTTGAGGAACTCAGAGGATTACACAAGCAATTAGAAACCAAGACTGATGGAGTGCTATATTTCAAAAGCCGAGTTTTGGTTCCTTTAACTCGGTAATATTAGAACAATCATCTTGGATGAGGTGCACAAATCCAGGTATTCTATTCATCCAAGTGCTGATAAAATGTGTAAAGATCTTAGACACTTTTACTAGTGGCCTGGAATGAAGAAACATATAGCTGAATACGTGGACAGATATTTAACGTGTCTTAAAGTTAAGGCAGAACGTCAATGAACTTCTAGGTTATTACAACAACATGAGATTCCCATGTGGAAATGGGATAAGATCTCTATTGATTTCATTACTAAACTACCCAGAACGTCACGTAATCATGAATCTGTATGGGTTATCGTTGATCGCCTTACGAAATCTGTGCATTTCTTACCAATCTGAAAATATTATTCCATGGATCGACTCGCTAATCTCTATGTCAATAAGATTGTATCCAGACATGTAGTACCAATCTCCATCATTTCAGATAGAGATAGTCGATTTATGTCACGATTTTGGCAAACTCAATAGAATGCTCTGGGCACACAAATCAATATGAGCACAGCTTATCATCCACAAATGGATGGACAAACCGAACAAACGAATCAAACTCTTGAGGATATGCTCCAAAGCTGTGTGATTGATTTTGATGGTAGCTAGGATAATAATCTTCCACTTGTTGAATTCTCATATAATAACAGCTACCATACTAGTATTCAATGAGCGCCATTTGAAGCATTGTATGAACACCAATGTAGATATCCTATCTACTGGTCAGAGGTAGGTGAAAGTCAGATTATTGGCCCAAAATTCATACAAGAAACTATAGACAAGATCGCACTAATTCAAGAACGAATCAAAGATGCATGCGATCTTCAAAAGAGTTACGCTGATAATCATCGAAAACCACGAGAATTCCAAATAGGTGATTGAGTCATGCTAAAAGTATTACTTTGGAAACACATTTTCAAATTTCGGAAGCGAGGTAAACTCTCACCAAGATTTGTAGGACCATTTAAAATTCTAGAACGAATTAGAATGGCTGCCTATATACTTGAATTACCTCCTAAACTTAGTAACATTCACGATGTCTTTCACGTATCTAGTCTGAAGAAGTGAATGATGGACGAATCATTGATCATACCTATTGAAGATTTTCAAATTGATGACAAACTTCAATTTACTGAAGAACCAGTAGAGGTGATGGATCGAGAAGTTAAAGTGCTGAAGCAAAGCCGCATTCCAATTGTTGAAATTAGATGGAACTCGTAACGTGGACCTGAATATACATGGGAACCTGAGTACCTTATGAAAGAAAAATACCCTCATTTGTTCTCATAAACGAATGTCACCGTATAAGTCTTCACCAAATTTCGGGACGAAATTTCTTTAACAGGAGGAGACTGTGGCAATTACATTTGAAGCTTATGTCATCATTGTTTGAAAGCTCACGTTATCATAATTGAAATACAATTTAAATGAACGATTGTGATTATCATGATTTTATAGTACACGAGAAATCATGAACATGGGTGTAAACCGTGCGAAAAAAAGAGTTTCTGATTCTCCGGAATCGTAAAAATAAGAAAAATTCGAAGTTATTGCACTCCGGAACTCTTTGTGGTACGCCAAGACCATTTTGAGGTCTCTTGGCGGTACGCGACGAGTGAGTCAGTCTAAATGATCAGATTGAAAAATCAGATTTTTCATGCAGAAGTTCATATATTTCATCTTTCGAACTTCAGCTCCACCACAACCCATCGAATTGAATTTTTGCCATTTAAACTCAATTCTGAAGCCACCAAAACATCCGGATCGAGCTAGGGAACGATTCTACAGCTCCTAATCTTCGTTTTCATCCACAAAAACCATCCAAACGGGTAACGATTCGTTTTATCCTACTAGTTTGATAATGGTTAGATTAGATCTAGTTTTTGAATGTAATGCAACAATTATGATTGTTGATTATTGCCTAGATGATGGCTCGGAATGGTTAGAAATAAAGAACCCGGTATGTTAACGGTTAAATCCCTGTTTTGATCCGTTATAATGCCCGGTCAGATTAGTACATTGAACATGGTTATTAAACCTATTCTAATATAACATCCTTATGTTTCGTGATATTTGGGTGATCAAAAACAAGAATCAACTATTCCTCAGCCAAAAATCTATCTAGAACTGTTTAAGTAATATAATCAACAACAATACCTATTTGGTTAATATGAGAATATCCTGATTAATCTAATGAGCCATCAATCTTGCATGAAGAACCTGAATCATTATAGGTTCCCACATTATCATACATTGTAAGATATTCAACTAAATTAACTAATTAAAGACTTTATATCAATTTGATGACTTTAAAGTCAATGTCCTTTTCAGAGTGAATAGTGACATCATCAATATAGATAATCAACAAAGGCTTCATAGAAAACTAAAAACAAACGAAAAACCACGATCAAGAACATATAATCAAAGTAATGAAATTAAAGTAGAGGAGAGTTGATTAAACTATAAATAAGCAATCAAGTAAAATTTTATTTTATAGCAGATGATATAAAAGGTTTTAAGGAAAATGTTAACTTACAATTTGGAGGGACTAGAAACATAAATTCACAAAGCTGAATTTAGCTTTAAAGAAATTTAAAGCAAAAAGGGATTGGAATCATGAAATGTGAGGACTGAATATGTGAATTTGGAATCCTATTTCCATCCTTGTTTCTCCGGTTGTTTTTCCCGGTGTCAACTTCCGACCACATAGCTGGAATCCGGCCAAGTATATGTGACATCCAAACCGACCCATTTGAAGCCCAATCGATCAGGTTTTTGATGCGCCATGACCCAAATATAATTCCTAACGCTTCTAAATCATTCAAACACATTAAGATCATAGTTTAATTCGACGTTTGATTTCTAACACTGTAACATTTACTCCAAAATCGAAACCAAACGTTTTGAACTTAATAACCCTAAAAAACATAGGGCTTTTACTCATTTCGACATTCTGATTCAAACCATATTCATAGAATTCTCTCTAACTAGCTGTAACATTCGGAATCAACTCAAGAACCGAGCGCGACTGAGGTTATAGAGAACTCGATCATTACTTCACTAATCTAGTTAATATTAGGGTCTTTAGATTCGGTTTATGTTGTAAAATAAAAGCCCTAAACTTCTGGACCCTCACAATTCGTGTGTAAATCAAATTGGATCAATTTGATTTCTAGGGTTCTTGAGGGTTTATGGTTAATCTCCAAGTGTGTTTATTTTGAATTTGAAATGCATTCAAAACAAAAAACATACTACAGTTCATTGGTAAAAGCTTTCCGACTATGACCAATTTTTGACCCTAAACCCAATCTTTCTTATCTTTTTATTTTAGTATCTAATCAATCCCAAACATTCTAAAAAAAATTCACAAAAATCAAAAATGATGTTTTTGATATTCTATAAAAAAATCAGCATTTTTCATATTTTATTTCAATTACTTTACTATTTTAAATGTAATTAAATAGTTCAAAATTTATTAAAAGTAACAAATCAACTTTAATAATTCTAAAAATTTTACAGAAATTATAAGTAAGCATTTTAAACATTTGGTACAAATATTATAATTTTTAGAATTTATTTCTATTATTTTACTAATTAAATTGTATTTGAATGGTTTATAATATAAAAGGAATATTAAAACATTTTTTAAAATTCTAAAAAAAATTACAAAAATTATTTTGATGTTTATAAACATTACAGAAAATTTCTTAAGAATTATTGGACTTTAGTTTAATAAAATTAATATTTATATTGTTTAAATAAATTTTAAAAGGTAAAGATTTTAAGAAAATTCATATACAAATATTTTTGAATATTTTTAATTTAATATTCTGAAATACATTACAATATAGAATAATATTTTATTGAGTATTTTAATAAAAAAAATATCTAGACTATTATTCAAGTTGTCGAAACATGAAAAACGATATATAGTTCAAAGATATAAATTTCAAAAACTTATATAAATATTTTGTTTGTTTTATGCAAATAAAATAACACATATACAAACATTTGAATACACAAAACATATCAATAAAATCTTTTCTTTCATAATAATTACAAATTAGGTTTTTGCCTTTTAGGAAGATGCATTAGTAATGGCATAGACTTATAGGTTCATATGAAGTTTATAACTTATACAAAATCATATTACAATTTAGGGTGAATTGTTACTTCACAAATCTCATACTACTTAATAACTTCTTGGGAATCAAAGCTTGACAAGTGAGTTTTCTTATACTCCCTCTTTACATTTTTGTAATTTTTAGGATGCTATACATGTCTTGTCAAACATATTATCCATAATTCATAAACAAATACAAGGAAGTAATACTTTGGTTTAAGCTAGAATTAGATTTGAATGCTATATTGCCTACTTGTTTGTATATCTATGTGTTATTACTATTGAGATAATCATATACAATACATTAGTACTAGTAGCCTTTGATTAACATGACTTATGTCATTGCTTATATTGAAGGTGAAATTGCCAAAAACGTTTAGTGTTACTAATAGACTTTCTTTAGTGACTTTGTGTCATTATGTTAGTAAAGGTGAAATTGCCAAAAATATATCATCAAATATTGTGGAATACATATATGTTTAGATCTATTCTTGTTATAATATTGTTAGCATCTTATTTCTTTATATACACCTTTATATCAAATTGTATTAGATCTCACCAACTATGCCAATAGTTGATCAAAACTTATTTTACATTTGTAACAGGCTAGATAGCATGGATGAAGACATATTTAGAATACTTGGACCTAGATAATATCAATTAAACAATATTATGTAATATGGATTTGGTTATGCAATGATGGATTTAATGTGATATTCATTTGAACGAATTTGTGTGTGAATTGAATTGTAATGTTAACTATTGAAACTTACAAAGTAGCATCATGAGCTTTTGAAAAATCGAACTTACTCCTCGACGTATTCCGCCGTTGGTTGGGGTGTGACAACTTTCTCTATGGTTGTATCAAATCACATGCATGTCATATTAAACATAAGATATATTACATGATAAGTTGAAATTACAATATCTTTATTACATTCTTCCAAAGTAAAGTAAAGGGTTTCCTAAACGTTGATATGCGTCCTCACATTTGATTCTTTTGTTTGTCACTGTTCACCTGAAATTGGTTTTGTAATATGAGAAGTCAGCAAGAATCCTGGTGAGTTCATAGTTGTAATTGACTCAATGTAATGTGATAAGACAAGTATACAAAACAATATGAATATGATTCTCCTGAAAACCTATAACCAAAGCCTATGTGACAGTAATGAAATTGGTGCTAATACCCGAAGGTAAATCCTTAGTATCAGTCTTAATACCTATCATTGCAATAAGTTTAAATTGTAATAGAAGATAGCAAGCATTCATACCTGGGAGACGTGATTCTCTAAGTGAATGGGGTTGTCCTATCATTGTTAACATCTAGCTCACTAATGACTTTATTGGTTAAGAAACGTGAGGACTTGTACGATAGTATGATACGGAGTTCTCGTGTAATCATTAAACAAAATTTGTATTACACAAGTAACACCCAATCATATCATAGAAATTGAAAACATGCAAAACCTTTGTAATTGTATCAGAATCCTCGAGTTTTATAATCCAAAGATTTGAAAAGGGGTTATGAACTAACCAGTGTTGTTGGGGTATGTGCAGATGATTGACAAGGTCTGTAAGTTGGATCTTGAATTGCAATCTGTAGATAGTTAAAGTGTTGTTAATCGTTTGTACTTGAATTGGTTTAGTAGGACATTCCTAGACATTTGGTGCCAACGATATGGTAAACCAAATCATTGAGTTGATTCCCGAACACGTGCACTTTACCGACTTGATTTACAACTGTTATTGGTTAAACCGAATCATTCATGAAAAAATTTTAGGAATAAGTTTATCATGCATGACTTCTAAGGCTTATAGAAGGCTACTCCATCCATTTTTGAAGAATAAATTTGAATACAATTGCCATATATACTAGGTTTTTTCGATTTTTGGTTTGTTTACATAGACTTTACACGCATATATCATGTAATTGCTACTATACATGAATTGCTATGAATATGCTCTCATTTGCATACCCTTAGGTATATAATGTAATTAGGGAGGTCAGGTTGTCAAGAATTTGCCAATTGCGAGAACCAAACCGCTTTTAATAAAATACGCGGCTTAAATTTCCAAGACTTATGGATTACTCAATTTGGTTGAGTTATTGATATACATTGTTATTGGTTTACTATATGAGTTGTGTCGCACCTCGGCCTTCCCGATCTGTCTGAGGGCGCGACGGGTCTATTAGGATCACAGTCTCTGGTCACACTGTTGCGAGACCTACATGCCTGGTTGCATACGTACATCCAAATACTTTTACAAAACAGTTTAATAAAATCAGAGTTGCGGAAGTAAATGTAATAGTTGTCAATACAACTTTGAAAACATAACTTGCGGAAACTTAAGTTTAAACAGTTTTTCAAAACAATACAGAGTGATAGTTTGTGGAAACGGTGTAAGTAGTTAGCATAACATGACTAAATACATTAATAAATGTTCTCAAAGCCTAAAGAACTAGGTAGATGCATGAGACTCTAGCCTAGCATCCTATCCTTGTGTGCGTGCCTTGGTTACATAAGAAAACATGCGAGTAAATGAGTCAACACAAAGGTTGGTAAGATCATATGTTTTTCATAAGTAGTAAACACCAAAATGTTTAAAGTAAATGTTGCTAGATTACATATCATTACAATGATCTATCGGTTTCTAGCTAGTCAATACAGTTATATTATATGTGGGTTCGTACCGAAGCTGGCTGTGTGTCTCCCGCCATGTCCATCACAAGACAATGGCAAAGTGTGTTGGTCAATATTGCACCCATTCCGACCTCCAGTCAGGTTGTCCTCCCAGGCATGATGTGTGGGGCTTGTCAGCCCCAAATAGTACTATCCAAGATTACCAAGCTAGGCGCTCCGCGCTACTAACGGTCCAAGGTGTGTTTGTCAGGCCCAAATAGTGATAAAGTATGTCCATACGTAATCAAAATAAGTTGTATCAAAAACAGTTTATCATGCAATGTTTTCTCCCCCAAAGGTAGAAAAGATAAAAAGGGGCCGTGAACTCACCCGGTAAAGCAGTTCCGGTTTTACGTGTGTTCGCGACTTGCGAATGCTAGCACCTGCTAGTAAGCACCTATAATCATATAGGTTGTGAGTATGTGTTCTGTGGTGTGTTGTATACCAAACAACTTAAAGTGTCGGTGTGCTCAACCGAGTGTGTGCGTTGACTTGTGTTGTCTCGACGAATCGTGGTGACACGTTTGTTGTGTTTAGTTTGTTTATTTGCCTTAAATGCATGTAAGACATCAATATGCATCCTATGACTCTAATTATGATGCTTTTACATACGCCATGTTTTGAAAATCATAGCGTTTCCATTTCGGGAAAGTTTCTATATTTAGAAAATTTTTAATTTAGGAAGTATAGTTATGAAATCTCATTTCATAAAATTAAACTTCTAGTATGTTTATAAAAAACGTTTAAATACTTAAAACATATTGTTTGCGCATAAATCACCATTAATGGCATTTACCCCAAATAAAGTTTCCTAAAATAGTAAGTATCCGTTTAAAGGTTTGTTTTCACGAATCAGTTTCCAAAATGCTTAAAATCATTTTTAAACATATCTCAATAGTCACAAATCACCAAAACATCTTAGAACATCAAAACCCCTCTTTTGATATACAAAAGTTTCCATATATAGTAAGTTTCTATAAAATCAAGTTTTTCACAAAAATCAAATACCTAAATGTAACGCCCTACTTTTATATAATTTCCCTAACTAGAAAGTGACGCTTGTAATTCTATTTTTGGAAATCCTTGTATTTTTGTAATCGCCTTCTCGTTGTAATCATTGTAATGTTCGAGACTTGGATCATAATAAAATTCATATTTTCGTACAATTCATGCTTTACACTTTCATACATTTGAAACCATTATACACGAGATACTTGATTCGTAATTCTTGGAAACATATAACAAAGTTACAAATACGTGATATGGTTGCATTTTTCGATACTTAAACTTGATCGTACATATCATTATTTTTCCTCGGGATTTAAAACTGATAGGATATACTTCTTATATCCCTATTTTGATCCTAAAACATTTGGCACTAATGGTGGAATAAGCATGCAACAAGCTTATAAAAAATGAAAAAATAAAAATAATTCTTTGTGACTTGGCACGAATCCACACACTTCCTCTTCCTCCAATGACCTCCAAACCTCATTTAATCACCCACCAACTAACCCTAACTCATCTCATATAAAACCCATGCCTCCTCCAAGCTTTTTCACTTTACAAGCACTCTCACAACTCTCTCAAATCAGCCAAAAAGCTGCTGCTAACAAGAAGTTCAAGCAGATTCAACACTCCTCACTAAAGTAAGCATAACTCACTCATTTCTTAACCTTTTTACTTGATTCTTTTTCCCACTTATTTGGGTCAACCTTAGGAACATTTCCAATGGGTTTTCATGAAAAATCAGGCTTTGTAATGTCACCAAAATGGCTCCAAAGTGGACTGCTACTTTCGGTTTTACATTAAAACTTTGTTAAACTTTGTTAAACTTGAGTTCTCTCATCTCAAACCTATGTACTAATGCTCATAATCAAATGAATGGTTATTTGAACTTAAAAACAAGGCTGAGACATGTTAACTTAGGGATTAAAACCTCACAAACTTTCTGTTTTGATTTGGGTTTTACCCACGAGTAGTGTCTAAGCTTGAAGCTTGATGAAAGTGTGATTGTTGGACTAGCTTGGGCTATCCTTCATAGAATCCACTCACTACTTGATATTTTTTCTTTAGATTACTCGTGTTATTTCATTCCTTATTTTGAATGATCATGACCCTCCTTACGTCTAAAACGCATGTGTAGTGGTGAATCCAAAAGAGGTCATAAGTGGATGGTACATCCTCCCACCTCCTACTTGACTTACGTGGACTTAAAGAGGTCTTAAGTGGATGGGTAATCCTCCCATCTCATGCTTGACTATATTATACTTACACTATATATATATAAAATATATATTATCTGCACAACTAAACCTTAATGATGGTTTAGTGATCTCTTGTCAAATGTTGAGTTGTATCATCTAGAGACCTTAATGCTTGTCACGACTCTAATGGATCTTTGAATCCATGAAAACACACAAACTCCTTTGAGTTTTGACAGTGTCAAGAACAAGTGTTATGTGTACAAGGTGTTTATTTTCATATGCTTATTTTCATGATTGTTAAATTCCGAATCTATATTCTTCCGTTAAAACTCCTCCAGACCCACACACCTATGTTTCTTCGTGTAGGAGGACAAGGTGCTTCATCCTAACTAATTTTCAACACTCACGGGATATCAAGTAGGAAGCTTGCAAAGCTGTGAGTATACTCGATCCCATTTTGCCTTTTTATCACTTTGGGTGCAGCATGTATGCTATATAAATTACACTTCACATGAAACTATTTTTATCACACTCTATCCACGCATTAACATGAAACTTTATGATGCTTGTTGGACTTGAATGCTAATGTAAACTGTTTGTGTTGATATATGCTTCATTAACTTTGCTAGCCTACCTTAACAATTATAGCGCTATAAGGATTAACGCACCGCCCACGAAACTTGGGCTATTGTTAAGTTAAACATGTTAACATCCCGTCATTCTTTTGGGATAGGCTACTTTAACGCGTTGGATTCTTGGGTTTGAACATATTGTACACCGTTTCGGCATGCTAGTTAACTTGCAAAATTATGATTCATGTTGGATATGAGACTTTAATCACTTTTATTCTATATTAAGCTGTGTTTGAAAACTTGTATACTCGCCAACCTTTTGTTGATATATTTTAATACATGTTGCAGGATGATTGATGAATTGATGTTGAGAAGGAACGCTATTTAGGTGGACATAGATACACACATAGATAAATTTTGTTATTTTAAATGTATGTTATGAACAAGGTTGTACTTTATTTGGAATATTTGTATGACATTTTAGTTTGAAATGAAATTCGAATCTTAATTTATGTTGTCACATAGTGTTATGAAGTTTTGAGCAATTTGTTCGTCTCATCTCGATGTTTCCGCCATCGGTTGGGGTGTGACACTAAATGTGTTTCTAAACACTTCAATATGCATTTGATAGCATTTAGATATGTCTAACATGTCTAGATCATCATCAATATACAACATGCAACATAAAAGTTTCCTTTCATGACGAGTATTTCAAAATCAACATAACAATCTATCAAAACTCAATTCCAACAATTCTATACTCTAAAATCAGTACGTCTACATCAAAATAACACAAGGACATCAACAAATTCATTCACAAGAGCCACATGGAGTTGCATGTGTTCAAACACACTTGCATGTGTATTTTTACACTATGCATGTATGATCTAACCATAGATAAGCCATAAAAACTACCTTAGTAGCTAGGATTTGAGTTGGACATGATCTACAAGACTCTCGAACAGCTGGAGATGGTCTTCTTGTTTGATGATGGCTTCCAAGACTTCTCCTTGAACTCCAATATCTTCAAATCTCCCAAGAATAGCGCCAAGAAGGTTTCCAAATGGTTTGTGGGTGGATTCTAGTGGGTTTTAGTTGATCTTGAATGAAAATGGTCGGTGGGGTTTAAAAGAAACCGAACCAATGAATTGGGGTTGCTTTTTATAAAGTATTGTCATCTGGGACCCGTAGCGTACCGCCAAGGCCGATCATGCATGGCCTCTGCGTACTGCGATAAATATTATATTCAGTTTTCATCTCGAAACACGCCACGTACCGCCAAAACCTTGTGCATGGCCTTGGCGTACCGCCAAGGAATTCGGGGTTCAAAACTCCCGCTTCTTGCTTTGTGTATCGGCGTATCGCAAGGAGTTCGCTTAGGGTTCTTCGCGTAATGCGATGGCCCTATTTCTTGGTTTTTCGATTCCATTTATTCGATTTCGTTCGTGCTCGATCCTTAACGTTTATCCTAAACATCTAATACATGTTTAGCACGTATTCACATAATAACACATATGTTTGTTTGATCATTGTTTGTTCACTAACGTTCGTAAGATTCATGTGTGTTTCTATAATTTTTCGAATTATCTTTAATCGTTTGTGTTCGTCATTACGAACTGTTTGCATGCTTGATTAAACATAGTCTACATGTAATGCACAATCCAATAATTTCTCGAATTATTGTTTTGGGTTTGTGTTGGTGTTTGCCACATTTGGTTTACAAAACCAATGTGCAATGTACGATTCGATAGTTTCATTTGAAATTGATATTGTTATCATGATTCTTTGTAATCTCGCAATATGGTGAATTGTTATTGAAATGGCTTCTCTTTGAAATTCCTCCCATGCATATATACATTTATAGGAATACATTAAGTGAATTGATATGATATCATAATTTGAAAACTTTGCATGCATAATATGTATTTAATAAAACGCTTAAATAAAGTTGTTCAAGCTCAAATGCACCAGACTTATTTTGATGTTTTTGAGCTCTGTAATAAGGTATTCGAGCCTCCGTGAAAGTTTTGTATAAAGCACCATAATTACTAAACACAATGAACACTAGATTTAAACCCATGCCTCCACCTAATATTAATTATCTCCCTTTATGTATCAATAAACTTCCTACTTATGTAATCGGGCTCAAAGGTAAATTCTAGATGTGAACTTTTTCAAATTTAGTAAAAATGGGTTGCATTTATATTTAATATAGACAAGAAGGTGAAACTTTCATATTTGAAAAAATATGAAACTGATCATATGATTTGATCATGATCTAAGTAGAGGTGGAGAAGAGACATCAAGTGCGCACGTTATTGGGAAAACTAGGCAATTTGATACAGATCTAAATGAGTCGGCTAATTTACTCTTAATCACTTCGAAGAAAAAATTTACAGTTTAATTAAACAATAGTCGGTCAAATACAACTTCAAAAAAAAATATTATTATAGTAAAAACTACTTTATCTCAGTAAAATGACGGATGAGTTTTAATAAACTTAAAAATCATAGTTGTAAAAGTCACTAGACGCTGGTTGGACGGAGAGGTACCGCCTAGGGATTAATCGGCGCTAGGCGGATTGGAATTTTTATATGTAATTATACAAATATTTATTATATAAACACATTAATATCAATAATTTAATATAATATTTTAAATATATTAAAAAATAAACTTAAAATACTAAGTCATATAATTCAAATTACAAACTTAAACACAAAACTCAACGTTTATAGATGGATTTCAATGTTTAGTGGCAGAATTTAATGTTTCACATGTTGGATTTGATGTTTTAGAGACATATTAAGTATTAGAGTTGAGAAAACCAAAAAAAATATAGGCCGCCTAAGCACCACCTAGAGCAAAATCGACAAGGTTTCTGTGCGCTTAGGCGGCCTAGGCCGATGTTTATAACACTGTTAAAATGCAGTTTGACAATTCTCCTTTTCTTTTCCTTTTTGGCTTATTTTTTTATATTACCCACTACAAATAAAAAAATAATCTGAATTAACTAATTCATAAATTAGTTACTCGAAATAGACACCTCTAGTCGAAATAATCTGAACTTTTGTTAGTTGCATTAGACAAAAATGTGTTCATTTTGCTGGTATGTGATCATAAAGATGGGATGTTATATGGGGTGTGTGCGGGTCATAGGTCCAAACATGCAGTTTTTGAACAAAAATGTGGATTTTTCAACTGCTTATTTGTTCATTTGAAAAACATACATACATTAATTATTATTGCATAATTTATAATAATCTAACCTTTTGAGTAATTGTTAAGTGATCATATGCATTAAAAATAGGTGTTTGATTTTCATGTTGTTAAACCAATTTGACCTTTTTTAACGGCAATTTGCACTACTACAAAACAAAGGATTTGCTTCCAGAATTTTGGTTGCAAAATGGTGACAATTGCCATTTTGAGACCAAATTGCCACCAAAAAGGCGGTGGGTAAAACACTGGTGGCAAAAGACCTATTGCTACCGTTTTGCCACCATTATATTTTTTGCCACCATAACTTGCGACCACAAAAAAAGTCACAATTGTTGCTACCATTTTGCTACCATTTTGTTTGCTACCATTTGGCTATCATTTTGTTTGCTACCATTTTGCCACCATTATGTTTGCTACCATTTTGCTACCATTTTTTTTTGCTACCATTTTCCTACCATCTTGGCTGCTACCATATTATTCTAGCTATCATTAGCTACCATTTTCCCACCAATATTGGCTACCAATTTCCCACCAATCCAAATAAACCACAACCTGTATCACGATTATTTTTAATACTAAAACCACCTGATCATCATTCCATTCCAATATCAAATAACCAAACACAGTAAAATTCTAAACATAATATCTCAAATAACAAAAATAGATTAAACATCAAACTGAATACAAACTATCCAAACATAAAAAAATCCAAAACAATCAAATAAAAGCGTTTTAAAGTTTATCTTCGGACCATAGTTTTTAACATGTCTTCAATTTTTGACATCTTATTGCTCATTGTTTCTTTCTCCATCTTGTGTTTTTCCTTTTCAGCCTCCAACTCTGCAATAATTCCATTTAATCTTTCTTTTTCTTCTTCTTTTTCCTTTACAAGCTCCTTGATAATCTCGTTTAACTTTTCATTCTACAAAACAACCAATGAAAATTAATAAGGGATTGAGTCTAATTTAATTCTACATAATAGAATAAATAAGTGATGCATACATATTATATAATTATTGACTTACAACCCTTCATATAGTTCATAAACAAGCTAAATATCCATTTTTATAACCTATCTAATCTTTCACAAATTAGAGATATAATTTGAGAAAAAAGATAAAAAAAACAAACTGATAAATTAATCATTTAAAGAAGAACGTTTCTATTGTATTGAATAACTAATCTAACGTCCATAACATGTAACGATGGTTAGAGATGGGATGACATACAAAAGAGGATGTTAAGGAAGAAGGAAAACAAGAAGTTGTAGATTTTTGATATCATAGTATACTAATTCTTATCTAAGATCTACTTATATACCAATTCAAACTCCAATTTTATCATTTCAGTGAATAATAAAATTGTTATTCATATAAAATAGAAAAAAATCAACATACCTCAGCGTCTTTCCTATCATGTGTGCTCGGGTCACTACTATTGCTTAACCCATACACTTTTCCTTTATACTTGATGCCGGCAGCTCGTGACCACAAGTCCTCATCAAATTTGGGATGGTTTATACGTTCATCCCCATACTTCTTAATTTGATTGGTAGGTCCACATCTCCACACTGCATCGTCGTTCAGATCAGATTAGTACTAAATCAGCATCACAGTTGCGTAACTAAACTAATTAAATTACCATCTTGGATTTTAAAATCCGAAAATAAAGGGTTTGTACACTTTTACTAGAGGTGACAAAATCAGCTGGTCATGATGGGTTGGGTTCACAGTAATCATATGAAGGAGAATATCAAAATACAAGCAAGAATGGGTCACAATGGGTTGGGTTGACAGTAAACTTAGAATATCAAAATATAAAAAAAACAAAGAAAAACATACTTCATTTCAGTAAACCAAAAACTTCATTTCATTAAACTAAAAGATCTTTTCTCGTTGTGGATAAACAATCCTTGAACCACTTTTGTTCATAATATTTAAAACTTATCTGCATAGTTGATTAGTTGGTTGGCCTATTATGATTAGACAAACTATATAATACTACACTGATTTTTCAAACTGATTATAAACTGATTCCTTCCCTTTTAAGCATTCCTAATCTTTAAGGAATGTGTGTATAATTTATATAAATGTTGAAAGCAGAAAAAACATATTTCTACATCATTGATTATTTGACCTGTAGAGCATGTATATGCATTATGTAGGTAGAACAAAAAAGAATGTCAAACTAACTGTCTACTTTTAAAGTCGTAAAAGTCAAATGTACAAATATGTATATTGTCAATAACTCTCCTTGTTCAACATACAATATCATGAAGTCTCCTAATTTCAAACAGAAATACATTATCAAATTCATCAGAATAGCATTCGAGATTTAAACATGATTGAATCAACCATTTGCTTTATTGATCTAATTCAAGGTTGAAAACCTCCAAATACGAACACTTATATAGCAGAGGCTCTAAAACACACACACACACACACACACACATATATATATATAGCAGATCGAGGCTCTACCACAAATATTTGATTTGAAACAAAAAACAAAAGAAAAAAACCTGGAAGGCAAACTGCGTTAGACGAACAAGGTATCGAATCACCACGAACAACGTTGATGCCGACAATCGTTCACCACGAACACGAATGCCGACGACAGCAATTTCAAGCAATCCACTCGCCGGTTTCAAATCACCACGAACAACGTTGATGCCGAAAATCGTTCACCACGAACACGAACGCCAGTGGCTCTGCAATTTCCGGCAATCCGCTCGCCACGAACGCCGATTTTGTATTTTGCGAGAGTTATTTGTCTATGACGGCAACTAGGGCTGAAGTTGATTTTGTGAGAAATACAAAACCGTCCGTGCTTTCAACCTATTTGTTTTTAATTTTCATATTTCGATTTTTTTTTATGTTGCGACCAAAATATGGTGGCAAGTTTGCCATATTAATTAATTAGTTCTTTGATTAATTCGTTGCTCCAACCAATTTGCGACCAAAAATTTATTGGAGTCAAATTCCCTACCATTTAGCTACCATATCATAACAAATTAGCTTAATTTATATCTTGGTGGGAAATTGGTAGCTAAATCTGCTACTATTTAATTTGGTGGCAAATTATGGTGGCAATTGCCTTGTTTTCTAGTAGTGTTGGATCACTGACATGTCATAGACCCACTCGATCATATTCACACCAATTGGAGGAAACTCACCATTGCTAAAAGAAAACCTCTTAGCCTAGTATGAAACCCTTATTTTGTCAATAACTAGACTCCAATATTTAAGCCACACAATACCTCCCCAAATTAATATTTGACCTTTTGTTTTAGTTACTAGATGTTTCATCTCTTGATTTATAAGCTCTTTTTTTGTATTGCAAACTAATTTTATCATCAAGCAAATAATATTAAACTTAAATGATTGATCTTTGATATTTAACAGAAATGATTAAAAGACTGTTGAAAATTATTCTCTAAATTGACTTAATCAAACACAAAAAAAATAAATAATAATGTAAGTGAAGAACGTACAAACTCAATGATAACATTTGGTTATAATTGACTTATCATTAAGATAGACATTTTGATAATTTTTTCAAAATTAAATTTCCATATCAACACAACACATAAATTTCTTGTGAATATAATTAGAAAATTATATTTGGTAAGAAATTTAAAGTATTCAATTAAGAACTGCTAATTTGTCTCACTTAAAAGCCCTTTGTTTCTGCTTGAATAATTTCAATAGAAAATTACCAATAGAAGGTAAGCCTTTTCTGTTTTCAATGTATCAAACAATATACTAATTACAAGTATACAGTATGCTTAATAATCCTGATTGCAACATTTTTTGTTTGAACTTTGGTAAAATCGAAATGTATATATTTGGTAATATTTTCATTATTTGTGAAACTTTCAATTGTTCTTTTTGTAAAACGAAACCTTTTATTTTATTACTACAAGAGTTGCACAA
The DNA here is from genome assembly GCA_009363875.1 of Mikania micrantha. NCBI lineage: Eukaryota > Viridiplantae > Streptophyta > Magnoliopsida > Asterales > Asteraceae > Mikania > Mikania micrantha. Next base: position 40,657,497 of record CM018691.1, on the reverse strand, counting down.
CTTTTGCCACCAGGCCCACCATTATGCTTTTGCCCAAAAATATGTCTCGTTTAGTTATCGAGCCCGACTTTGAGCCGGCTCGCGAGTCTTAACGAACTTTTTATTTTTATAATTTTTATTTGTTATTTTAAGTGAATATTTATGTTAAATTAGGAAAATAAAATTATAAATATATATTTTGTCTAAGTGAGCCGACCTTGAGCCTTAACGAGTTCGAGATCGGCCCGGCTCGTTTACACCCATACTGATAGCGGCTGCTCGATAAGAGGGAAGCACTGTGTCAACTTACTTCACTATGTTTCGATCCCTTTGGGATGAATCAGGTTCTGTACAACCCATTCCTGACCGTATTTGCGCAGGCTGTGAGCGTGGCCTAAGCATAAGCAAAAGGTTCATGGAGTATCAAGAAAATGAGAAACTCTATGGGGTTAGATGCTGATTTTACAGTGATTAGAACACCAATTCTGACAACAAAGCCCCTGGTAAGAGACAAACGATCGAGACTGCTGCTTTTAAAACCTTTTATTAAACGTGAAGGTTTTCAAACAAAAAACAAAGGAGTTGCAAAATTTGGAAAAGAAGGTAAGGAAGATGATCGTTGCACCCATTGTGGAAGAGAATGTCATAAATTAAAAGGAAGGTTGTTTCAAACTTATTGGGTACGCGGACTGCTGGCCTGGAAAGATCAAGAATGAGAAACAGAATCCGAAAGCAGCGTAAGCAGAAATCGTTTCTAGCAAAATTCCTGGTTTAACCGATGAACAGTACAAGATGTTTGTTAATCATTGTGGAGGATCGGATGCTAATGAAAGTGTCCACAAAGGGCGAACATGGCAGGTAGAGAAACCAAAAACTAGGAATGGATAGTCGACTCAGGTGCCGTTTAGTCACGTCTGAACTTTTAAGTTTTGAATATTTAATAAGGTCTGAATCATTAAGTGTTGAACCAGTTACAACTGTTTGGTTTCACGTCTAAATAGAAAATAAAAAATTCCCCTTTTTATTTAAAAACCCTACAAAATCACCACCGCCATCACCTACGGTTCTCAATCCAAAAGGGTCGACCTTGTTAAGAACAAAGAATGAATCTAACAGAAGAATGAAGCTCAAATCAGTCTAATATGTTACTCCGTTACGATTCCAATATAACAGAACTTAACTATCATTACAATAAACCCCCTCAACTATCACTAATGTCCAATACTACCCTAGAATTATTAACTATTAAACCCTATTGACCTTCAAAAGCTTTTCTTGATTCATTATACTTTTGGTATGCCATATATATAATAGCTACAGCCCTTGAATACAGGAGTTGGTTAAGGAGATAAACCTCGATCTACAAGTAACTAGATAAACATAAGTTATTTAGATAAACATAAGTAAAATTCCCTCCAAGAATTATCTTTAATTTATTGAGTGTTAATTCGCCCCCGCAAGATGGAGGATCCGTCGGATACACCAATCTTGGAACGATTTCGAAGAAACGGTGTCCTAGCGAGCGGCTTGGTAAGCATGTGAGCTAGTTGATCTTGAGAATGAACGTGAAGAACACGTAGTTGACCCGCTGCTACTTGTTCTCTCACAAAATGGTAATCTAGTGCAACGTGTTTCATACGGGAATGATAAACCGGATTTGCACACAAATATGTAGCTCCTGTGTTGTCACAAAATAGAGTGGGTGTGGTGGATATCCCAATTCCAAGTTCCTGCAATAAATGTTTAAGCCAAAGTAATTCTGCTGAGGCATTGGCTATAGCTTTGTACTCGGCCTCAGTTGAAGATCGAGATACGGACTTTTGCGTTGTGGACTTCCAAGAGATAACATTGGTGCCAAGGTATAAAAGGTATGTTATAGTAGATCGTCCATCATCATTAACACCACCCTAATCCGAATCCGAGAAAACCGAGAGCGTTAGAGGAGAGTGGCGAGTAAGAAAGATACCATGATGGATAGTACCTTTTAGATACCGGAGTACACACTTGAGAGCTTGCCAATGAGTTTGTCATGGAGCGTGCATGAATTGAGAGAGTTTGTTGATTGCAAAGGAGATGTCCGGACGCGTAAAGGCTAAGTATTGGAGGGAGCCGACAAGGCGACGGTATTGTGTTGCATCTACCAGTGGTGATGAATCAAGAAGGACTAATGGATCTGTGGCATTAAGTGGGGTCATGACATCCTTAACACCTTCCATATGGAATTGATTTAGGACATCTTGAATGTGTCGATGCTGAGACAGAAAAAGAGATGTAGGTATGACCTCAACACCAAGGAAATGATGTAGAGGTCCAAGATCCTTAACTGAAAACTTATTACTTAGTGCAGTAATAAAATTGTCAAGAAAGGAAGAGTTGTTACCCGTGAGGACGATGTCATCTACATAGACCATGAAGTAGCATGTGATGGTAGAGTGTTGATAAATGAAAAGTGATGCATCTGCTAATGATTCTTTGAATCCAAATTGAAGAAGAAAGTTGGTAAGTTCAAGATACCAAGCACGAGGAGCTTGTTTGAGACCATATACGGACTTTTTGAGTTTACAAATATGGTTCGGAAATTGGGAATGTTCATAGCTGGGTGGTTGAGTCATATAAACATCCTCATGTAATGTCCCGTGAAGAAATGCATTATTAACATCAAGTTGGCGGAGAGGCCAATCTTTGGAAAGAGCAATTGAGAGTATGGTGCGAATAATGATGGGTTTCGCAACATGACTGAAAGTATCAAAGTAGTCCCTTCCGTATTGTTGAAGGAAACCTTTTGCTACAAGACGAGCCTTATATTTAGCAATGGAACCATCGGGATGGCGTTTAATACAAAACACCCATTTGCAACCGATGGGTGTTTGAGAAGTGGGCGGAATAAGTTCCCACGTTTGATTTCGGATAAGAGCATTGAACTCTAAATCCATGGCATGACGCCATTTTGAATCCTTTAACGCAATTATAGGTAGAAGGTTCAAGTGTAGAGGGTAGAGGATGAAGAGTAGTAGTATTGACGAACTGGTTGTTAAAGTATTTAGGATTGGGTTTTCGTTGTCTAGGTTGGGAAATGTGTGTAGATGGGTTGGAGGCATGTAGGGTAGTAGGTGTTTGTTGTACTGACAAGGGTGAGGTATGTGTTTGAGACGGTGATGATGAGGAGTTTTGTGTAGATAAGGACGTGGAAGGTTGTCCAAGGTGTGCCAAGGCTGGAGTAGAGGGTTCAGTAGAGTTAATGGGTTGAGTGTTGGGAGCCGAAGTGGGCTAAGTGGAGGATATGGGTGGAGAATAATAAGGAGTGGTTTGGGGCATGGCAGAATGTGAATGAGGCATAAATAGAGGTGTATGGGGTTCATGATTATTTGATGTGGGAAGGACCATTGTTGGAGTATTAAAGGTGGTGAATTTTGTTGAATGATGTGGACCATCAGAAGAGAGGGCAACGTCTTTATTGAGGAAGGAGGCAGCAGTTGGAAGTGAAGAAATGGAGGATGTATTTGTGGTGGATGGAAATATATGGTCCACAAATTGGACATGTCAGGAATGATAGAGTCGGTGAGAGACGGGGTCAAAACATTTGTAGGCAGATTTTGAGGCTGAATAGCCAAGAAAAATGCGCTTGACAGAGCGAGATTGAAGTTTAGAGGTAGTGTACGGTCGCAACCATGGGAAGCAAGTGCAACCGAACGGTTTGAGTTTGGAGTAAGATGAAGCGTTGTTATACAACTTAGCAAATGGGGATTCGAAATCAAGAGTGGGAGTGGGTAAACGGTTAATTAAATAAACCGCAGTTTGAAAGCATGAGACCAAAAAGTTAGCGGAATATGGGCATGATGGAGGAGAGAAAAACCCGTTTCAACAATGTGTCGATGGCGATGCTCGACAGTGCCATTTTGTTATGGGGTATGCGGGGGAGTCATGAAATGGGAGATGCCATGTTGTTGTAGGTATGGTTTGAGTCCAACATATTCCCCACCATTGTTGGTGAATAAAGAGACTAGAGAAGTCCTAAAAAAATTTTTAACCAAGGTTTTGAATTGAGGAAATAAGATGGAGACGTCTGATTTTCGTTTCATGGGATAAAGCCATGTATATTTATAAAAATAATCAACAAAAAGGACGTAGTAGGTGTAACCGTCATTTGATTGTGTTACCGGGCCCCAAACATCTGAATAAACAAGTTCAAGCGGTTTGGTAGTATTAAAGGAATTTGTTCCAAAAGGTAATTTATGACTTTTATTTAATGAACATGCATCACAATGAAAAGAAAAAAACGACATGTTATTGAAATTAACGTCTAGATGTCTAAGTAAAACTTTGAGCACTTTGATTGATGGATGTCCGAACTTATGATGCCATGATAAAAGTGACTTGGCTGACGTGGTGGTGGAGTTGGAATGTGGAAAATTTCCAAGAGATTGAGGAACAACAAAGTAGATGTCATTAATGTTGGTTCCCCGCATGAGAGGCGCCCCCGTGTGAAGATCCTTAACCACAAAATAACAAGGAATAAACTCAACTGAAACGTGATTAGTTTTACAAAGTTTGGCAATAGAAATAAGATTGCTACGTAAATTTGGAACAAAAAGAATATTGGTAAGCTGTAATGAACGAGTGGATGTGGATAATGTGGATTGACCGGTCTGAGTGATGGGAAGAGTTTTACCATTTCCTAAGGCAATTTCATCGGGTCCACCAAAGTCGGATATGGTGTGTAATGCCGAGCGATCCAAGGCCACATGATGAGAGGCACCGCTGTCAAACATCCAAGCTGGTGGTGTAGATGTGGAGTGGGCCAAAGAAGTGTTAACCATGGGAGATGGTGATGAAGTCATGGAGATAGTGATGTTTTCTTTGAGAAACTGAGCTAACTTCCAGCAATCTTTAGTGTCATGGCCTGGTATAGAACAGTATTGACAAAAAGAAGAAGTACGGTTACCATGTGGGGAATAAGAATTCTCGATTTGTTGGCCGGAAGCTCGTGCAGTACGGGATCCATGAGAAGAAAAACGAACTGGAGCCCTTGCATAAGAATTGGGCCTGCTTGTATTGGGCCTGGAGATTGTCTTCTGGGTCTGATTTACGGTAGCAATAATAGGGTTATTGGGAGTGTCTTTAAGGGATCTCTCATGATCGACTAGTTTGTCAAATAAATCCGGGACGGTGATCGGTGTATAACGCATCTTTAGAGCAGCAGTGACATGTGCAAAATCGTCCCCAAGTTGACCAATAATATGAACCACAAGATCTTCATCAGAGATGGGACTTTAGGCGAGGGCAAGGTCATCGGCAATAGTCTTCATCTCGTGTAAAAATTCGGCAACTGGTCGAGTACCTTTAGGCTTGTGAGCCAGGCGTGATTTTAGAGAGATAATGCAAGAGCGAGAGTTGCTGGCATAACTAGCAGACACGCGTTCAAAGGCTTGGAATGAAGTCTCGGCAGAAGCGATAACGTGTTGAATCTGATCAGAGCAGCTGCCAAGTAGAGACCCGAGTAGGGTTTGATCTTGTCGGAACCAAAGAAGGTTGGCATGATTTGGTTTAGTTGCATCAGCATGGAGGTTTTGGGATGGGGCTTGGAGAGTACCGTTCACATACGAGTCGAGACCAAGGCCAATAAGGGTAGCCATGACCTGTTTGCGCCACACAGGGAAGTTATGTGGGGTGAGTTTTATGGGAAAGTGGGTATGGGAGGTGACTTCAATAACTGATGGTGACATGGTTATCGGAGCAGGAGAAAAAAGAAGAAGTAGAAAAAAAAATCCCCTGATGCCGTAAGGTGGTGGATCGGAACTCAGAGGAGTTTATAGGCTTTGAATACCATATTAAAACCTATTGACCTTCAAAAGCTTTTCTTGATTCATTATACTTTTGGTATGCTATATATATAATGGCTACAATCCTTGAATACAGGAGTTGGTTAAGGAGATAAACCTCGATCTACAAGTAACTAGATAAACATAAGTTATTTAGATAAACATAAGTAAAATTCCCTCCAAGAATTATCTTTAATTTATTGAGTGTTAATATTAACAATAACAACCCATGCTATTTATTACATATCACTACCCTCCCCTTCAAAACCTTTTTAACTTCAAAAAGAAAAATATGGAAAATGAATTTGCAAGTCTTCCACATTTTCCCACGTAGCTTCAGTGATTGGAATATTCTCCCATTGAACTAACACTTCAGTCGAAGCTTGATGTCCCCTTCGAACCATTCTTCTCTTCAACACTTGTAACGACTTGAACAAAAATTGGTGACCAACAGACAATGGAACAGTTTGAGATACCCCCTCGAGCCAATTTGAGTAATGAAACATGAAACACTGGATGGATTTGAGAATCATTCGGTAAATCCAACATATATGCCACTGGCCCGATGCGTTCCAATATCCAAAAAGGACCAAAAAACTTAGGACCCAATTTATTGAAACGATTAGTTCTTATAGTTGAATGCCCATATGGATGTAACTTCACATAAACAAAAAATTCCACATGAAATTCTCTTCCACTTCTATGCTTATCATCCGGTTATTTCATTTGATTTTGAGCCGAAGCAATTTAATTGTTTCCTCCCTATCAGTCATCATATCATCTACTGTTGCATTCCTTACATTCTTAGGAATTGATGTGTTACAAAACACATCTGTTTTTCTATTTGTTTTTATTGATTTTGTATAGTTTTATTCAATTTTAGAGTCGATTGATGCTGGTTCTTCACATTTCCACAAATTGTTGCATGTAGGTAATAAATGTGCTATTTTAGTATAAAAGATCAAGAAAACGAGCTCCCGGATGGACGAGAACGAACCGATGATTAAAAGATGATGATTTCTGGGAAAAAGCCATTGTCGCGTAGCGCGACAACCACATGAAACCCTGTCGCGTAGCGCGACAGGTGGAAAATGACGTTGTTGCCCTTTTTAATGATTTCGGGTTTGACCCGACTATTTTGTCGGGTAGTTAAGGTTGTCGCGTAGCGCGACAGGGTTAATTATTCAGAATTTCGAGTTTTATGTTGTTGAAAGGGCTGGAGGCGCAGTCATTCGATTTTGGACGATCAGAGACGACCTGGGAGGCGACTAGAAGCAAGGATACGAGATTGGAATCAAGTTGAATCATTGGGAAGCCCTAGACGAGTGATTCGAAGGGTGTAACGTGATCGGTTCTTCTTTCTTACTTGTTATTCTCTTTTAACTGATGTTTGAGATGTGTTCTGACATTGATTTCTACTGTTTATTTAGTATGATTCGTGGCTAAACATTCTAGATCACCTAGGGTTTTACGAATATGCATGTTTGATGTTGGTAACGATTGATTGTGGAACAAGTTTGGATTTTTAATGGTTTAGTGATTTGGTTTGAATTCTTGGATGTGTATGAATGTTTGTGATGTTTGTGATTGAGTTGTTGTTTCCTCATATGCTTTGGCGAATGTCTTTCGTGTAATGAGCATGTGTTAGGTCATTTACTTTGTGTTTATGATTAGTGGATGCATTACTAGACGTAGTAATTCATAGGAATAATAATTAGGTCACAAATGAATCAAATTGTTTAACCAAATTCAACAACCGTGAGGTGAGGGTTTGTTAGTGTATCTTGCGTGTTTAAGAACTAGTTAAGGTCTTTGTGAAAAGACCAAGATTAGATAATTTGATCATAGTCTTGTATGCTAAATCCAAGATGAATTTCCTTATTATCCCTTACATTTAATGTATTGAGACTTTGATAACCGTGAGGTAGATGGTCTTTAGGATATACCATTGATGGGTTGTTAAACTTGTGAGAGTAATTAACCTAAACCGGTGTTTAAGACACTTGTAAACATTTTAGTTGAAATCTTTAAGAATGGTTAAAGAATCTCTAATCTGTTGATAAGCTAATATTTAAAGATCTCGGTTCCACAACAAATTCCATAATCAATCTAAGCATCTCAGACATGTATAAAGTAAACCCTAGGTAGTCTTTTCATCATTAGTAAATCTTAGTTGAATTTTCTCATTTGAGTCTTGATTCGGTTTTCAGAATTTTACTAATTTCAGTTTATTTAGTTAATTACAAAACTTCCCTTTTAAAACAATTAATTTAATTTAAGTCTTTTGTATAGATAAGTCTTTGAGTTTATTTTTGCACTTTCTATAGGAGTCTGTGGGTTCGATATCCGGACTTACTTTTTCTGTACTACTTTGTGATAGGTTCACTTGCCTGTTAGTAGTTTAGTTTAGAGAGTCTAGAGTATTGCTTAGTATCTAGGTTAGTTTTGATTTTTATTAGTTTTAATTAAACTACTTTGCACACATCAGGAATGCACGGAACAAATAAAGATGGAGGATAACCATACAAAGCTTGAAAAAGAGTCATACCCAATGAAGTATGGAAATTGGTATTGTACCAAAACTCAGCAATAGATAACCATTTAAATTACTTAGCCGGTTTGTCCATAACCATGCACTTAGATACGATTCTAAGCATCTATTTACAACCTCTGACCATCCGTATGTGGATGGTAAGCAGTCGACATGGCCAATTGAATTCCTTGCAAATCTATAAATTCCTTCCAAAACTGGCTATAAAAATTGGATCTATCTATCAAAAAGTATTGAATCTGGCCACCCATGCAACTTGAAAACCTGATCCATAAAAACTTGAGCCTGATCTGCCGAATAAGGATGGGATAAAGCCATAAAATGGCTATATTCATGAGTCTATCTACTACAATGATCGATGTGTCATAGGTCAATAAAAAACAAAGTAAAATTAGGGAGATGTCCATTTTTGTTCACTGGGTGCCAATGGTCTTGCATATGGTCTTAGCACCTTCCACTTCTTCTTAGTTACTTCATGTTTGAGCTTTAAGTATCGGTCTGTCTTTTTGAACCCAAAACCAAACCTGCTTAGATTCCTGCATGTGAATGGTGAGATGTCCATTTTGGTTCCCCTGAATAAAATAGAGAATGGCCCAAAATGTTTGATAAGGGCCAAGATCAACCAATAGTGAGGACTATACTTCTTTTCCTTAGCCTCTAACACTTCCCAAATGTTCATGATGCCCAAATACCGAAAGGACACTAAAGTCTGACCTTTCATTAGATCGTATAGAATAGGAATCTACCAGAGTTGCACGTTGCTTTTTTCCCCTCTCCTTGGCATTACATTATGGACCATAAAGGGCAATAACACCCTCCCTGGCATTTTCAAGTGATCCCTCTCCATGGTGCTGCCTTTTCCAGGTTCAAATAACTCTACTAGCATCTCATGTCATTTTGGGTGCTTGTCTGGTGTTTATATAACACATCCACATCTGGGTATTAATATCGGGAGTGTGGATTTAAATCAAAATTGGCTATCATACTCAGTGTCTCAAAAGACATAACCACCTTATTCCCATTTACATAGCCAGTTAAATCTATGTCCTTATGTGACCGACCCTTATTGATTTCCAATGTAGACATCTACTCTTGTATTGGCTCCATATACATTTTTTTTGTTTCTCCATCATAACAACGAAGGCCAGCTTCCCATCCTAAGGCTTCAAATTTTTGAATGATTCCAAATGGTCGGAATTCAGCATTAGTCAATTCCCTTTCGCAGATGAATACTTCTATCTTATCTGTCTGATCATTCATTTTCTTATTGTGGAACTATATCTGGAGGGTTTTATCATATGTGGACAAGGATCCACTAACCTATTTGTGATGAACAGGAGGTCTATTTTGCTCTATTGTATCCCTTTCCATTTGTACCATCCTAAGTTGTGCCGGATGCACATCAGGCATTGGTTCATCCTCTAGTTCGTCTTGTAATCGCAACCTTATTTGTTTATTTACTGGAGGTTTCTCTGGTGCAGTTGAAGAACTTGATACAACCTTTTCTTTGTCATTCTGACCAACCAGTGCCTTTTTTCCAACCATCCCGCACACACAAGCACCACACAAACAAAACAAGTTAGTGAAAGTCTTTAAATGTGAACCAGCTGTATAGTAATGACAACTTCCCCACACTTGTTTACTGTTATGACTACTAGACTTGTTGAACCAACCCATAATCAATGGTTTGAGAATTAAAAATCAGAAGTTATCATGTTTAGCACATTCCCAAACCAATAATATACATACATTGTAGCACATAGCCTTTACACCTATTCAACATGTTCCTTCACATCCTAGCCACCATAATCAAAATGAACATCATGAAATACTAACCTTCAATCCTCAAGTTATGAGATTTAAGTAAATCTCATGACATCACAACAAAAATGTAACATATTTTCAAGAATGAGCATGTGAGTGCATCACCATGGTGAATATAACGCATAAATATGAGATGAATTGGCCTCACTTTGCATGATTGTAAAGAAAATTACAAGAATTTCGAAGCTTGGGTGCGTAAGATGCTCAAATGAACTCTAATACCAACAATTTAAACTTGTAGGTGCAAACCTCCACGTTTAGAACAAGGGTTCGGAACTTTGTGCCTTGATTTTGTGTCCAAAAAGACTCCTTTCTCGAAAACGAACACAAGGGTTGTGATCCTTGTAAAAATTGAGCAAGATCCACTATTAATGTACAAGATTCGGCTAAGAATCGAAGATCTTGAAGGTGAGAGTGGGTATGGAGGTTTAGGGGTTTTGATGGTGAAAATGTGAGGAGGATGAAGATTTGGCCTTTTTTATGGAAAAGTGGGGTATTATGGGTGTTATGGTTAAAAAACGAAGAAAATGACTTTTTTTCTGTTTTGTCTCCCCAGCCGGCTTAGGTCACGCCTCCAGTGTAGCTTATGCCTACAATTTTCTGTGTGAACCGAAGCAGCCTAGCGTAGGTTACTGCGGGGTCGTAGCCTAGCCTAGTTTTTTGTTTTTTTAAAACCAATTCAATTTTTTTTTAAAAAAAATTAGAAAAAATAAAATAATTTTTAAATTAAAAGAATAAGGGAGTTAAACTAAAATTAAAGAAAATTACTATTAAGAAAGATTTTTTTTTTCGGTTTCGACTTGGACCATCCATACCCCCAACAAACGTGCATAGCCTTCAATTGCACCTAACCACACATAAATGAAAAAATCCCAACTTTCCCCACACTTTTTGTTTGAACAGTGATGTGTGACACAAAAAAGAAAAGGACATAAAACTAAAATACTGAAAAAACAATACGAAGTAAGTGTCGGTTGCCTCCCGATTAGCACTTAGTTTTGTGTCATTAGCCCGACAATACCCGGCCCTTGTTACTCTGCTATGTTACTCAGTAAAGTGCAGCTAACACCTTCTGACTGATTTGTTAGCCCATTAATGTCATTAGCTTTGTTAACCACTTCGATCTCGACATCTCTAAATTTTCCACACGGATGATTGAGTATTGTCCAGTCCACCTGCTTTTGAGTTTCCCGGGAAATAGCTTCAACCGTGAATTGTAAACCCACACCTTTTGGCCTACTTCAAACTTACTGAATCTAATCCTTGCATCATGTAACGTCTTGGTTTTGGCTTTGTGAGAAGCAACACATTCATATGTTTCATCTCGAAACTCTTCCAACTCGCACAAGTTGAGCTTCCTTTCCTAACCTGCACTGTCATAGTACAAATTAACACTTTTAATAGCCAACAATTCTTGATGTGAAAGCTCAACCGGTAAGTGACATCCTTTCCCATAAACCAACTGGTATGGTGTGGTGCCAATAAAAGTCTTGTATGCTGTGTGGTATGCCCATAAAGCATCGTTCAACTTGGTTGACCAATCCTTACTGTGGGCTCGCACAAGTTTTTGTAAAATTTCTTTGATTTGCCTATTGGACATTTTTACTTGACTACTTGTTTGAGGATGATATGGAGTGGCAATCCGGTGGTATATGCCATACCGTTTGAGAAGCTTGCCAAAACAAAAAATTTTTAAAATGGGATCCCCCATCGCTTATGATAACTAGAGGGAGCCCAAATTTGAAAAGATGTTTGATTGGAAAAACTTACACACAACGGTATGGTCATTTATCTTAGTAGCGATTGCCTCAATTCACTTTGAAACATAGTTCACCGTTACTAAGATGTACAAATTCCCAAATGAGTTAGGGAATGACCCCATGAAATTGATGCCCCATACATCAAAATTGTCCACAACAAGGATAGGATGCATCGGCATCTCATTTCTTTTCGAAATGCTTCCCATGTTTTGAAAATTTACGAAATTCTTAGCAAATTCAAAAGCATCTTTAAAAATTGTAGCCAATAAAGGCCACAAGACAACACTTTATGCCCAGTCACTGAATTGACCACCGTATGCAGATGTATGCAAGTGTTGTAAAACTGAACGGATCTTCGAATCCGAAATGCATCATCTAATCAGTTGATCCGCTCTGACTTTGAATAAATCTGGTTCGTCCCAGACGTAATACTTCACTTGAGCCAAGAATTGTTGCTTCCTTCTCCTTGTCCAGTGTTCCAGAAGTGTACCTGCAGCCAAATAATTAGCAAAATTAGCATACCATGGCTTAGTAGAAACGTGACAAATGACTTGCCACCACATTTTCAACTGCTCATCTGTTAATGTTTTTTTAATATCTACTCCATGCTCTTTCTCATTGTGAAAGACACGTGACAAATGACTTGCCACCACATTTTCACTCTCTTTCTTGTCACGGATTTCCAAATCGAATTCTTGAAGCAAAAGAATGCATCTAATTAGCCTCAGTATCGCATCCTCCTTATCCATGAGGTACCTAACAACAGTATGATCAGAATAAATAATAACCTTGCTACCCCACAAATATGATCGAAACTTATCTAACGCAAACACTATGGCAAGCTGTTCCTTTTCTTTTGTGGTGTAATTTAACTGAGCATATGAAAGGGTTTTGCTTGCATAGTAAATTGCAACGTGTTTATTATCCACCATTTGACCCAAAACAACCTCATCTGCATAATCACCTGCATCACATGTTATCTCAAAAGGTTTTGTCCAATTCGGTGATTGCAAAATTAGGGCTTCAACCAACTTTTGTTTAGCACATTAAAAGCGGTGACACAATCATTATCAAAGGCAAATGGAACATCTTTCAACAACAAGTTACATAAAGGTTTTTTAATTGTCACACCCTGACCGGCGGGCTGGATCGAATGTTCTGTCGGGTGGAAGGTTCTCGAGACGCGATATCGCGTGATAATCGAGATGATCAGATTGTATACATAGCATCAACATTTGAGAATAAATAAAGAACAATAAGCATTACAAAGTTAAATTACAATTTTCAATGTTTGATAATTTAACTAAGTAAACCTATCAAAAGTGATTCACAGTTAGTCAACAAAAGTATGTGCTTTCCAAAAGCTACTAGGTCCTCTAACTGGGTATCCTAGTATGCAAATCCTGAGCCTTAGCTTAATCATGTACATCACTTGAGAAACAAGTATGAAAACAAAGTCAACACAATTATTGGTGAGTTCATAGAGTTTAGTATTTGGAAATTAGCTTCGAATCTTTTCGGTAACAACCTTAACCTTATTAATAACCACCTGTCCTATCCAATTCAGTATGCTTATGTATAGGGCATACGTAGGGTCAAGCTTACCACCCTGCCTAGCCGCCAGCCCACCACATACCAAACCACATATGACATTGTTGTTAATGATAATTAAGCCTTTTACCTACCATCCAATTGCATTTACATCATAGTTTCAAGCTTTATGAGTAATATGTTCATACACACACAATAGCATTTGAAACCCAAGTTTTTAGAGTTACTTCTATGGACAACTGAATACCCAAAGGAACCAAAGATTAATCCATAGAAGAAACTAAATGTGACTTTCAACATTGGTGTTTTAATAAAGGAATCCTGAAGATGACACAAAGTCAGCAAGAAGAAACCAGTACCATCCTAGTCACTCGTCACAAACTAGAGATGAACCAAGAAGAACGCTGAATGACTAGTAGGGATTGACACCATAGGTCAACATGTGGCGGCCAATCAGTCTGTCTTGCAAGGTTTCGAGAACGAAGAAAAGTGATGACTAGTAGGGGTTGACACCATAGGTCAACACTCGGCGGGCAATCAGTTTATCTTACGAAGTCCAATAGCTTTAGCATACAAGTTTATAGCATACAAATTGTTTAGTGTTTATGTATCATGTGAACAAGTACTAGCTTCACAACCGGAATCCGTTTTCTCTAGTTTTAGCATTACAAGCATTCCAAACATTCAGGCATTTCGAACATTTCAAGTAATTCAAGCATTTCAAGCGTTTTAAGCATATAAGTTTCCATGAGCTTAAGTATATGAGATTTACAAAAGTATAGTTTACAAAAGCATTTCGGAGTTGTAGTATTTTTTTTCCAAAGCATTTAAAGCATCATAAGTTTAAAGCAACAACGTATAAGGGTATAAAGTATTAGCATCAAGAATAAGTATAAAAGCGTTAACAGACATTTAAACATTTATTTAAAATATTTAAGCATGTTTCTCAGTACCGAAGAAAAAAAAGTTTGAAAGGGGACAAATGAACTCACTTGTGTTGTAGTATGCATGTATGACTAAGAATCAGATAAACGCGTTCTCGTACTTTGTAGATTAGGTAGCTTCAATACCTGAGTTGATTTAAGTGACGTAGATAAGGGTTTGGTCTCGGTGTGCGACTATGTGTCCTAAGTGCTTTCTAATGAGTTACTAGTATTTCACTAAGTGTTTCAAAGCTAAGTATTTCCCTTGACCCTTATCTATTAGTTGATAGTAACGAAACCTTATTTGCACAAAGTTTGCAATTTAAATCATTACATTTTAGAATCATCATTTATAAACCAAATTTTAAGTCTAAAATCATTTAATATGTTCTAAAATACTTTAATAAATCAAGTTATGATAAAGCTTATAAACTATGATGATAGTTTATAAAACATTACTTTTTATTACAAAAACGTAAGTTATTTTACGAAACACTTGTGTTACTCGTATAAGAACTTGAGTTAACCCATTTAAATTAAGTACAAATCCCTTATAAACTTGTAGTTGTTTAGTTGATAGTGTTTGCTTCTCGAGTTGACCATTAACGAAGATCATTCCATTTGATTAGTCTAAGTTTATTATCTACAGTATGAAACCACTAAGGATTTGGAAGTTAATCATACAAGACTAGCATAATCTGTACATAGTGCATTTCCTTAGTTTCTCATAAGTTTTCTTGTTCTTTAGCTTCTTCGTACATCATAGCTTTTCCTTAAGTTAATTAAACTTAGTTTATTAGTTAAAAACATCATTGTTTAGTATTTCAAAGATTAGGGTTTTCGGCTAACACTTGGTTAACCCAAATGAGCCTAATCGGTTTTTTAACAATCATTAAACATGCTTTTTGCTTAGCCAACTCATGCATATTAGTTCCATAATACTGTAAAAACATATGCTTAGATGTTAGACTAGTTCAAAGAATACTTAGAGTTTAAAGCTTCAACATTGACGATGTAGAGCCCACTTCACGATGAAGACTTAAAAAGTCAAACTTGAAAGAGTTGAAGTCCAGATTTTGATAGTTCTTATTGTTTTCGAGTACATATGGTTCGAATACACACTGTGTTCGAGTACTCGAATTTATTTTGTGTTAAACTTCGAGTACACCTAGATTAGTATAAATAGACGTATTTTGTACTAGTTTAGGTTGGAATCTCGAGGCATTTGCTCTCTAGACATATTGAGGCATCTGTACTCGAACTTCAGTCTTTAATACAAAGATTTCATTTTTCTACTTTCTTTCTTGATTCTAGGATGGATTCCGAACTTGTTAGAGTCTGTTGGTGATGATTTGTGTGATAAAGCTATGTTCTTGATCTGGTTTGAGACTTATAAGTGGTATCAGAGCCTAAGTGCTCTTTTCATCATCAAGGTAACATCTTTTTCAGGCAAGTTCATTACTTTATCATTTTACTCTACTCTATTTAGCTTCTATTTAAATTTGGTACTCCAGATCTTAAGAAATTGTTCTTGACAAATTTTTTAAGTGTTTTTTAGTGTAAAATTTTCGAGTTTAGCTTTTTCGAGTATAGTTAGAGTGTTCGAAGTGGTGTCTAGCATTCGACTACAGAGATCTTCAAGCATAGGCATTTCGAGTACAGGGATTTCGAGTACAGGGATTTCGAGAACAGAAGTGATTTCCAGTACAAGTCTTTCGGTTAAACTGGGATTTCGTGTATGATAAGGACTTCAAGTATAGACTGATCTTCGAATAGAGGTGCCATTTCGCATAGAAATTGACATTCAGAGCATCTGAATTTCATGTACTACACTTAGACAAAATTTTCAGAAAAATCATAGCTTCTAAAAATCTGACAAATCTGTCCAATCTACTCAATTTGGACAATGAGATCGGCACCGGAACAAAGCCACCTAGGCTCGTGTTGGGAGACAACTTTCAAGATTGGAAGTTCAGATTTCAATCTTTCATCATGTATACTGACCCGAAACTTTGGATGTCAATTGAAGAAGGTCCTTTTGTGCCATCATACCAAAGTGAGATAAACGGTCCTCTTGTTCCTAAGGATCCAGAATTGTACACAGACACTGATATCCCGATGATGGAAAAGGATGACAAAGCCTATGCATCAATCACAATGGCACTTTCGACTGATGTAGCTCATGGTTTTAAAGAACACAAGACATCAAAAGAACCGTGGAATTCTTTGGTTGAAAGATTCAAAGGCAATGAGAACATGCGAGAATGTTGCAAGGATATGCTGAGACAAAGGTTTAACATGTTTAATCACATCAAAGGAGAGTCCCTTGAAGCACAACTAAATAGATTCACCCATCTGATGATCGAGATGAGAAGTTCTGGAATTGAAATGTCTAAAGGAGAAGTGAACAAGAAGCTCCTGAACTCATTGCCTAACACTTGGAACTCAAACTGTACTACAATCAAAAGGACAAAGGACATGTACAAGACCTCCTTGAGCGAGCTGATCTCTATCATCAATTACTATGATATGGATGATAAACAGAGAGCACTAAATCATGCCAGGTCCATGGGCATTGCACCTGTGTCAGAATTCTGCTCTTCTGTTAGCTATCAATCTTCAAGCCTCAGGGATGCAACACTATCAGACTCCTTCATCTCAGTCAATCTCATTTGAGACTGCCTTCCTATCATCTGGGCAAGCTAGTTCAGTGTCCAAGATCAATCCAGAGAGTGAAGAAAATCTACTACTGTTTAAGGTTTTATGAACATCAATAATGCATTCATAGCTGGAGAGTTAGCACCTGCCAACCTTACTTAGGATAAACTTGTGACACCCCGTAAAATCCAGGTCAGCATTGTATGTATTTAAATGTTTATTTAAATGATTTTGTACACGTGGCACGACAGTTCGAACACTTACAACCTACCAGATAATTCGAGGAATTATCGAGAAACAACCCACACGTGCCAAAACACATGAACGTTGGTGAACGTTTATCACATCGTGTAACACAACACTCGAAACCTCACGAAATTCACAAACATTGAACTTGGAAGTTTAAACAAGGCCGAACGATAGTTCGTAAACGTGAAAACGACGACGAACGGATCAACCCATGAAACTAGGCCTATTGGGCTCTTCAGGGGCCCATCGCGGTACGCGATGACCCACAAGAGGCCCTGTAGCGGTACGCGACGAGATTCGGGAGAATTTGAATCCTGAATTCCTTCGCGGTACGCAAAGCATCTTTTTGCCTCTCGCCATGGTACGTGATGAGTGCTAGATGACAAATCTTTATAAAACCAAGATATAATCATGTCAAGCCACCCTATATTCACCATTTTGAGTTCCAGGCTTTTACCACTCGTTATAATCACTCCCTACACCCTTCTTCAACCTATGGAATCCCCTTGGAGGCCATTGAAGACATTCTTGAAGCTTGGAGGCTTGAGGAAAGAAGCATTGAAGTCGATTCTCTACACCATCACCTCATTTTAGTCGAACACCACAGTCCAGGAGCTTGAAGAGGCTGCTAGCATCAATATCCTGCTATTCTTGAGTCCTTGGAGTTAGTTTTCATGGACAAGACTCATTTTTTAACACTATTACACACATGCACGAATTTCTTGAGATTTTAATCTAGGTTTGATGATTAGTCTACTGTTATTAATGATCTATGATGATATTATGAGAATCTATGACGATCCATGGTTATGTGTTTGTGAAAACCTCATGATTTATATGTGGATTGATTAAATAATAACATGCATGCATGATCTAGAGTGTTCTAGGTGATTTGATTTATATTGGGATGATTCTTGATAATGTATAAGTGTTCTTGCAAGATTAGATCATGATATTGATGGTTAAAATATGATTATATAGCAAACTTGTTATTTTTAGTAACTTTTTAGTTACAAGATGATGATTTGGAGATAAGGATGAACTTGCATGTATATAGACATGTTGTTTGAAGGATAGTATGATGATTAGAAACTTAGGAATGTGATTTTGATGTGGTTATGGTCATTTTTGACATAGTTACTATGTTTAGTAACTTTTCGGGTCAAAATAACGATAGGTGATGATTTGGGCTATGTTAGTATGTTTAAATGATGTTAAATGACTTATTATGATGGGTTGTGGCATAAAAATGGACTAGAAGTGTTTAGGTTGACCATTTGGTCAAAATAGTCGTAGTTACTATTATAGTAACTTTATTTTCATAAAAACCGACTTAAGAATCCTTTGTATGATTTGAGCATGTTAAATGGTTTATTATGTCTTAATATGATGACTGAATGCTAAGTTAGATGGTTTCCAATATCACATATGCTAGAAATGGAAACTTTCCATTTTAGGAAACTTTTGTATGCAAACGGGACTTACGCGACTTACGTGAAATCGTATGATAACGTGCTATGTGTTAACATGATCACGTAGGACTAACGAGCATGCTAGAACTCTAAAAATCGATATGCTTTGTGAAACTTGCCATAAATGGAAACTTACTATATATAGTAAGTTGTCCATAGACGCGACTTATGCGTTTTGCACACTATGAGCGGTTACACGATTGCTACACGATTCACAACCAACACATGGTTGACCAACGGGTCGTTGACTTGACACGGTCAACTTTGGTCAAACACGGTGAAACACGGTGAAACACGGTCAATGTGAAGCAACATGAGCAAACACGGTCATTGTGGACCAACACGAACAAACATGAACAACCGAGGGTTTTTGAGCACGAACACGAACACAAGTATGGTCACTTACACAAACTCACGTATGGTATACGATATAGGTCGCTGATGACCGCCGCACTTTTCGACGCAGGAGCTTACGCTTGCTTACCACTATCTTCACTAAGGTGAGTTTACGACCCCTTTTAACTCTTTTTAAACGTTTTAAATAGGGGGAGAATACTAGTTGCATCAAGTCAAAAATGTATACTGTACAAACATTTTACTGTGTATGCTGGTTTATTAGACAAACATTAAGTGTTGAACTCGTAACAAGCCCTCACAAAGTCTTACCGTTAATGTACGAACAACGTGATAGGTTTGGATGGATCCGTTTAGGTGTGACTAACCCCACGGGGCACAACATTGAGTGGATGTCCTAACCCGTGAAACTCTGACCTAACTTGGTATGTGTACGAGGCACAGCGGAGGCAAGGACAAACAAGTCTAGTTCGGTAGTGACGCACCGACACTTGGAGCCTAGGGCTCGGTACTAACATATGATAAACAACATGACACATGTTTTCTTACTATATATGTATATCAAAACTTGTGAACTTACCAACCTTTGTGTTGACACTTTCTTTTAAACTTGTATTCTCAAGTAACTAGCTGACATGTTATTGGAAATCAGGATGCACTTAAGGAACGGGCATAGGATCATGTGCATTCATATTTTGATTTATGAACTAACAATTTATGTTTTTGTTTTGTGATACAATATGTACTGTCTAACAGATAATTCCGCTGCATTTGTTTAACATTTGTGTTTCCGCTGTATTATGAAACTACTTACATTTTTCCGCTGCAAACTATTGTGTTAAACTTTTATGACAAACTCTGTGTTTTGAAAACTCATATAGAGGTGTTCTATATGACCATGAGCTGTGATTCTGTCCGTGTCACACCCATGTGGACTGACACCATGAGTGGGAATTTGGGGGTGTGACAGACTGATATCAGAGCCTTGGTTATAGAGAACTAGGTTTGCATATAGTAAAGATAGACTATAGCCATTGCTCAAGTTTAGACACTACACTTAGAACTTGCACACTAGCATTGTTATTGTTACTATTAAACTTATAATTACTAACTTGAGACTTACAGGATGGCCGCCAACAATGACGATGCTAGGAGAAACCCAGGAAAGCGCCCGGTGAGCGACAAGCTAACTAAGGAGAGTCGTCGATGACATCGTGGCACAAGTGGATGCGGAAATGGACCGACGAGCCCGACGGGCTATGCGTGATCGGTTCTGGGGATGGTACCCCATGACTATACAGGATTGGATCGTGGGGGAATGAGTACCTCCGCCACGATATCCTGGAGACACATCTACATATCATCGACTACCGCCACTCGGAGTGCCATTGGAGCGAGCCTTCGGACGAGGTCCTATACCAGGCGTGAGGCTAAGAGGAACCATGACCTACCGGACGAGGTCCGAGTTCATCGCGAGAAGAACGAACGCCTTGAGAGGCGTAACGACAGCCTACAGGAGCAGGTGGAGACATTGCGTCTTCAGATGACACATCTGATAGGACAGAAAGGCAGGTTGTTGAGATCATGCAGGAGCATGATGAATGCATCGCCACAAATGAGGTCGCTAACCAGGAGAATCAGGCCGTGATACAAGCCAGTGACGCCATGATTAACGGATGGGCAGAGCTGTTCATCGTCGAGCCACCACCAGAGGACGGACCGAAGTTCGAGGTCAAGGACCTCGAAGAGGGTGATTTCGATGAGGATCCCTAAGAGGATCCCAAGGAGGACGAGGATGATGGAGATGCTGAGAATGACGTCTCACACGTTACCACAGACTCCGATTAGATGGTTTATTTTACTTTGTATTTTCCTTTTGTATTTCCTAGACGAGCGGGATGTGCTCGTATGAACTCATATTATTATCTTTCGAAAATTATTTTACTTCAAAATATTATATTAATGAGAATGATGCTTTTTCTTACTTATCTCATGTTCTAACTTTGGTTGTTTGATAACATAACTCCTAACATGACATCTAACATGACATTTGACATGACATATGACTAACACTATAACTCATGCTAACTAGCATTCTATCCTTTCCATATAGAAATTTCTATGGCTGAGTATGAAGCGAGTCGCCAGCACAGTGAAACCAGTGGGACAAACAATGGTACTGACACTCGCCTAGACATGACTAATATAGAATAGCTAACACGATACTAACACATGACATTGGTTTCTGACAAACAGGATCGCACGACAGCAATAACAAGGACTGTTCGTTCAAATCCTTCCTGAACTGCCACCCACATAACTTCAAGGGAACAGAAGGAGCTGTGGGAATGCTCCGCTGGGTCGAGAAAATCGAATCCGTATTTGCAATGTGTGAATGCAATGAGGAAAACCGGATGAAGTTTGCAACCGGTACACTGGAGGGACCAGCCCTCACCTGGTGGAATACCCATGTTCAAACCTTGGGGTTGGAAGGTGCCAACTCAATGAGCTGGACTGATTTCACCCGATTGCTGCAAGAGAAGTACTGTTCTCGTGATGAGATCAGAAAGTTAGAGGTGGAGTTCTGGGTGCTGAAGATGGTGAGCTCTGAAATCGACCAATATTGTACTCGATTTCATGAACTGTGCAAGCTATGCCCGACTATGGTGACGCCAGAGTATAAAAAGATTGAGCAGTTCATCAGGGGACTGCCAGAACAGATTTAGAGCATGGTGACTGCATCTGACCTCACCACCATCCAATCGTTGATCCGACTAGCCCACAAACTGACTGACCAAGCTGTGGCTCAAGGCAAGCTACCCAAGCGAGGCGAACATCTGAATCCTCAGGAGAGGCACAAACGAAAGTGGGAGCCCAGTCATCATTAATCTCATCCGTCTCATCAACAACAACAAAGGTCAGCACCAGCTAGAGCTTTCACCGCCACCCAACCCGATGACAAGGGGAAGGGTGTATATAAAGGGAAATACCCTTTATGCAAACGATGTTCTTATCACCACTTTGGGCAATGCGAGCGGTACCGTTGCCTAAAGTGCGGGCGACATGGCCACATGGCCAAAGATAGCAGGTCCAAGTTACAAACAACAACAACAACAACCAGAACACTCTTAAGGGGTGTTACAAATGTGGTAAACTGGGACACATGAGGATGGATTGCCCTCAGTTGAAGAAAGCCAGCGGTGGACTGGCTAAAGGCCGAGCATTCATGATTGGCTTGGTGGAAGCCAAAGATGACCCTAACATTGTAACCGGTGTGTTTCTTTTAAACAATGTCTATGCTAACATATTATTTGATACCGGTGCCGATAGGAGCTTTATATCTAGTCAGTTTAGCAAATTACTAGATATTACCCCAACACCATTAGACTATAAGTATACCTTAGAGTTAGCCGACGGCAACTGATTGAAACGCAACACATCTTCCGAAGATACATCATGGTTTTGGCGGATCACAAACTCGAAATCGACTTGATGCCGGTGACTCTCGGGAGCTTCGATGTGGTCATTCGAATGGACTGGTTATCCGCAAACCAGTCAGAGATCGTATGCAACGAGAAGATCGTGCGAGTGACGTAGCAGAACGGAGAACAGATCTCGATTCAGGGGGAACGACGGGGAGTACCTCTAAACATTATGTCTTGCATGAAGGCAAATAGGTACATCCAGAAGGGATACACTGCAATACTAGCCCTTATCACGGAGCAACCAAAGAAAGAAAGGAAGATTGAGGACATCGCCGTAGTCCGCGATTTTCCCGAAGTTTTTCCCAAGGATCTACCTGGACTACCTCCGAAACGACAGGTCGAGTTCCAGATAGACCTCATTCCCGGAGCAGCACCGATAGCTAAAGCACCATACCGATTAGCACCTACAGAGATGCAAGAACTGTCTACCCAGTTGCAGGAGCTGTTAGACAAGAGATTTATCAGGCCTAGCTTCTCGCCTTGGGGAGCACTGGTCTTGTACGTGAAGAAGAAAGACTAATCATTCCGTATGTGTATCGACTACAAGGAGCTGAACAAGGTGACGATCAAGAATCGATACCCGTTACCATGAATAGACGACCTGTTTGACCAACTGCAAGGGTCAAGCTACTATTCAAAATCGATTTAAGATTGGGTCATCATCAACCAAGGATATAGGAGAATGATATTCCTAAGACTGCCTTTAGAACCCGATATGGGCACTACGAATTTCTGGTCATGCCCTTTGGACTGACCAACGCACCTGTTGTATTCATGGATCTCATGAATAGAGTGTTGAAGCCTTATCTTGATAAATTTTTAATAGTGTTCATTGACGATATCCTGATTTACTCTAAGAATCAGGAAGAACATGCTGAACATCTGAGGCTAGTCTTGGAATTATTGAAGAAAGAACAGTTGTCGCGAGGTTTTCAAAGTGCGACTTCTGGATTCAGAAGTCCAATTTCTTGGACATGTGGTTAACGAGCAAGGGATACATGTAGACCCAGCCAAGATTGAAGCCATTAAGAACTGAGAAGCACCCAAGACTCCAACCGAGGTGTGACAGTTCCTAGGACTTGCCGGATACTACAGAAGATTCATCGAGGGATTTTCAAAGATCACCCAATCACTGACATCCCTAACTCACAAGGATAAGAAATTCGATTGGGGAGACAAACAAGAAGCTGCTTTCAACCTGTTGAAACAGAAGCTATGCACTGCACCCATCCTATCCTTGCCGGAAGGATGTGACGATTTCGTAGTGTATTGCGACACCTCGAAACAAGGACTTGGTTGCGTATTGATGCAACGCGAGAAGGTTATAGCATACGCTTCGTGACAACAGAAGGTGCATGAGAAGAACTACACAACTCATGACCTTGAGTTGGGAGCCGTAGTGTTTGCCCTAAAGATCTGGCGACACTACCTATACAACACAAAGTGTACAATCTTTACCGATCATAAGAGCCTGCAACACATCTTCGATTAGAAGGACCTAATCATGAGGCAATGAAGATGGGTCGAACTCATTGGCGATTATGATTGCGCTATCAAATATCATCCCGGTAAGGCGAACGTAGTGGCTGACGCATTAGTCGGAAGGAAACGACAAAATGCTTGCGTGCACTGCAACTCACAATTCATTCTGAGTTGCCACAACAGATCCGGAATGCTCAACAGAAAGCTCTAAAGGTCGAAAACCTCCCTCAAGAATCCTTGCGATGCATGGAAAAACATATGGAGGTAAAACCCGACGGAGCATATTATTTCATGAATCGAATCTGGATTCCACACCACGGGGATTGAGAAATGTGGTGATGGACGAAGCACAAATGAGCTGGTATTCAATACATCCAGGCTCTGAGAAGATGTGCCATGACTTGAAGACAACTTACTCGTGGCCAAACATGAAGGCTGAAAATAGTAACTTACATAAGTAAGTTTTAACATGCTCAAAAGTCAAGGTTGAGTACCAAAAGCCATCAGGATTACTTAAACAGCCTGATATACCAATATGGAAATGTGAGCAGATTTCCATGGACTTTATCACCAAACTGCCAAAGACGGCAAGTAGTTGCGATACCATCTGGGTTATCGTAGACCGACTTATGAAGTCTGCACATTTTCTACCCATTAAGGAGACTGACAAATTAGACAAACTCACTCGGATTTATCTGAAGGAAGTGGTCACTCGACAAGGTGTACCAATCTCGATAATCTCTGACCGCAACAGTTTGCATAAGGTTTTGGGCACGAGATTGGATATGAGTACCGCTTACCACCCACAGACTGATGGGTAGAGTGAACGAACCATACAGACACTGGAAGACATGCTCCGAGCATGTGTTATTGATTTTGGCAATAGCTGGGAAACTCACCTACCGTTAGTTGAGTTCTCATACAACAACAGCTACCACACTAGTATACAAGTTGCACCATTCGAGGCACTTTACGGACGTAAGTGTCGATCACCCATCTACTGGGCGGAAGTTGGAGGCAGCCAACTGACCGGTCCCGAACTTGTGCATGAAACAACTGAGAAGATCGTGCAGGCAGTAGCTCGGGACAGACAGAAAAGCTATGCTGATAAATGACGAAAGCAGTTAGAATTCCAGGTGGGAGACAGAGTATTACTCAAGGTCTCGCCCTGGAAGGGAGTCATTCGGTTTGGCAAACAAGGAAAGTTGAACACTCGTTACATTGGACCTTTCGAGATCACTAAAAGAATAGGCCCTGTGGCCTACGAACTAAACCTGCCGAACGAGCTGAGCAGCGTGCACAACGTATTTCACATCTCAAACCTCAAGAAGTGTTTATCGGATGAAACTCTTGCCATTCCTCTTGAGGAGATACAGTTCGACGAACAATTAAACTTCGTTGAGGAACCGGTGGAAATTATGGACCGGGAAATCAAGAAGCTTAAGCTTAGTAAGATACAGATAGTGAAAGTGCGATGGAATTCGCGACGCGGACCGGAATTTACATGGGAACGTGAAGACAAGATGAAACAGAAATACCCACATCTGTTCGCGGAACAGACAAACATTGGCAACGCAAGTTGAATTTCGGGATGAAATTCGTTCTAACAAGGGGAGGATGTGACACTCTGTAAAATCCAAGTCATCATTGTATTTATTTAAATGTTTATTTAAATGATTTTATACACGTGGCACTAGAATTAGTATAATTTAGTGTGACACGTGGCACGACAGTACGAACACTGACACATTACTAGATAATTCGAGGAATTATCGAGAAACAGCACAAACGTGTCAAAACACACGAACGTTGGTGAACATTTAGAACATCGTGTAACACAACACTCGAAACCTCACGAAACGCTCAAACATTGAACTTGGAAGTTCAAACGAGGCCTAAAGATAGTTCGTAAACGTGAAAACGACGACGAACGGATCAACCCATGAAACTAGGCCTATTGGGCTCTTCAGGGGCCCATCACGGTACACCATGGCCCACAACAGGCCCTGTAGCGGTACGAGACGAGATTCGGGAGAATTTGAATCCCGAATTCCTTCGCGATACGCGAAGCATATTTTTGCCTCTCGCCGCGGTACGCGGTGAGTGTTAGACGACAAATCTTTATAAAACCAAGATGTAATCATGTCAAGCCACACTATATTCACCATTTCGAGTTCCAGGCTTCTACCACTCATCATAATCACTCCCTACACCCTTCTTCAATCTCTAGAAACCCCTTGGAGGCCATTGAAGACATTCTTGAAGCTTGGAGGCTTGAGGAAGGAAGCATTGAAGTCGATTCTCTACACCATCACCTCATTTTGGTCGAACACCACTGTCCAGGAGCTTGAAGAGACTGCTAGCATCAACATCCTGCTATTCTTGAGTCCTTGGAGGTAGTTTTCATGGCCAAGACTCATTTTTTCACACTATTACACACACATGCAAGAATTTCTTGAGATTTTAATCTTGGTTTGATGATTAATCTACTATTATTAATGATATATGATGATATTATGAGAATCTATGACGATCCATGGTTATGTGTTTGTGAAAACCTCATGATTTATATGTGGATTGATGAAATAATGCTGTGCATGCATGATCTAGAGTGTTCAAGGTGATTTGATTTATATTGGGATGATTCTTGATAATGTATAAGTGTTCTTGAAAGATTAGATCATGATATTGATGGTTAAAATATGATTATATAACAAACTTGCTATTTTTAGTAACTTTTTAGTTACAAGATGATGATTTGGAGATAAGGATGAACATGCATGTATATAGATATCTTGTTTTGTAGGTACTTAAACTGATCAGGATCTGAACTTTATCTCTGTAAACATCATCAATAATCTCTAACAAGTGCGGAATCCAAGTTAGAAACTCAAAAGCAAGTAGAAAAATGCAAACTTTATAAATATTGCAAAAGTTCGAGTACAAGCGCCTCAATACGTCTAGAGAATGTCTGCCTCGGGATTCCCTCTAAACCTGTACAAAATACGTCTATTTATACTAGGTCTACAAGTACACGAAATTTAAATACAAAAGGTTCGAGTACACGATCACTTCGTGTACTCGAAATGCTGTACACGAAAATTAACCAAAGTCTTAAGCTTTGACTCTTTCGGGTTGACTTTGTCAGTCTTCATCGTTTAGCGGGCTCTACAAACTCCCCCTAGACTGGCGAAGTCATCCTATCAGAAGAGTGACATTGTGTGGCCCTGCTCCAGCATACAGCTTTAGCTCCATGGCATATGCAACGGCTCGAGTAAAAGGCTTTGCCTGTTCATCATTTCCCGAATATACCCGAATGGGAGATTCGTGCAGCTTCATCATATCTTCTTTACCATACTTCAGAAGATCCATGATATCAAGAATGATATCAACATCATGAATATCATCCTTATTCCTAGGAATAACTGCAGCAAGGTTCAGATCATCAAAGTACCAGGAGAGGAAGTTAGCCAAAGAGTTATCAGGAACACTTGGCGAGACCGTTACTGCTTGCTCAACGCGAGGAGGAGGGTAATTGTAGTAGACCCACGGTTTATTTGTCTTCGGATCAATAATGCATGAAGAAACAAACCGCCTTCCCTTTGCCGTGCGCATGACTGGGAAGTCCTTCTCACATTGGTCTCTGATAAACTTTGCAAATAAATCAGCCTGAGAGTCTTTAGAAGGATTGAGGAACATTGCTTTGTCAATGCTTCTAATGTCAACCTTAGGCAAGGTGAAAAAATCTCTCGGCTTCTTGTAGAATTCGACCTTTCTGCTCATTCTTTTCACCAAGTAGATGTCTCTGACTTTATCATACATCCAGCAGCATATGTTTGACATGTCGTTACGAACTGCGAACAGGTTTCTGTCGTCTGATATGAATGTATGCTCTGGATGTTTGTCTCCCATCTCTTTGAACCATGCAGCTTTATCAACAGGAGGAGAGGGTGTCCAATCCTTCTTCCTGTCAAACCAGCTGTTTATCACTTCGCGCAGAGAGGTGACTTCCTTGCCCAATGCATCAATATATTTGTGGGCATACAAATAATCGATATAAGGATCCGATGACACATTGCCAAGTATGATGTTCTCTGGTTCTTCCTCTACAGATGCCCCTGCAGAAAACTTGGCTTGATCTGTTGTCGGTTCGCCAGGTGACTCAAAATCAAAGTCATCAGGAAGATCATCAAATATATGGTCAAGCTCGGCACTTGAAGTCTCATCTGGCTGAACACAATCACCGAATAGGATGTCATCTGGAATGTCTCCAAATAGATCATCATATAAACCAGATGGCTTCCCGGATGAGGATAGATTCCCGGAGTCTCCTCCCTGATCCTTGTCATCAGGGGGACCTTGATCTTTATATTTGTCATGCTCATCCTTATCATCTCCTTTATCATCCTTTTCATCTTTGCCCTCTTTCTGGCTCTGTTCATCACCTCCATCTTCATCATCATCATCGTCACTGTCATCACTGAAATCCAAGACTTCGTCCTCAGACTCGGAGACTTTTTCTCCCTTGAGTCGCTTAATGTCTTTCTTCATCTTGTGGTTCTCCAGTAGAAGAAATTGGATGAACTTCTCTTGAGCTTTGATATTTCCTTTACATTTGTTCAGATGGGCGCAGATCTTGATCTTTCCTTCATGCAAATTATTGATCATGCCATCCTTGATCTCAGCATCTTTCTCCAGCTGAAATACTCGATCCTGCAGATCCACAACATCCACAGGCACGTGTTTGGGTTCATACGGTGAGTCAGCGTGCAAAGGATATTTTCCTTTGTCGCTTCCAGAGTGGGGTGAAGGTGATAGGGTCTTGGTGTGTGGAAGGGTTGTGGTGGATGGACGAGAAGTAGGAATTCTGATGACGAGCTTAGGTTTGGTTGGTTTGGGTTTAGAGATTGAAGGCTTAGAAGGTGTAGGAGGTGGAGGTGGTTGAGTAACATGTGGAGGTAAAAGTGGTTTTGTAACGGGAGGTGGTGAAGGTGGTTGTGTAAATGTAGGAGGTGGTGAGAGTGGCTTGGTCGTTGTAGGTGGCTTGGGAAGTGTGGATAGTTGAGGTTTAGTAGGCGGAGGTGGTTGTGGTTTAGTAGGTGGAGGTGGTTGTGGTTGAGTAGGTGGCGGTGGTTGTGGTTGAGTAGGTGGCGGTGGTTGTGGTTGAGTAGGTGCCTGAGACATAATGGAAGCAGCAGATGAGAAAGACAAGCTCGAGAACATCTTTTGCAGTCGTGGATCCCTGGTTCTGTTAGCCATTGTCTTTTGCCTCTTCTTCTTTGGTGAAGACTCAGGAGTTGGAGTATAATCCGCATCTTGAGCTTCTTCTCGTTCCTGTCTGGTGGGTGGTGGTCTTTCAGGAACAAAATCTTCACTGGAAGAAGAGGTAGGCTCAGCCCTCGAACTTGTGGCTTGAGTGTCGTGCTCATCAGCTACAAAGGCAATAGGGGTGCCTTGATCCTCCACAACATTTTCATCTCCCACGAAGCGCCCAAACTTGATAAGTGGCCTCTGACCGGTGTACTGCTTTTTCCTGCGTTTGCTCATCTTCATGTATCCAAAGATATCATCACGCATTCTCTTGATCTCTAGTGAAGCGAATGTACGTTCCAAGTTTGGATGCCTTTTGTCGATGATAATCTGTACGAAACGGGGAAAGGCCAAAAATCTTTCTTTCCATCTTCCTTTGATAGTGGCGTGCATGTCAAGAAAAATCATTATGGAGAAGTTGAAATCAACTTCGAGAGCTAGTGCCACAAGACAGGAACTGAGGGTCTGGTTCAGAACGTCGTATCCTCATTTTCTTCCTGAGAGACACTAAGTGACCACATGTGCTAAATATCTCCAGTACGGATGAAGCAACTTCTTCTCAGTCGGAGGATAGGCACCTTCATGACCCATCTGATAAAAAGTTCTGTTTACCAGATCTTGATCTAGCTCAACAGGATCAGTTTCCTTGTCTCCAAACTGTAGACAATCCCGTATAATCTGTTCGGTGATGGTGATAGGGTGACCCTGAACTCTCCCAACAATACTAACGTTCCCATCTGCATCAGAACTTTCTTCAACCGTGCTCCAGAAATCTCTAATAAAGGAGGTCACAATCAAAGGATGCTCCATTATTGCGTAGTTGACCGGTGAGAGTATCAAACCCTCAATCATACTCCTAAACTCGGAATGCTTCTCCGGTGGATCACCAAGATATGCTGACATGTTGTGATCGTGTACAAATCGTAGATCAGCCATCTGAAAAGAAAATTGATTAAGTTAGTTCAAGATTAAGAAAAATCAATTTTCTTTAAAATTTTCTAAGTAATGGGGCAAGTTGTCTTTGAAATCACAGCTGCACACGAAATGAAAGTTTATACACGAAATTTTTTTAAGTCTCCAGTACACGAATCCACAGAAGTATACGAAGTTCATTTCGTACACGAAAAGCATTCTTGTATACGAAAAGGAACTAGTACACGAAAAATGATCAGTACACGAAATACTGGTTGTACACGAAGTGTTTGTGTACACGAAGATTTGTTTATTTTGTGTACATCAAATTCTTAGAAAAACTCATCATTTTGGCTCCATGGATGTTCTAGTCTTGTTCAATATGCTCGTAATTGAGAGGCGACCAACATGTTCACGAATTGTCTCTCAATTTTAAGCACTTCGTAGTTAATTTGACCAAGAACATTCTGTACACGAATTCTGTGTACTCGAAACTTATATTTGATCATGTCTTTTGAATCTGCGGTTAAAATTTTATGAAACTCTATACCTATAATCGCCTAAAGATGATCTAGAAGATGGTTGGAGCGAAATTTTGAAAACGGCTCTAAAAAATGAAATCGCCTCAGAGAAGGGTGTGTAATCGAAATGAGTACACGAAAATTTTATTCGAAATGAGCCATGGTTGGGCTATTTATAGGGCCATTTCGAGTACGTAATTTCATGTACTCGATTTCGAGTACGCATATTTCGTGTACTCGATTTCGAGTACATACCCTTAATTTTTCTTATTTCGATTTAAAAATTCTAACTTTTCTAAAATAAAATAAAATAAAATAAAATTTAATAATATAAAATAAAATAAACTTTGAACAAGTTTAAGTTTAGTCGGTTCAAATTTGTGGGATCAAATCTGTTATCAAAATTTTACCATATTAGATGATTTCTCAACGAAACGCAACCTTTAAACAGCTATTCCCTACCAATGATTTCCACTCGTTATTCTATCTCTTAAAAATCAGTTATATGATCAAATTTTTCTGAAAATATCTTATGGGAAATTTGTGATCAGTTAGATTGTAAGACTAGATTAATATGCAGCCTATTAGTCTTGTTAAATCCTTTGTTTCAAACTTTGATTGTGTTTTAACGAACTTCAAATTATTTTGAAAGAGTTTTAAGATGAGAAAAGAAAAGAACAGATCCATTAGATTAGAATCAAGAACAAGAAGGGGTTCTATCATCTTGTGCTCATAGGCATCTTTTATTTACTGATCTGCAGACACATTGGTCTTAACGTCACACATTCAGGTTTTTGCTTACGCAAAACATAGAATGCTTCAGTAGGCAGTTCCCGCTCTTTGTTTGCACAAAATATAGGAAATACTCGAGTTTTTTCAAACATAATTTTAAGTTTATAGAAACACAATCTCGTTTTGATTAAAGGATTTAATCTAGAAGTCAAATAGTTGTCACACATTTCTAGTTATCTAATGATCATGATTTCACACTTATTTATCTATTTATATGTATTTTAAGTTTGATCAAGTCTGATTATTTAAGTTTTGAAAAACTTATTTCAATTTCTTAGCATAGAATAGATATTCAAGGTTGTGATTCCTTTTGAAATCATATTAAGATAGTGAAATTCTGATCCTAAGAGATTATTTCACTTCCCAATTTGATCGATTCACTTTGTTTGTCCAAATAAATCTTTTTTTTTGTATTTTCTTATGTTTTTGTAAAGTTAAAAGTTAAAAAATGTTTTAGTAATTTTCCTTGAATAACACGAAGCAAAACCTCCTTTTCTTAGGATTTCAAAAACCTAACTCCCCCTAAACTTATAGATTATCTTAGACTGACTCAAAGACCGAAAATCTTTTTGTTGTTTTTAATTTTGACTCAAAGAACGAAAAATCTTTTTGTTGTTTTGTAAATTTTCTCCCCCTAAATTTGTGAACTGAGTAACACACAAATTTTAATGTATTTACAAAAATGCTTTTAGTTAAAGCTTATTAATTTGAGAGAGGCAAGCAAGTGATGGAGTGTTGTACCAGATTCTTGACGATCTGTAGGGCTGCTTCATTGTCACAAAAAATAGGAGAGTCAAGAAAATTCAAACCGTAATCGAGGAGCTGTTGTTGCATCCATATAACCTGAGAACAGCAACTGGAGGCAGCAACATACTCAGCTTCAGCAGTCGAAGTAGATACAGTCGTTTGTTTCTTGCATTGCCATGAGACAAGGCGATCTCCCAGGTACTAACACCCACCAGTGGTTGACTTCCTATCCAGGTTACATCCACCAAAGTCACTATTTGACTATGCAAATAATTGAAACTCAGAGTTCTTTGGGTACTAAAGACCGAGTTTAGGCTTTCTGACTAGGTACCGAAAGATTCTCTTGACAACTATGAGGTGAGATGCCTTTGGATTTGCCTGATATCTGGCACACTGACATACTGAGAACATAATGTCTGGACGACTAGCAGTCAGATACATCAGAGAACCAATCATCGAGCGATAGAGGTGCTGATCAATATCTTCACCTTCCGAATACGAAGTCAGGATAGGACGAGCAGCCATAGGAGTGGACGCCGGTTTTGACTCCATCATTTTGAACTTGTTCAAAATGTCTGTGACATATTTTCCTTGATGAATCAGCACGCCCTTAGAATCTTGCTTCACCTGTAGACCCAGAAAAAAGGTCATTTCGCCAATCGCGCTCATTTCAAATTTCTTTTTCATCACCCCTTCAAATTCCTTGCACAACGCTGAGCTGGTGGAGCCAAATATGATGTCATCCACATAGATTTGAACGAGAATTAAATCATCCTTATCTTTGCGAACGAACAAAGTCTGATCAATGGCTCCACGGGTATATCCATTTGCAAGCAGATGATCTGTAAGTGTTGCATACCACGCTCGCGGTGCCTGATGAAGACCATAGAGAGCTTTGTCTAACTTGTAGACGTGGTCAGGGAACTAGGAATCTTCAAACCCAGGAGGCTGGCATACATAGATTTCTTCCTTTACCTTTCCATACAGAAACGCTGTCTTCACATCCATCTGATACACTGTGAAGTTCATGTAGGAGGCATACGCTAAGAAAATCCGTATTGCTTCAAGTCTTGCAACAGGTGCAAAGACTTCCTCATAATCTATCCCCTCTTGCTGATAGAACCCTTGAACAACCAATCGGGCCTTGTTTCTGATAATGACACCTGAGTCATCTCGTTTGTTTCTGAAAACCCATCTGGTTCCGATAGGCAGTTTCCCTTTTGGCAAAGGAACCAGATTCCATACTTTAAGCTTCTGGAACTGCATCAGCTCTTCTTGCATTGCTTCAACCCAGCTGGACTCTTTGAGAGCCATTTTGACATTCTTGGGTTCAACCCGCGAAATAAAGCAAGAATATAAACAAGAGTTAATTGGATCTGATTGACTGCGAGAAATTGTCTCTTCAGGTAGCATGTTCTGAGCTGCTGTAGATTTGCTTCGAGTGAGAACGCCTTCTGAGAGAGGTCCAATAATATTCTCAACTGGATAATTCTTGTTTATACTAAGTGTTGGCACTTCGTCTACTGCTAAGTTATCTAGCAAGTTGCTGATGTTGTTAACTTGAGCCTCACTTGAAGAAGAAATGTTGTCAATAGGAGCAATTTCACTTGCTTCAGCTTCATGATCCACACAGTGTTCTTCAGGTATGCAATCTGAGAATAGTGGATTATCAAAGGTCTGGTGGGAAGAGGATGAGGTTTGATCAACTGCATAAAGGGGCTGAACCGACTGAGAAGTGTCTGGTTCTGATGGAAGAACTTCATGAATTGGTGTTGGCTGAGCTGGAGGGGCACGATTATACATTCCTGGAGGGTCAACTGTCAGGTGACTAGGATCACAAGGAACATAGTCAACCCTGTAGTCCACATCATCACCCGTAGAAAACTCATCAGCTTGCTCAGATGCTCCTGCATTCTCGGATGTAGTACTGAAGGGCCTAAAAGTGGAGTCATACTCAAACAGCAAGTTTGGACCAGAACCGGCATCAGTAGAGTTCATTTCTTGCCAATCAATATAGTATGATTCCACAATCACCCGAGTCTTCTTGTTATAAACTCTGTATGCTGCCTTTTCAGACGAATAGCCCATGAAGTAACACTCATCCGCCTTATCATCAAACTTATGATTAGGCTCTGTATGAAGAAGAGTGCAAGGACATCCGAATGACTTGAAGTGTCCAAATTTGGGCTTTTGATTGAATAGAATCTCGTTTGGAGTCTTCTGATGACGCTTGTTCAGGAGTGCTCGATTTTGAACATAGCACGCGGTGTTAACTGCTTCGGCCCAGAAGAAAATTGGCAGCTTTGACTCCGACAACATTGTTCATGCAGCCTCTATAAGTGTTCTGTTTCTTCTTTCAGCAACTCCATTTTGCTGAGGAGTTCTTGCTGCACTGTATTGCCTAGCAATTCCTTTCTCATCACAGAAATCTATAAGACACTGATTTATGAATTCAGTGCCGTTATCAGTTCTAATTACCTTGACCTTCAAATTTCTCTGATTTTCAATTAATGTAATAAACTTCTTCAGAATTTCTGGAGTCTCATCCTTCTTGGCTAGAAAGAATACCCAAGTGAATCTGGAATAATCATCAGTCACTACCAGACAATATGACTTCTTCCCGATGCTCATCACATTAACCGGTCCGAAGAGATCCATATGAAGAAGTTGAAGAACTGAGGTGATTGAGTTGAATAACTTTGGCTTGTGGGGTCTTTTGTGTTGCTTCCCCTTGGCACAAGCAATGCATTTCTCAATGGTGTAGAAGTCTTTAGAGGGCAAGCCAATAACGTGATCTCCCTTGGCCAATCTGTTTAGATTCTTCAGATTTACGCGACCCAACCTCCGATGCCACAATAAACAGTCATGCTCCGATGCCTTTGAGAACAAGCAAGTGTTCTCAGTGAATGAGTTTGAATTCATATTGATAATGTAGGCATTGTTTATCCATGGAGTTCTTATCAAAATCCACTTCTCAGGAACCACAAATCCAGGTTTTAGAATAAGACACTCCTTGTTTGTGAAGTGTGTGGAAAAACTCTTGTCACAGATTTGAGAAACACTCAGAAGACTGTGATTGAGCTCTTCAACATAGTACACATCTTCAAAACTGAGAGTTCCATTTGTGACCGTCCCTTTCATGCTTATCCTTCCTCCTTTATCTCCAGCAAATGACACATACCCTCCGTTGAATGGTGTAACTTCATGTAACTGAGAAAAATCCCCAGTCATATGCCGGGAGCAGTCGCTGTCTACATACCAAACATTTTTGAGCTTGTTTGGTTGTCCCTGCATTTCACACACAATCAATGAGAAATAGGTACCCAAACCATAACAGACTTATGCACTTTGGTAATGGAAAAGACTCTGTCCTTGGGTTCGGATTTGGGTCTGTTTTTGGATCTGTCTGAGTTGTACTTAATATGTTTTGTCATGCTTCCACTGCTCTGGTTAATTTGTTTTGTCTTAATTATGAAAATTCTTTGTGTTTGCTTATGAAAATTAGATGGAGGTTTGTTAGATTTCTTAGGTCTTTTTGCAGTGGAAGGAGTCTGAGTCTGTGTCCCTTTCTGAGAGGTTGCCTTAGGCTTGGAGGATGGTATGGTCCTTTCATGTTTATTAACTGGTTTAGCCTTAGGTATGACCTTCTGATTCTTCCCATAGAAGAATTCAGTAGGTCGGTGCAGACAGTGTCTAGCAATGTGGCCTGGTTTCCCACATGCATAACAGCAGGCCTTTTGGTGAAATTCAATTGGATCAAAGGGCTTTACATCACAATTACTTTGATCAGAGGATAAGTTTGAGGAAATTTGTTCCATGGACCCAGTTGGAACATAAGGTTTACAGTTAGGATTCAACTGTGAAACCTCCTCTTTAGTAACTGTGGAATGAGCCATGACTGCCTACTTGGTCAAAGGTGAGGAAGTTGATTGCGAGTTAAGATTTATAGCATATGTTTTCTGAAAACTTTTTAACATATCATTAGGCTTTATATCAATTTCATCAAACTTTCCAACAAAATCAATTTTTGGAACAAAAGATGATTGTCTTGTAGATTTGAAAAATATGTGCTCCTCCTAGCACTTCTTTCTACCTCCTTCTCCTCTGAACCTGAAACACTTAGTTTTTCTGCAAAAACCTCAGAATCATTAGTCATAATAGGATCAATTGCAAGAACAACAGGTTTAGTGGGAAAATCATAAGCACGATCAGAATCCGATTGCAAGTTATCAACAGATGTGTTGACTCTTGTCATGCTTGTATAGTTATGATTAAAAGGTGGTTCACATTCAGTATAACCAAGACCCTTTCCCTTCTTTACCCGGTACTGTATGTTTACCATGTTTTCTAAAACTTTGCTTGAGTAGTCAAACTTTTCACATTTTACTGAAGTTTTAGAAAGCTGAGTTGTGACTTTGTCCAATTCTAAAGTGAGTTCATTGATTTTGCGTTTAGCATCTCGATAGTTGGACTCTTTGTCACTTAAAAGTTCCTTTA
Source organism: Mikania micrantha (assembly GCA_009363875.1). NCBI lineage: Eukaryota > Viridiplantae > Streptophyta > Magnoliopsida > Asterales > Asteraceae > Mikania > Mikania micrantha. The sequence goes on along the minus strand of CM018691.1, from coordinate 40,620,611 downwards.
GCCTTGCCACATCCCGACCCTCTGCTTCAAGTTTTCTTATAAAAATTCCTTCATTTTTAAGAAATTCTGAGTTAAAGGATTTAAGTTTATTTACTTCTTTGATTAATGATTCATTGTGTGACCTGTACTTAAATACTTTATTTATGCATGAGGTAAAGCAAAGATTTTCAGTTACCTCCTTCTGCTTGTCGTCCACCTCTGCCATGAATGCATGACTTAAAGTCAGCTCCAATTCCTGCACCTGATCACTCCAATCATAGGAGTCAGTCTCCTGAGTCACCAACGCTTTTGACGTGCTAGCGCTTCCTCCCGCAGCTGCATTCCCTGACTTTTCTTCAGGCTTCTTTTCTCCTCCTTCCATAGCCACCTTTGGCTACTTACATTCCGTGGCAAAGTGACCCGGTTGGTCACAGTTGTAACATCGCAATTTTGATTTATCAAAGCCAATTTTCTTCCCCGGAGCGTTTCCAAAGCTGTTTCTTCCATATTTCTTGATGAACTTCTTTGCTCTGAACACGGCCATTGCCATCTGCCATGAGATATCCATTTCTTCTACATCAGCTGGATTAATCTATTCTAAGTTGTCTTGAGTGAGATTTGAGGGTGCCAATTCTCCAGCTATGAAAGCATTGTAGCTATTCATGAATCCCTTAAACAACAGCAGATTCTCTTTACTTTCTGGATTGACTTTAGGCACCGATCCAGCTTGTCCAGATGACAAGAAGGCAGTCTCAAAAGGAACTCCATGAGATGAAGAAGGCTGATAATGTTGCATTCCTTGTGATTGAAGATTGATTGCTGACAGAAGAGCAGAGTTTTCAGAAGTTGGTGCAATGCCCATTGAGCTGGCATGATTCAATGCTCTCTGCTTATCATCCATGTCATATGAGTTGATAATAGAGATCAGCTCACTTAAAGAAGTCTTGTACATGTCCTTGGTCCTTTTGATAGTTGTACAGTTAGAGTTCCAAGTGTAAGGTAGTGAATTCAGCAGCTTCTTGTTCACCTCTCCCTTAGTCATCTCAATCCCAGAACTGGTCATCTCAGTCATCAGATGTGTGAATCTGTTGAGTTGTGCTTCTAGAGACTCTCCCTTGATATGATTAAACATGTTGAACCTTTGTCTGAGCATGTCCTTCCGATTCTCTCGCATGTCCTCATTTCCTTCAAATCTTTCAACTAAGGCATTCCAGAGTTCCTTAGTAGTCTTGTGTACCTTGAATCCTTGAGCAACATCTGTTGACAAAGCCATTGTGATCGAGGCATATGCCTTTTCATCCTTCTCCATCATGTGTATGTCATTGTCGGTATACAGTTCTGGATCGTTTGGAATGAGAGGACCATTGAGCTCACTCTGGTATGAAGGTACAAAGGGACCCTCTTCAATTGATCTCCAAAGCTTGGGATAGGTATACTTGATAAATGATTGAAATCGAAATTTCCAGTCTTGAAAGTTATCTCCCAACACGAGCATTGGTGGCTTTGTTCCGGTGCCGATCTCATTGTCTAGATTGAGCAAATTAGACAAATTTGTCAGATTCTTTGTAGCCATTGTGAGTCAGAAAAATTTCTAAGTGTTGTACACTAACTCCCTATATTTCCCTGTAGATGATAGTCGATAAAGCTGCCCAAAGTGAAAAAATCAGTCTACACTCGAAATCCTAGATGTAATCAAAATCGAGTACACGAAACTGATGTATTCGAAATCTCTGTGTATTCGAAGACTATGTTGTATTCGAAACCTCTGTGTACTCGAAACTCAACCTGTACTCGAAACTGATGCTGTACTCGAAACTTCTCTGTATTCGAACTCTAACTGATCTTCAAACACTCTGTCTATACTCTAAATAGCAGTACTCGAAAATTTTGAACTCGAAATTACTCAAGAAAAAATTTTATAAAAATATTTCTTAAGATTTGAAGTCCCAAATTTACACAGTAGCTAGATGGAGTAGAGAAGAATGATAAAGTATAAAACTTTCTTCAGAAAGGTGTTACCTTGATGATGAAACCAGCAATCATGCTCTGATACCACTTGTAGGTCCTTAAACTGATCAAGATCTGAACTTTATCTCTGTAAACATCACCAATAATCTCTAACAAGTGCGGAATCCAAGTTAGAAACTCAAAAGCAAGTAGAAAAATGCAAACTTTATAAATATTGCAAAAGTTCGAGTACAAGCGCCTCAATACGTCTAGAGAACGTCTGCCTCGGGATTCCCCCTAAACCTGTACAAAATATGTCTATTTATACTAGGTCTACGACTACACGAAATTTAAATACGAAAGGTTCGAGTACACGATCACTTCGTGTACTCGAAATGCTGTACACGAACATTAATCAAAATCTTAAGCTTTGACTCTTCCGGGTTGACTTTGTCAGTCTTCATCGTTTAGCGGGCTCTACATGTTTGAAGGATAATATGATGATTAGAAACTTAGAAATGTGATTTTGATGTGGTTATGGTCATTTTTGACATAGTTACTATGTTTAGTAACTTTTTGGATCAAAATAACGATAGGTGATGATTTGGGCATGTAAAATGGTTTATTATGTATTAATATGATGATTGAATGCTAAGTTAGATGGTTTCCGATATCACATATGCTAGAAATGGAAACTTTCCGTTTTAGGAAACTTTTGTATGCAAACGGGACTTACGTGACTTACGTGAAATCGTATGATAACGTGCTATGTGTTAACATGATCAGGTAGGACTAAAGAGCATGCTAGAACTCTAAAAATCAATATGCTTTGTGAAACTTGCCATAAATGGAAACTTACTATATATAGTAAGTAGTCCATAGACGCGACTTACGCGTTTTGTGTCACACCCCCAATTTTCAACTAACGGAATCATACCATTTGGGAACGTGACAAACCAGCATCTCAGATCATTAGACATAAAGAAGACCTCTATATGAATTTCAAATCATACTTTAGTCTTAAAACATAACATCAGAGTTTTCAAAATTTGCGGAAGCGTTATAAAACCAGTAACAGTTGTAAAATGTAAAATACAATACAAAGTTTCAAATATTCAAATCCAAATATCTAAAATGTTTAAAATGCATGCGACTCTATCTCCTAGTCCATGCCAGCTTTAATGCGCGCCTTAGCGTCCTGAGAAAACATGTAAATCAAGTCAACACAAAGGTTGGTGCATAACACAGGTTTTAAGTATTCACAATGTTTAAAACAGCAGTTGAATATCAAGTTTGTAGATAACATAATCACACATGCACAGTCATGATAGCTAGTCATATAAACTATTTACATAAGTGGTCGACACCGAAGCTGACGAATTGCCATGCTATAGCATGTTTTTTGCCTTGCCACTATTGTCTAGCACAACAATAGTAAAATGTGTTTGGTCAGTCAAACACCTGATTAGATCCCATCTACCAGGTGAGGTTTGTCAAACCTAATACATCTATTTCCAACTACCACGCTTTGCGCTACGGCAAACTAAACGGTTCGAGGTGTGTAAGGACTTTCAATTGATATGTTGTCACATAATGTAAACAACTAACTCATGCAAGTGATATGTATCTAAATAGAGTTTGTTGCACATGTTTTCTCCCCCAAAACAGTTTAAAATAAGAAAGGGGCCGTGTACGCACCTTTGATTATTTGCAGAATGATCAAACGTACTTAAACTCGTAAACTTGCGTAGAAAATCCTCTACGAAGAATCTGTGATTAAACAATAACCTAGAGTTATTCGGAATGTCGTTTTGTGCTTGGAATCACATACGTGTCAACACACGTATGTTAAAGTGTCAGAAATGTGCATACGTAATTACGCGTGACTTTGAAATCGTTTAAATAAAATCACATACGATTTTATTTAAATAAACATAATTATACGTGATTTCATTTTCGGATTAAAATACCATTTTTATCATTCCAATTGGTTCGGGATGAAATTCTGGTTCCAACGAAATTCGAACGGGTTAAAACGGAGTTCGTACGCGAAAGTTATGACAAAAATACTAAAATGGTTTTAATTTCTCAAAAATGGTGGAACCCAGGATCGAACCCGCGACCCCCCACTTCACACACACACATCTTACCATTCCAGCCCGCTAGGGTTTCGCAATAGGATTCCAGAATAAATTGTTTTAAACTCACCTAAGCCGGCTCCCCCTTTCTTAATTCAATCGAAAACAGTATGGTTCTAATTGAACCCTGATTCAATTGAAATTGATTTCCAAAGTATAGGGTTATCATAGTATAGACTCAGACGAGTTCAATGATGATTCTAATTGTATAATTCATCACCATATCCCTGTATCACATTGCACAATCAAGTTCTGTTGATACATGTTTTGTCCCTAGTTCAGTCTTGTAATTCTTATCATGTAATTGTTTAAAGTATTAATGAAGTTGTCTTTATATCCAATTTATCATGTTTATTTCTATTAATGATTGTCTATTAATGTTTATCTAGTTATTTGATTTGATTATAAACAGTTTGAGTATGAAGTTTACTCATTCGGCCGAATGACTCTAGAATGAAGTCATTCGGCGAATGAAAGGTCTAGCGAATGTCTGAGTTCAGAATGAGTCATTCGCCGAATGACTCATTCGAATGACTGCTCATTCGAGCTTAGTCATTCGCCGAATGAGCTGCTTCGGCCACTCATTCGGCGAATGACAACAGCTTATATATAGGAGTTCAAATCATTTCAAACCTAACTTTCCTGAGCCCTCCTTCTTCCCTAGCTCTCCAGAGTCAAAACCCTAGAAGATCTGAGCGGTTCTTGTGCGTCCAAGTTCGATTCTCAACCCGTGGTGTTCGATCGTTGCTTCCAAGTCGTCTCTACAGCCTCGGATCACCACGGTTCCTGTTGGTTTCGATTGGAAAACCCTGGAATAGGATTCCGCACTATCCCAGAGGTTGTCGAGTAGTTTTTCATTGGATTCGGATTGTTTCCGAGCTCCAAATCGGTCCAACAAAGTGGTATCAGAGCTTTGGCTCTTGATTCTACTCGATTTCCACTCAAAACCATCAGATTTGAGTCCCCCAAAACCCTGATTTTCGTAACTTCCAGAAACCCTATTTTTCTTGCTTTCCAAGTCACTATTCCATTGAAATATCAAGTGTTTTTGTGGTTCATTTGATCTAGTTTCTTCCCAATTGGTTAGTTATCATGTCTTGAAGTTCTGTGCAAAATTTGGTGGTTAGATCTGGTCAAAATCGAAAGATATCGCGATTTTCGTTGTCAAAAACCCCAGATCGCCGAATGACTCTGGCGGCCGAATAAGTTCAGCCGAATAGCCCCTCATTCGCCGAATAGCTCTCATTCGGCGAATAGCTCATTCGCCATTCTCATTCGCCGAATAAGCCTCATTCTCAATACTCATTCGGCGAAAGACTTCATTCGACTTGCCATTCGCCGAATAGGTCATTCGACTTACCCATTCGCCAGTTCTCATACTCAGTCTCTCATTCGCCAGTTTCCACACATTCGGCCCCCGACATTCGCCAGAATAGCACTCATTCGCCTGTTACTTCTAAAAAATTTTCTAAGTGTTGAATCTTATTTCTTCTGATCAAATGGAAGATCTAGCACTCATGGCTAATCAAAATCATCGTATTCAGACTCTCTTACTGACAGAGAATGAAACCGGGAACTCAAACAAAGCTCCTAAACTTTTGACTTTGGATGACTATCCTCACTGGAAGTATAGATTTGAGATTCACATCAATGGAGTGGATACAAATCTGTGGATGATGATTGAAGGAGGATATTTGAGGCCTTTAAATGAGGATGGAACTCCTATGCTGGTCACGCGGATGACAGAACCTCAAAGGAAACTGTATGACTATGAGAAGAAGGCTTATGCTATCTTGTCACAGTCCATTGCTACAGATATTTTTCATCAATTCAGACAGTTTACATCTTCCAAATACCTATGGGATGCTTTGCAACAAAGATATGAAGGGAATGATGCTTTGAAAAGCATTAAGTCTAAAGCTTTGAGAAAGGAATTCAATAGCTTTATGTATGTGGGAAATGAATCCCTTGATGAGTTGATTGCAAGGTTCTATCATCTGTTAAGTGAGTTGTTCAACCACGAGGTCAAAACTACAACTCAAGAGAAGATTCAATGTTTGGCAGATGCATTACCTCCAAAGTGGGAGTCCTTCTTGATGGTCCTTAAGCAAAATCAAATGATGGCTCATATGGACATCAATGATTTCATTCAGAAGTTGAAGGAACAGGATATAGAGAACAAGTGGAAGGCCAAGAGAGTTGTGCAAGTTCAAGATCCTTCTCTATACTACTCCACCCCAACAGTTGATAAGCCTACAACTCATGCTCCTCTGAAAACAGCATTTGTGTCTAAAGCTTCTAAAGCTCCATCTGCACCTCAGATGCACTTTAGCCCATCTTCTTCATCAAGCTCACAACAAGAGCATCATCAACATACTGCAAGTCTGAAGACAGAGAACTTTGATAAAGTCACAGTTGAGATTGCTAAGGAGCACATGGGTCTTTTGTCAACATTAGTTAGTTCATATGATGGACTAGTTGCTGATCAGATAGGCAATCCATATTTGACCAATGATGACTACTCTCAGATTGATCCTGATGATATGGAAAGAATTGACATCATGTGGGCATTGGCTAGTGCAGTCAGAAGAGCTAAGGAGTTTGTGAAGAGGACAGGAAAATACATCAATCTAAACAAGGAGTCCAAGTTTGGATTTGATATGGCTTCTGTTACATGTTACAACTGTGGTGAAAAGGGTCACTTTGCTAGACAATGCAAGCAGCCAAAGAAAGCTGGAAACAAGAACCCATTTCAGCATCAGAAGTCTGCTCCTGCTAATTCTGAAAGGCGATTAGTTCCTATTGATTCTCCTACAACAGCTGGATCTTCATCTTCTGGTAGTAAAGCCTTGATGGTTCAACAAGATGAAGGTGTAAACTGGGACTTCAGATTCAATGCTGACAAGGAAGATCAAGAAAAAGCATGTGTGGCAGAGATTCACAATTCTGAAGATATTGATGAAGAAAGCAGTCAGGAAGATTTGTTGGTGACTGAAGACAAGGCATCACGTTCAGAATCAGAAAGTTTGACGGATTCTGACACTCAAGAATCTGATGGAGAAGCTGATGACTCTGCGACTCAATTTGCCTTGATGGCAAACTCTTCTGCTTCTACTGATTCTTCTGAGCAGGTATACACTAATTGCTCATCTTCTCAATCTGATTGTTTCCATTGTGTTGATCTTAGGAGTAAGGTCCTTGCTTATCAGAAGCATAACAGTGATCTGATGACCGATCTCGACCTGTGCATTGAAGCAAACAAAGTTTTAAAATCTAATGAAAAGGATTTTCAAAATAAAATTGATCTTTTAAATAGACAACTGCATGAGGCCGAGATCGCTGTTCTGAACAAGCAAGATGCTATAACTTCTTATCTCAATACCATAAATGAGATTAAGAAGAAATTAGCATTAGTTGAATGTGATTATGAGACTTTGGGACAGAAGCTCAAGAGCTATGAGAGCTCCTCATATATCATTGAGCATATGATCAGTAGGGGTACTGATCAGGGGAAAGAAAAGGTTAATTATCAAAAGTGTCCTCCACCAATCCTTAATGCCTTTGTCAATACTCCAAATGACAAAGATGTGAAGGATTTTCAAGTTACTACTCCGTTAGTAATTGATCCAATTAGTCTGAGTGAAAATCAGAATTCATCTCAGACTAAGGATTCAAGGGTGGATGGAATTGTGGAAGATTGGGTTTCTGATTCCGAGGACGAATCAGAGTATTCATCAAAGCAGAGTACTCCTCGGAATTAAACTCCTAGTGTCATTAAAGGTGACCCAATCTCCAAATCAAAGATCTACAAAGAATTATGCTTTGTTAAAGCTTCTCAAGGGTTTGAAGCTAATTGTTCTACCAAATCAGCTCAGTTTGGTAACAAAGGAAGGATGGGTTTGGGTTTTGAGCAAGATTGTCAGAAATCAAATGTTTTTAAATCAACTAAAAAGTCATTTTCTGATTTAAAACATTTTCATAAAAAAGGTGATAAAGTATGTTTTGAGTGTGGTGAACCAGGGCACATTGTGAGGTTTTGTCCTCAATTGATCAGACCTAAGGTTGTCCCTTTCAAAACCTTAAGGTCTGCTTTACCAAAACCGGTAAAATCTGTGCCTAAATCTTTTCAGCCAAAATCTTCACCTCACACTCAACCTAAGGGTTCAGACAAGGGGAAGGGAAAGTTGGGAACTTTGGTTGTTCCTAATGAGGTTAAAGTTAACCAATCAAAATCATCATCCATTTATCTGAAAACCTCTTTTGATAAAAAGGCAATTTGGAAAGTTAAATCATCTGAGGTGTCTGTTCCACAAATTTCAGATAAAACTATGCCTAAAGGAAAATGGATCGATGTTTGGATCCGAGACTCAATGGGTCAACCCAAGACCGTAAAGGCTTGGGTTCCCAATGTAAACTGATTGTCTTTTTATTGTGCAGGTTGCCCCAAAAGCTGAAGTGAACAACAATTGGATCGTTGATAGTGGGGCTTCCAGACACATGACTGGTGATATTTCGCTGCTCACCAATGTGAATGCAGTTCGAGGTGGTTATGTAGCTTTTGCTGGAGACAAGGGTGGTTTTATTACAGGAGAGGGAATCTTGACAAATGGACAGGTTTCGTTTGATAATGTCAGATATGTCAAGCAGTTGGAAAACAACCTCCTGTCAGTCTCTCAGATTTGTGACAAAGAGTACAAGGTTCTGTTTGATGATTCAAAATGTTATATTCTCAAGCAAGGTGTGCAGATACCTGCAGATTGGATTTTAATGTCTGCTCCAAGAAAACAAGACTTGTATGTTTTATGACAAAGGCAACTGAGAAAGATTCAATCCTTTGGCATAAGAGGATGGGCCATTTGAGTTTACGCAAGATGAATCATCTGGTACACAACAGTTTGGTTGAGGGAGTTAGCTTGAAAAATTTTAAGCTGTCTGATATCTGTGTTTCATGCAAGAAAGGAAAGCAGTCTAAGCAGTCTCATAAGCTGAAAAAGTATCATTCAATCAATGTTCCTCTTGAGCTTCTCCACATGGATTTGTTTGGTCCAGTAAATCGGAAGAGTATAGCTGGAGATCAATACTGCCTGGTTATCACTGATGAATACTCCAGATACTCTTGGGTCTTCTTTTTGAAAGAGAAATCAGAAACGTTTGATTGCATTCAAGTTCTGGTTACCAAACTTGAATCCCTTTATAAGCTCAATATTCGTCAATTTCGAACTGATAATGGAACGGAGTTCAAAAATCACAACATGGAGAATTTTTGTAATGCAAAAGGCATCGTGCAACAGTTTAGTGCTCCATACGTTCCACAGATGAATGGCGTTGCTGAAAGAAAGAATAGGACATTGATTGAAGCTGCTAGAACTATGCTTGCTGATTCTTCACTACCGGTTCAATTTTGGAATGAAGTTGTTGCCAATGCTTGTTACACATTGAACCGGGTCCTTATTGCGAAGAGACATGGGAAAACTTGCTTTGAACTGCTCCATAATCGAAAGCCAAATCTTAAGTATCTAGAACCATTTGGTGCTCCATGCACCATGCTTAAGAAACATGAGCAGGGCAAGTTCAATGAAAAGGTGGAAGAAGGGTACTTTCTTGGGTACAGTACTCCAAATAAACGAGTTTACAACATTGCAACTCATAATGTGGAGGAGTGGTACCATGTGGATGTTCAAAAGTATACAATGCCCCCACCTGGAAAAGGGCCAGATTGGATGTTTAACTATTCAAGTCTTTTCGACTCATTCAATATGCCTCCCATGTACTCAGATGAAGATGTAGCTGTTCAGATGTTGTATGATGTACAGAATGCCCCCGATGCTACTTTTCAACCTACATCTACATCTGGTCCCTCTACACAGATAAATGATGACAGCTCAGACACAGACGACAATCCTCCAGCTGCTCCTGAACCAGTTGTTGATAATCTTGTACCTGGTCTTGAGGATTTGAATTTGAATAACTTAGATCCTGAGGTTGAGGTTCCTACTCATTCTGTTGAAAGAATCAATCGAATTCATCCTCAAGACAATATTATTGGGAGTCCTTTAGATGGAGTGAAGACTCGAAGTCAGATCTCTTCAGGTGGTCTTGCAGACATTCTTGATTTTGCAGATGTAAGCTTTTGTGCTCATTCCTGCTTTATATCTCAAGTGGAACCGCGTACCGTCACTGAAGCCCTCAAAGAAGAATCATGGGTAGACGCCATGCAAGAGGAACTTTTACAGTTCAAGAAGCTAGGGGTCTGGCAACTAGTTGATAATCCCAAAGGTGCAAAAGTCATTGGCACTAGATGGGTTCTTCGTTGCAAAAAGGATGATCACGGGATAATTGTAAGAAACAAGGCTCGTCTGGTGGTTCAAGGATTCAGACATATAGAGGGATTGGATTATAATGAGGTTTTTGCTCCGGTCGCTCGACTAGAAGCCATTCGTATCTTTCTGGCTTATGCATCCTTCAAAAAGTTCAAGGTTTATCAAATGGATGTAAAGAGCGCGTTCCTTCACGGAGTTATCAGTGAAACAGTGTATGTCAATCAACCTCCCGGATTTGAAGATCCATTGCATCGTGATAAAGTCTACAAGCTAGACAAAGCGTTGTATGGATTGCATCAGGCTCCGAGAGCGTGGTACGAGAGACTTTCCACTCACCTTCTGAACAACGGGTTCAGAAGAGGTGTCATTGACTGCACTTTATTCATCCGTGAGAAGGACAGTGATTTACTCTTGGTACAAGTATATGTGGATGACATAATTTTTGGATCCACAAATGATAATCTGTGCAAGGACTTTGAGAGTGTAATGAAAGAAAAATTTGAAATGAGTTCGATGGGAGAAATGAAGTTTTTCTTGGGTTTACAGGTGGATCAGTCTGAGGCAGGAATTTTTATTCATCAAACCAAATACGTTGGTGACATTCTGAGCCGGTTCAGTATGTCTGATGCGAAGCCTGCTGGTACCCCACTGGCGATTAATCACGGGATTACTCCAGACGAAAAGGGGGAGTTAATTGATGCCACTCTGTACCGGGGAATGATCGGATCTCTCATGTATCTCACTGCTTCTCGGCCAGATATCATGTTTGCCACTTGCTTGTGTGCACGTTATCAATCAAAACCAAGAGTATCTCACCTGATTGCTGTCAAAAGGATTATGCGTTATCTGAAGGGTACACCGGAACTTGGCTTATGGTACCCTAATGATGATAACTTTGAGCTTATTGCATATAGTGATTCAGATTATGGTGGATGCAAAAGAGATTTCAAGTCAACATCTGCGGGATGTCAGTTCTTTGGAAACCGATTGGTCACCTGGCAGTGCAAGAAGCAGACGTCGGTGTCTACTTCAACCTGTGAAGCTGAATATATTGCTGCTGCAAGTTGCTGTTCTCAAATCATCTGGATTCAACAGCAACTCAGGGACTATGGGTTACATTTTTCTAACACTCCGATTTATGTTGATAATACTGCCGCCATTGCTGTCACTAAAAATCCAGTTCAGCACTCCAAAACAAAACACATCGACATAAAATATCACTTCATACGTGATTGTTTTGAAAAGAAATTAATCGATGTTGTTAAAATTCACACCGATCACCAGAAAGCCGATCTTTTTACAAAAGCTTTTGATAAACCCAGATTTTTATATCTGTTATCGGCTAATGGTGTTTTCCAAAAGGATGAAGTTCAATCCTCATCTGAGTCTAACAAATGATCATCACTTTAATTAGATAGTATTATTTATTTTTAGTATTTTCATTTTCTCTTGTATAGTTGTCTTTTATTATCAAAAACACAAAAACAAAAAAAGATTTTCTATTTTTAGGTTTTTAGGGGGAGATATAGAAATTTGAAAAACCAAAAACAATAGAAAATTTGAAAAACCAAAAACAATAGAAAATTTGAAAAACCAAAAACAATAGAAAAATTAAAAATGAAACAGTCCTGTTTAATGATATAGCATATTGATTTCATTATGTCATAGAAGCAAAATTGAATGCATGAACTAAAATCACAAGGAAATGATGATGGGATGTACTGATAGGCTGACTATACAAAATAAATAAACAACTTATGAGAACTTAGAAAGTTTGATTTGTGGGATCCAATTTTTTTAAGGCTTTTGAGTGAGAAATGGTTCTTGACTCAAATCAAGCATACACCTGTCATCATGGAATCAAATGAGGTTTCATTCAAAGAAAAATAAATGCAAGCTGGTATTAAGCTTGAGGAAAATCAAAGACAAGCTGGTATTAAGCTTGAAGAAAACCTAATGCAAGCTGGTATTAAGCTTGAGAAAAACTTAAACTAATAAAGTTCGATTCCATACATGTGCCATATTGCTGGGACGAACCTAGCTGAAGCCATCCATTTGGATAGAACAAGAAAAACACAAAAAGATAATAAATGATTGAATCTCATTGAATTCATGATGACTGGTATTAAGATATGCTGAAATGAGTTTTGAACTTATTTTGATCTTGATTGATGAAATGGATTGGGGAACTCAATCAGAAAATATGAGTAATCATTTAGTTTGTTTAAGAGTTGTGTATCGTTCAGTTTAAATTTGGACAAATATATCAGTAATCGTATCAAAATGAAATTGTGATTGAAGTGAAGCATTCATTGAAGATTATATGATGTGATCAGAGATATGTGTTATCTTATTAACGGGCTTTTCACAAAAATATGTGTTTACTTGCTTTTAATTTGTGTTTGTACAGTTGTTTGGTTGCTTCAGAAAAATATAAAAGGATTTTCTATTTTAAAATTTGTTTTAGATGATCATTTGTAGATTCGGATGTCTGTCATCTCTGAATTCTGAACCAACTAGACATATCTTCATAATTGGTTAAAAGTGTGGTGCTTAAAATGTCAAATTTTTGAAATTTTGGAGTTTTGAAAAGTCCATCTCTCATTCGTACGAATGAGAGGCAGAATGGACTCATTCGGCCGAATGAGAATGAGTCATTCGACCGAATCAGCTACTCAGAATGAATTTCATTCGACGAATGAAGAGTGTCGAATGTCTCATTCGACATTCTCATTCGGCGAATGAACCTCACCAATTGACTCATTCGCCACTTTCATTCGGCGAATGGAACAGAGGCCATGTGACCTTTCGCCTAGCTCATTCGGCGAATGACTCAATGATATATAACTGTGATTCGACGAATGAAGGTCATTCGACCATTTCTTCCTTCGTGATATCAGATAACTGTCATTCGGCGAAACACAGACTTAGTCTTTCTATTCGATTTCTCGTGACTCTTGTTGATCCTGCTTCTGACAATCCATTTATACTTCTTCTCAGGTATATGGAGATGAAGTTTCAACTGATTCCATCCACGAAATCATGTCAAACAGATTAGCATTTTAGGGTTTTAGGGTTTTTAAAGTCGCCTATCGAATAAACTGTAAAAGTGAACTTAATACTCAAAATGTCAAGTATTAAAAATGCTAATCGGTGGATTCTGATGTTTGTTCAACTGATTTTTTGGATAGATTTGAGATTTTGAACAAGGGGAATTTGAACTCAGTGGGATTGCCGAATGTCGTCATTCGGCGAATGACTCATTCGGCGAATGAATCTCATTTGACGAATGGATCATTCGGCGAATGACCAGTCATACTCAAGTCTCATTCGACGAATGAGAGTCATTCGACGAATGAACCTCATTCGACGGTTAACTCATTCGGCGAATGGACTCATTCGGCATATCAGAAAACAGTCAATCTGATTTCTGTTAAACTTCAATGTTTGATTGATTATCTTGTACTGACATGTGTATTTCTTGTATTGTGCAGTATGGCAGGATACAAATCAGTTCCGAAGCACAACATGTGTGCTCATCTTGATCTGACTACCCCGAACGCGAAGCACTATGCAGATATTATCACATTTTTGAGGCGTTCCAGGATATTCACTGCCATATCTACAGTTCATGTGCCTTACTTATCACATCAGCAGGATTTCTGGTCATCTGCTGATATCGATTGTGAAGCCGAGCCTACAGTCATACGGGGCAAGGTCAGGGGTCATGATGTGGTGGTTTCTGCTGAGCATATACGGAGGGTCTGTGGTTTTCAAGACTCTCCGGATCATCCTGCTCTACTTGACAGATTTCTAGTTCGTGGATGCTTTCTCCGATGCAAGTACGAGGGAGATATTGGAGCCGGGATTCTGAACAAGGCGTTCATGTCCCCACAGTTCAAGTACTTGGCTCATGTACTTGTTCACTGCCTTGGCTCGAGGAGAGGGGGCTTTGATGACATGCGCGAAACCATTCAGTGCGCATTTGCTGCCTTGGTGCTCAACAAACCATTCAACTTCTCCGAGATGGTTTTTATACACATGAAGGAGAATGTGGGGCTTAAGGGTGACAAGAAGTTCCTGATGTACCCTAGGTTTCTACAGCAGATTATTGATGCCCAGATTCCAGATCTTCCAAAGCTTAATGCTGACATCATTAGATTGGAGCACATGAATGACATAACTCTCAATAGAGTTTTGTCATACAGAGGGAAGGAGAGGAAGCCCACCACTAGATCCCTATTTGGTCACCTCTCTCGACCCGATTACAGGGCTCCGGCTGGAAGAAGATGGAGACACGATGACTCCGATTCAGATGTGGAGGACATTGTGGTTCCGGTTGGTGATGATGACAGTGATGGTGAGGATGGAGATGGGGATGCGGGCCCGAGTGGTGCTGGTGTTGATGTGAGCACAGTGGAGGTGAGCACTGTTGCTGTTGAGAGTTCAGAGGCTGGTGAGATGACATCATTACACATAACCACTGCTGCTTCAGTGAGCATGGTTGATGTTCCTGTTTCTGATGCTGGAGGTGATGTTGCTGTGTCAACAGCTCAGGAGGAGGATGTGGACATCGATTCACTGATGGATTTGGACTTCTTGACTACTACTACATCCTCAGTGACTGCTCCTCTCGATGTTTCAGTTCCACATTCCTCGGGCGATGATGATGAGTCTGATGACTCTAGTGATGGTGGTGAGGGTGCTGTCGGTGATGGTGACGACGAGAGCACCGACTCTGATGACTTCTTAGAGCCAGGTCATGAGCGGGTGATGGTGGGAGGCAGGATGATTGTCAGGAAGAGGAAGAGGACTGATGATGACTTGGAGGAGATCACTGACCCGTCATTCATTCCAGAGTTCGATTTCTCTCCTCCTCCAAGGTCATCTGCTCCTGCTTCCACAGCAGTGATTACTGCTGTAGCTTCTACTGGTCAGCCTACCTCATCCAGAGCTGGTAGGGGAAAGAGATCCTGATTCTCTTTCCAAAGGAGGTCAGAACTGACATCAGCTGCTACAACTACTGTCACATCAGTAGCAGCTGTGTCAGTTTCTTCACTGACGAGGACAAGGGCCATTCACACTCAGGCTACTACTGCCCCTCTGTCCACTCCTTTTGTTCGTGAGCCGGTGTATGTTACTGCTTCCTCTGGCCCATCCACAGTCCGTGCTGATGTTCATATACCTACTGTTTCAGTTGTGGATCAGCTGAGCACTCTGAACAGTATGGTCTTGAGACTGATGGAGAGGAGCATGGAGCAAGAGAAGAAGAACAAGGAGCAAGAGCTGGTTATTGCTCAGCTTACTAGGAGAATCGAAGAGCAGGATACTCTGCTTCTTCAGGCTGCAGACCAAAGGGTTGACTTGAGGGCCAGGTCTGCACAACAGGAGGAACAGCTCCTGAAGTACATAGACGAGCACAACCAGCTGGCTTTGACAGCCTCTGGTTTTAGTGATCGGATCCTGCAACTCGAGTCTGAGAATGCTCGCCTAGCTGGACTCGTCGAGGGTTCAAAGGAGAGTACTCCCAGACTTGAAGGAGTTGAGGATCGTTCCGATGATTCAGAAAAAGAAGAAGATGAAGAAGAGTCTGATGAGGAACAGGTGGATTACGAGGATTCCGAGAAAGATGAGGAATCGGATGAAGAGGATGAAGATGATGATGAAGATAAAGATGGATCAGGGAGTGGGTCTGGAGAATCATCGGGCACTGATGATGATGATGATGATGATGATGACAACAATGATGACAAAGCTCCTCCCACCTCCGAGATCAGGTCTAAGAAGGCCAACGACAAGAAAGCTCAGGCTCCTCCTCCTTCGTCTCCATCAAAGACAGCAGAGCCAGAAGCTACTGAGGAAGTCCAAGCTGTGCCTTTGAGACGTCAACTTGACGAGACTCTTACCATGATCTTAGACGCTCAAGACATCATACAGCACTCAGTGAGCTACGACAAGGAGGAGGGTGAGATCATACATTGCTTATCTAAGGAGCAAATAGCCAAGCTGTTCAGGCTGAATCCTGATGAGGTCGTCACTGAGGACACCTCTGTGCCCAGTACCAAAGAGCCCGAACCAGAACTCTTTGATGATGTAGATGAAGTCATTTTGGAAGACATCACCGAAGAAGAATACCCCAAGTATACATCGGCTGAAGACGAGCTGCCTACATTCACTGAGCCATTTGATCAGGAAACAGAGGATCTCTTGGTCAGATATCTTGAAGAGGAAGTAGAGGCTAGCAAGGCTGAAGCTGATGATTTAAAGAAAAGAAAGGAAGAATGGGCTGCGTACTGGGAAGTATTGAAGAAACAAAGCACAGAGAAGATGCCAGCAACGCACAAGAAAGTTTACCAGACCAAAGGCTATAAAGCTGGAGGTCAGATACTCAGCTGGGCATACTTCCATGACCTTGGGTGCTACGCGGTGAAGAGGGAAAAGGGAATAGACTACTTCAAACACCCGCATGATTTCAAGACGTTGCCTGGATTTGAGGTCAATCAACTAGCACGTCTGAACATGCTATACTGTGAAGACTCCGGGATGTCTGCTTGGTTCTCTCGACAAATCAAGTATGAATACCGGAAGAAATGGGTGAATTTTCAGCCGCAGCAACCAGAGAGGTACTACTTGCCAGAGATAGATGGGAATACCCGGAAGCATAAAGTGATCCTGAAGTGGCTTCCCCCTAAAGTCATGAAGAAGATTCCTCTACGGAAGATGCGCCAAGACTTTATGGATGGCTTCCGATGGTGGTACTATGACGGGAGAACCGGTGAAGCTGTGATTGTGCTATGCAAAGACAAGAAATGGGAAACTATCAGAATTTTTGATCCCATGTGGCTGACCAATCTATCACTGAATGATGTCAAAGCTTTCTATCGACATCAGATTTTCTTCGATGTACAGGATATGGAGCAGGCTCTTCAATACATGAGAGTTATTCGTCTCTGTATATGCTTAAAGGTTCATGCTGGTGCTGATTGGAAAGCTATTTCAGACAAGCTTGCAAAGAAAGACACTTCAAAGAGTTGAACTAGGTCCAAGGGGGAGTTTGTTGATACATGTTTTGTCCATAGTTCAGTCTTGTAATTCTTATCATGTAATTGTTTAAAGTATTAATGAAGTTGTCTTTATATCCAATTTATCATGTTTATTTCTATTAATGATTGTCTATTAATGTTTATCTAGTTATTTGATTTGATTATAAACAGTTTGAGTATGAAGTTTACTCATTCGGCCGAATGACTCTAGAATGAAGTCATTCGGCGAATGAAAGGTCTAGCGAATGTCTGAGTTCAGAATGAGTCATTCGCCGAATGACTCATTCGAATGACTGCTCATTCGAGCTTAGTCATTCGCCGAATGAGCTGCTTCGGCCACTCATTCGGCGAATGACAACAGCTTATATATAGGAGTTCAAATCATTTCAAACCTAACTTTCCTGAGCCCTCCTTCTTCCCTAGCTCTCCAGAGTCAAAACCCTAGAAGATCTGAGCGGTTCTTGTGCGTCCAAGTTCGATTCTCAACCCGTGGTGTTTGATCATTGCTTCCAAGTCGTCTCTACAGCCTCGGATCACCACGGTTCCTGTTGGTTTCGATTGGAAAACCCTGGAATAGGATTCCGCACTATCCCAGAGGTTGTCGAGTAGTTTTTCATTGGATTCGGATTGTTTCCGAGCTCCAAATCGGTCCAACAAGTTCGAACTCTAACTTCGAATCCCCAATCCATTTTCATTAAATTCATTAATCTAAAGACCCTAATCCATAGGGCTTTCGTTGGAAAAGAAATTTCGAAGCTATCTGGTGTGATTAATTTGATCATCACGTTCGTTTAACCTAAAAACCCCAAACCAGTTCTTAACCTAAACCCTAACAATCGAATTCATAAAATTCGTTGTTGTAGGATGCAATTAACATGTGCTTATTCCTCATCGGAACATTCTGAACCTACTGATATAATTTAATTTTATCCCAATTCACGTTTTCTACGAATTCCCCAATTCGGTTTCTAACTATGAACCCTAGAATTGAAACCCATCAAATCGTTGTAACTAATTAAAATTGATACATGGGTTAGCTTAGTCGAGACCTTCTGAAACTACCCATGTACATTAATTTGATTCTTAAACTCGATTGTATGAAAATCCCCAAACCCGATTATATATGAACCCTAGGAATTTGATCTTAAACAATTCGTTAATGTTTCCAGAAATTGACACATGGGTTAGTTTTATCGGAGCACTCTGAAACTAATGACACTATTGGATTTCATTTTTAGACCCATCTCAACCGAAACCCCCAAATCGTTTTGAATTAAAACCCTAGAACTCGAAATCGTATAATTCGATAATAGAATCTGTAATTAGCATGGGGTTATGCTTATTCGGGACCCTTAGATGGAATAGAGATCAAATGTTACCTGTTTTGTTGTTCGATTCAAGGAGATTGATTAGAAGCCCTAGTTTCGGCCACTTCGAGATTGAAGTCCTCTATCTTGAATTGTTGGAATGGAATTGTGGTTTGAAGGATGTTCTAAAAATGCCGAATTATATTTAGGAACACTTAATTTGACTGATTGACATCGTATTATACCTATTTGAGTCCAACCGACTTCGGTTACTAATCCTAAGTCATTATTTCACTTAATTTCGACAATTATGAGATCTCCAACGGTTGGTAACTGTTGTTCATCATCAATGTGTGATGATTGCATGATTAATTCGGTTAACTGTAACGGATTAAGACGAATTTCGAATTCCATTAACAAGTTGGCCGAATTTTGACTTGTAGAAGTCAAAATTGATACTAAAATCAATTACAAGTTTAATCTCCAAACATTTAACACTTAGGAACTGATTTTTCTTAATTCTTAACTCCTATAGATTATTCTGGGTCGACAACATATCATTACGATTAACAAAGTATCATTAATAATCCCGAATTATCACTAATTGGGTCATTTAAATCATTATTGGGCTAAATTAACCCAATTGGGCCTCTTAAATACGACTGGGCCTATCCTGAACTCATTGGGCCTATCCTGGAATCATTGGGCCTATTTGGGCCTCATTGGCCTTCCTTGGGCCTACTTTGGCCTACTTTGGCCTACTTGGGCCTCAGTGGGCCTTCCTTGTTTTCATTGGGCCTCACTTGGCCTTATTGAGCCTACTTTTAACTTGTTGGGCCTGTGATCTCACTATTCTCAGTTAACTAGGTTAATCCAAAAAGTCAGATTGTCACATCATCCCCTTGTTGAAGGAATTTTCGTCCCGAAAATTAGTAAGTGTTAGGAGTAGTTAGGAAACTACTTACGAGTTTAAATCGCATGTGTTAGTGTGATTTGATTATTCTGTGTGCTTGTGTGTACTCACACACAATCTAATGCTTGCAACATCACAACTACTTGTGATCGTTCAATATGACTGTTTGCGTGTACACTAGTTAGTTCACCTAACTGTGATTGTTTGTGTTTGATCATACTGTGCTGTGTAACCTCACACATAGTGAGTGTCTGTAACTGTTTGTACTATGCAACCCCGCACATAGCAAAATGTATGTAACTAATCATGCATGTACTACTATAACATGTAACATATGAAATATAGCACATAAAATGTAATGTAGCACAAATGTTTGTAACAAAACCAATTGAATAAAAGTGTTTGTGCTTACAGTTTGAAATTTTCAGTGTTGATGTGTGAAGCATCACGTCATCCCCTTGTTGAAGGAAATTTCGTCCCGAAATTTAACGTGCGCTCTCAGTGTTCGTAGTTGCTGTTTTGAATAGATGAGGATATTTCTTCATCATTTGATCTTCCCGTTCCCATGTGAATTCAGGACCACGTCTTGAATTCCATCGAACTTTGACTATTGGAATCTTGCTTTGCTTAAGTTGTTTTACCTCCCGGTCCATGATTTCTGCTGGTTCTTCAATGAATCGTAACTGTTCATCCACTTGTATTTCCTCCAATGGTACAATCAATGTCTCGTCAGAAAGACATTTCTTTAAGTTCGATACATGAAAGACATCATGAACCCCGCTGAGTTCATCCGGTAGTTTGAGTTGATACGCAACCGGACCAATCCTTTTCAGGATCTCAAAAGGTCCTACGTAACGTGGACTAAGCTTTCCGCGCTTGCCAAATCGTATCACACCTTTCCAAGGTGATACTTTTAGAAGAACTCGGTCTCCTACTTGAAATTCCAACGGTTTACGACGTTTGTCAACATAACTCTTCTGTCGATCCCGGGCCGCTGCCATACGGTTTCGGATTTGAACTATCTTCTCTATCGTCTCGTGCACCAGTTCAGGACCTGTTATCTGACTGTCACTAATTTCAGCCCAGCAAACTGGTGAACGACATTTGCGACCATACAAAGCTTCAAACGGTGCTGCTTGAATACTTGTATGATAACTATTATTGTAAGAGAATTCCACTAACGGTAAGTGATTCTCCCAGCTGTCACCAAAGTCAATTACACAAGCTCGTAACATATCCTCGAGCGTTTGAATCGTTCGTTCACTTTGACCGTCGGTCTGTGGATGATTGGCGGTACTCATATCCAAGCGAGTTCCCAATGACTTATGAAGAGATTTCCAAAAGTTGGAAGTAAATCGGGCATCCCGATCTGATATGATAGAGATTGGCACGCCATGCCGTGCTACTACTTCCTTGATGTAAATGCGAGTCAGTTTCTCCATCTTATCAGTTTCCTTGATTGCTAAGAAGTGTGCCGATTTCGTCAATCGATCGACAATTACCCATATCGTATCACAACCGCTCGGTGTACGGGGTAACTTAGTAATGAAATCCATCGAAATCTGTTCCCATTTCCACATTTGTATCTCTGGTTGTTGCAGTAAACCAGATGGCTTCTGATATTCAACTTTGACTTTCGAACAAGTCAAACATTTGCTAACGTACTTAGCAATATCAGCTTTCATGTGAGGCCACCAGTATAGTGCCTTCAAGTCATGATACATCTTGTCTGATCCCGGATGGACTGAATATTTGGACTTGTGTGCTTCATCCATCACGAGTTCCCTTAAACCTCCATACAAAGGTATCCAAAGTCGATTAATGAAATAACGAATTCCATCAGACTTAGCATCCAACTGTTCTTCCATTCCCCGTAAAGATTCCTGTACCAAGTTTTCCTTTTTCAAAGCTTCAATCTGAGCACTGCGTACCTTGTCAGGTAAGTCAGTATGGATTGTAATCATA
Organism: Mikania micrantha; assembly: GCA_009363875.1. Taxonomy (NCBI): domain Eukaryota; kingdom Viridiplantae; phylum Streptophyta; class Magnoliopsida; order Asterales; family Asteraceae; genus Mikania; species Mikania micrantha. The sequence continues at coordinate 40,598,999 of CM018691.1, read as the reverse complement.
AGTGCACGAACCCGTCTTGTTGAAGTATCCTTTCTGCTTAAAGCATCAGCTACCACATTAGCTTTTCCCGGGTGATACTTAATCGCACACTCATAATCGTTCAACAACTCAACCCATCGTCGTTGTCTCATATTGAGTTCCTTCTGATCAAAGATATGTTGCAAACTCTTATGATCAGTATAAATAGTACACTTAGTTCCATACAGATAATGCCTCCAAATCTTCAGAGCAAAAACCACTGCCCCTAACTCCAAGTCATGAGTAGTGTAATTCTTTTCGTGTGTTCGTAGTTGTCTGGAAGCATAAGCCATTACTTTATCACGTTGCATCAACACACATCCCAAACCTTGTGCAGACGCATCACAATACACCACAAAGTCTTCAGTCCCTTCCGGTAAGGACAGAATCGGTGCACTGCAGAGTTTCTGTTTCAATAATTGGAATGTAGCTTCCTGTTTATCCGTCCAGTTATACTTCGTTCCCTTATGCGTAAGAGCTGTAAGTGGTTGAGCGATCTTTGAGAAACCTTCAATGAATCGTCGATAATAACCCGCCAAACCAAGGAATTGTCGTACCTCGGTAGGGGTCTTTGGCGCTTCCCAATTCTTAATCGCTTCTATCTTCGCTGGATCAACATGTATACCCTTTTCATTAACTATATGCCCCAAAAATTGTACTTCTCGCATCCAGAAATCACACTTCGAGAACTTAGCGTACAGTTGTTCCTGTTTCAATAATTCCAATAGTAATCGAAGATGTTCAGCGTGTTCCTCCTCAGATTGTGAATAAATGAGAATGTCATCGATGAAAACAATGACAAACTTATCAAGATAAGGTTTACAAGCACGATTCATGAGATCCATGAATACAGCTGGAGCGTTTGTCAACCCAAATGGCATGACCAAGAACTCATAATGGCCATAGCGCGTCCTGAATGCTGTCTTTGGAATATCCTCCTCCTGGACTCTTAGTTGATGATAACCAGACCTGAGATCAATCTTCGAGTAGATCATCAATTCTGGGTAACGGATACCGGTTCTTGATAGTAACCTTGTTCAATTCCCGGTAATCGATACACGTACGAAAAGTTCCGTCCTTCTTATTTACAAACAAAACTGGAGCTCCCCACGGTGAAAAACTAGGTCGTATGAAACCCTTATCCAACAACTCCTGCAATTGTGTAGATAACTCTTGCATCTCTGACGGTGCAAGTCGATAAGGCGCTCTAGCTATCGGTGCTGCATCGGGTTTAAGGTCGATTCGAAATTCCACCTGTCTGATAGGCGGTAATCCCGGCAAGTCTTCTGGGAATACTTCCGGAAATTCACAAACTACAGGTATATCTTCAATCTTCTTCTCAGCTACCGGCTTTTCAGTTATAAGTGCTATAACTGCCGTATGACCTTTACGCAGACATTTGTGTACTTTCATACAAGATATGAGACGCAGTGGCGTACTGCTCTTCTCGCCTTGTACATACAATGTCTCTCCCTGCGGAAGAGGTATACGAACGATCTTTTCATGACATACGATTTCAGCCTGGTTTTTGGACAACCAGTCCATGCCAATGACTACATCAAAACTGCCTAGAGTAATAGGCATAAGATCAATCTCTAATGTCTGTCCCATCAAATCAAGTATACATTCCTTAAAAATATTTTCCACTACAATCAACTTACCATCAGCTAATTCCACAGTGTATGGACTATCTAAGGCAGTGGGACTAACATTTAGCAACTTAGCAAGTGAACTAGATACAAAACTCCGATCGGCACCAGTGTCAAATAACATAGAGGCATAGTGATTATTTAAGAGGAACGTACCCGTAACAATGTTGGGATCCTCCCGTGCTTGACGTCCTCCAATCACAAACGCCCTGCCCCTAGCACCATTGTTGTTGTTGTTACTGTTGTTATTGGTGCCATTACCATTACCGTTGCCATTACCGTTGCCATTGACATTGTTGTCCCCGCCTTTCTTGAGTTGTGGGCAATCCTTTTTAAAATGCCCCATCTTGCCACACTCAAAACAACCCTTCTGTGCGTGGTTCTGATTGTTATTCTGGTTGTTGTGGTTGTTCTGTAGCTCCCCGCGACAATCCTTAGCCGCATGTCCAATCTTGCCACACCTCTGGCACCTAGCTCTATCACACTGATTACCTGTGTGATGAAACCCACACCTGTTGCACTTGGGGTGTTTACCAATGTAACCCCCCGATGATGATGATTGCTGACCACTGTTTGAATTATGATAAGACTTGTTTGAGTCTTGCTTCCGGTTCTGCTGATACGATTGTTGGTTGTGACCCTTGGAGTTGTTACCTTCCCACTTTCTTTTATGATCTCCCACCTTGGTAGCAGATGTTCGTTTAGGCAGAGTCCCCTGTAATACTGCCTGATCAGTAAGCTGATGCGCTAAACGAACAACTTGTTGAATGGTGGTGGGATTTGCTGGAGTAACCAACCCCTGAATCTGAGGCACTAGTCCTCCAATGTATCTTTCAATCCACTTGCTGGCTGGAGTAGCCATGTGTGGTAGAAGTCTGGCCAACTCATGAGACCTGGTTGTGTACTCTTCAATATTTGACCCCTCCATCTTGAGGTGCCAATATTCCTCCTCTAACTTCTGCATTTCACTACGAGGACAATACTCCTCTTGCAGTAAGGTTTTGAAGCCGTTTCATGTTAAGGCATTAGCCTCACCCAACCCCAAAGTATGTACATTTGAGTTCCACCAAGTTAGTGCTGGACCCTCCAATGTTCCCGTAGCAAACTTCACCTTGTTTTCGTCAGGGCAGTTGCACATTTCAAACAAAGACTCCGCCTTTTCAATCCATCGAAGGAGTCCTATGGCCCCCTCCGACCCTTTGAAATTGTGTGGTTTACAGTCCAAGAACATCTTGAACGTGCATACCTGTGGGTTAACCAATCCCATAGCTGGACCCTGTGGCCTTGTGTTGTGTGTCTGAGCATATTGTGCGATTGCCTCTGCGACTCTGCTATTAATTAGCTTGTGTGTACGAGACACAGCGGAGGCAAGGACAAACAACTCTAGTTTGGTAGTGACGCACTGACACTTGGAGCCTAGGGCTTGGTACTAACATATGATAAACAACATGACACACTTTTTCTTACTATATATGTATATCAAAACCTGTGAACTCACCAACCTTTGTGTTGACACTTTCTTTTAAACTTGTATTCTCAGGTAACTAGCTGACATGCTATTGGAAATCAGGATGCACTTAAGGAACGGGCATAGGATCATGTACATTCATATTTTGATTTATGAACAAACAATTTATGTTTACGTTTTGTGATACAATATGTAATGCCTGACAGATAATCCCACTGTATTTGTTTAACATTTGTTTTCCGCTGTATTATGAAACTACTTACATTTTTCCGCTGAAAACTATTGTGTTAAGCTTTTATGACAAACTCTGTGTTTTGAAAACTCATATAGAGGTGTTCTATATGACTATGAGCTGTGATTCTGGCCACTTCACACCACGAGTGGGAATTTGGGGGTGTGACAAATCTAGGGCAGATAAATCTAGCAGATGTTAAGAAGATGGATATCTCATGGTAGATGGCAATGGCTGTGTTTCGGGCAAAGAAGTTCATCAAACGGTATGGAAGGAACAACTTTGGACACAACCCGGGAAAGAAACTTGGATTCGATAAGTCAAAGTTGCGGTGCTACAACTGTGATCAACCGGGTCACTTTGCCAGAGAATTCAAGCAGCCAAAGGTAGCTAAGGAAGGAGAGAAGAAGCCTAAAGAGAAGGCCGTGACAACTGCTGTTGGAGGAAGTGCTAGCTCGTCTAAAGCACTGGTGACTCAAGAAACTGACTCCTATCATTGGAGTGATCAGGTGTAGGAATTGGAGCTAACTCTGAGTCACGTTTTCATGGCCGAGGTGGATGACAAGCAGAATGAGGTAACCCAAATTCTTTGCTCTACCTCTTGTATTGATAAAGTATTTCAGTATAGGTCACACAATGAATCACTAATTAAGGAAGTAACCAAACTTAAATACTTTAACTCATAATTTTATAAAAATGAAGGACTTTTTAAAAGGAAACTTGAAGTCGAGGGTCGGAATGTGGCAAGGCTTAAAGAACTTCAAAGTGATAAAGAGTCCAATTATCGTGATGCTAGACGCAAAATCGATGAACTCACCTTAGAGTTAGACCAAGTTAAAACTCCACTTTGTAAAATTTCTGTAAAATGTGAAAAATTTGATTATTCAATCAAGGTTTTGGAAGACATGGTAAGCATACAATACATGGAAAAGAGGGGTAAAGGTATAGGTTATAAGGAGTGTTAACCACCTTTTAACCACAATTACTCAATCATGCCCAATCTCAACACATCTGTTGATGATCTGTTGTTGAAATCTGACGAAAGGTTTGATTTCAGCACTGGTTCTAACAAACCAGTTTCTTTGACAGCAGATCCCATTGAGACCAGCACCCAATATTTCAGATGATTCTAAGATGCGTGCAGATAGTTTAAACAAAACAGGTGTGAGTGGGAAGATTGAAGAAAGAAGTGCTTGGAGGAGCACAGATTGTTCAACATCTTTTGGAACATCATCTTTTATTTCAAAAACTAATTTTGTTGGAAAAGTTGATGAATTTAAAATTAAAACAAATGAGATATCTAAAAACTTTAAATCAAATTTTGTTAAAAAGAGTGTTATTTTATAAACAATATCTTCGTGTTTGCGTCATGAGTACAAGGGTCATTCCACAGTCACCAAAGAGGCAGGTTCAAAGTTAAACCCTGACTGTGAACCTTTTGTTCCAACAAGCTCATTGGAACAACCCTCCTCAAGCTCATCTTCTAGCCACAGTGACAGTGATGTAAAACCCTTTGACCCTAAGGAATTTCATGAGAAGGTATGTTTTTTTGTTTGTGGTAGACCAGGCCACATTGCTAGAAATTGTCTGCACAGACCTACTAAATTCTTTTATGGAAAGAATCAGAAGGTCACACCCAAGGCTAAACCCTCTATCAAATCAACGAGGACTGACCAATCTTCAAAGCCTAGGGTGAATCCTTAGAAAGAATCTCAAAAGCAATCCACTGGCAAAAGGACAAAGTCGTTCAAACATCGTCAATCTGATTTTCAAAAACAAAATTCAAACTTTTCAAAAGTTAAAAACAAGTCCCATTGGAGACGTGATCCACCTATAATAACCTCATTAAAACCTGTCAACCATGGCAGTGGTGCAAGATCAAAGATTGATAAGGGCAAAACAGTTAAATCAAACGGGGTTCACAAGAAAGAACACATTATCTCTCTTATGCCTAAACCTATTATGGTTTGGTTACCTATCTCTCATTGGTTGTGCGTAAATTGCAGGGACGGCCAAATAAGCTTAAAATGTTTGGTATGTAGACAGTGGCTGCTCCCGGCATATGACTGGGGATTTCTCCCAGTTACATGAAGTTACACCATTCAATGGAGGATATGTATCATTTGCTGGAGACAAGGGATGAAGGATTATCATGAAAGGCATTGTTACCAATGGAACTCAGTTCTGAAGACGTATACTATGTTGAAGAACTGAATCACACTTTATTGAGCGTTTCTCATATTTGTGACAAGAGTTTTTCCACACACTTCACAAACAAGGAGTGTCTTATTTTGAAGCCTGGTTTTGTTGTACCTGAGAAGTGGATACTGATAAGGACTCCAAGAATCAACAATGAATACATTATCAACATGAATTCAGATTCATTCACTGAGAATACTTGTTTGTTCTTAAAGGCATCGGAGCATGATTGTCTGCTATGGCATCGCCGGCTGTGTCACGTAAATCTGAAGAATCTCAACAGACTCGCCAATGGATATCATGTTATCGGTCTGCCTTCTAAGTACTTCTCTATCACTGAGAAATGCATCACATATGCCAAAGGGAAGCTGCATAAGAGACCCCACAAGCCTAAGCTATTCAACTCTATATCATCGATTCTGCAACTTCTTCATATGGATCTCTTTGGACCGGTTAATGTTATGAGTATCGGAAAGAAATCTTATTATCTGGTGGTGACAGATGATTATTCCATATTTACTTGGGTGTTCTTTCTGGCCAAGAAAGATGAGACACCAGAGATTCTGAAGAAGTTTATCACCTTGATTGAAAATCAGAAGAACTTGAAGGTTAAGGCGATCAGAACCAATAGTGGCACAAAATTTAGAAATCACTCTAATTGATTTCTGTGATGGGAAAGGGATAGCCCGATAGTACAGTGCAGCTCGTACGCCTCAGAAAAATGGAGGTGCCAAGAGAAGAAACAAAACACTCATTGAAGCTGCATGAACTATGTTGTTTGAATCTAAACTTCCTATATTCTTCTGGGCCGAGGCTGTTAATATAGCTTGTTATGTTCAGAATCGAGCATTGCTGAACAAACGCCATTAGAAGAATCCCTATGATATATTCTTCAATCAAAAGCCAAAAGTTGGTCATTTCAAATCATTTGGTTTTTCGTGCACTCTCCTCCATACTAAGCCAAATCACAAGTTTGATGACAAGGCTGATGAGTTTACTTCGTGGGCTATTCATCTGAAAGGCCGCCTATCGAGTCTACAACAAGAAGACTCGGATGATCAGGGAATCATATTATATCTATTGGCAAGAGATGAACTCAACAGACTCTGGTTCTGGTCCATATAGGCTATTTGAGTATGATTCTACTTTTAGGCCCTACGACACTACATCCGAGAGCACAGGATCATCTGAGCAAACCGATGATTTCTACAAGGGTGATGATCTAGACTATAGGGTTGGCTATGTTCCATGTGATCCCAAGCTTCTGTCGGTTGACCATCCAGGCATGTACAATCATGCTCCTCCAGATCAGCCAACCCTAATACATGAAGTTCTCCTATCGACTCCACACAATTCTCAGTATGTTTAGCCACTTCCAGAGACAGATCAAGTTTCATCTTCCACCCACCAAACTTTTGATAATCCACTGTTCTCAGATAAAATTCATGAGGAACATTGCGTGGATCATGAAGCCGAAGCAAGTGAGACTTCTCCTGTCAACAACATCTCTTCTTCCAGTGAAGATCAAATGAACAACATCAGCAATTTGCTAGACAATCTAGCCATGGAAGAAGTGCCAACACTCAGTATCAACAAGAATCATCCAGTTGAAAATATTATTGGACCTCTCTCGAAAGTCGTTCTGTGAGGCCCCGAAACCGGGAGACCCCACAGAGGTTGGTTTCGTCATAACACATATCTCTTAAACTAAAAACTTTCATAAACATGCAGCGGAAATGTAAACATAGTTCGATAGACAGAATACAATAAGGTGTCTGTATCAAAAACATATCGAATTGCCAAAACCAACGGATGTTCTGAGTTGATGCCAAAGCTCCATGTCTTCTCTTATCATAGCTTTAACCTGACATACATGCTAAATCAAGTCAGCTTACGCTGGTGAGTTCTAGTTTTCGGAAAACAACATTAAACATACGTAACATAAACATCATTCCATACACAAAGTCCATAATCTTATCACATAACATCCTTATCATCATCGTCATACGTTCCACTGTCACCATACGAATAATGGGCTTATGCCGGCACAAGGCTCCATACCCAGTTATAGTCGTGGTTGACTATCATACCCAGTTATAGTGGTGGTTGACTATCATACCCAGTTATAGTCGTGGTTGACTATCATACCCAGTTATAGTGGTGGTTGACTATCATACCCAGTTATAGTCGTGGTTGACTATCATACCCAGTTATAGTCGTGGTTGACTATCATACCCAGATATAGTCGTGGTTGACTATCATACCCAGTTATAGTCGTGGTTGACTATCATACCCAGTTATAGTCGTGGTTGACTATCATACCTACGCAGCACAAGAACTGGTACATCTTTCATACATATCCTATAACACGTATAGGAACATCGTTCGTTCGTCATACATGATATACTAGCATTATATCATCTTTTATCATAATCATCATAACATTTCTGCTAGCATCATAACATCATTCATCGTAGTCATCATGGCATATTAGGCATGTCATACTAGCATCGTTTCATCATACCATCAAAGCATACAGGCATCATGCACAGATCATCACAACATACTAGAATCGTTATCATATAATAACATCATGTCATCATGCCTACATACCATACTTCCATCCTAGCAACCTAGGACCTTGTCATACTCCTATAACTATTCTCATAGTTATCATCATGAAGCATGTTATCATAAAGTCATCATCATATCATATGCTAGCATCGTTATCATGTCATGTTATTCATTATCATAACTCATTTATCATGCATTCATCATACTTATCATACTTTCGTGCATAGATCATACTAACACATAAACATGCATACATAGTCAGGCCATATCATCATTCATTCATTCATCATCATAAGCACATAATATCATAGACGTAACAATAATCATGTATGCCAGCCCAAAACCTTAAACATAAAATAGGGCGTCTAGAACTCACCTGATAGTAGACTCTTGTTTTACTTAGCCGAACTCCTTAGCTAGGATTCAAGGAACCTACATCATTACATTACCGTATCACATTCCATTCTTAGACTTAGAATTTATTCTAAGTCCCCGTAATCTACTAGTTCCCCTCCCAACTACAAGTCCTCGAAACTGTTAGTATTCGAAACACTCGTTATTCACGAATTACTCCTGTACCCAAAATTGGTGTACACGAAATAGCCTTTGTATTCGAAATGGCCATGTACACGAAATAGCCTTTGTACTCGAACATGGCCCTGTACTCGAAATGACCTCTGTACTCGAAATACCCATGTATTCGAAATAATCATTGTATTCGAATTACCCTTAGCGTATAACTTCGTGTACTCATCATTTCGTCATTAGACATCTCAGGAATTCATCTAAGGCTTTGAGGAACTAGTTCTAGGTTCCTTAGGTCGTTATCAACACGCTGGAACATCAAAGTTACGAACTTTATGCATAAAGGTGTGAGCTTTATGCATAGGTTCACTTTTTGTTTAACCATCCTAACTTTTGCATAAAAATCCTAGCTTTTTGGTTTAGAACACTTACTTGATGCTATATGGTCACTCCTGCAGATTCCCATGCGTTTCCTCCTTCGTTTGGTCGATTAAAAGCTCGACCTTTGCGGTGCTCGAACTCTGCTTCGTGTACTCGAGAGAAGATGTGCTTCCAGCCAAAGGTTCGCACAATTCCCAAGGCACTAGTATTTATAGGTGTTTATCCATACTTGAGCTCATGTCTAACTTTTGAGAACTCAGATACTCGAAACGAATTTCGAGTACACGAGTTCTGGTGTACTCGAAATCTCCCTCAATTCGAGTACACAATCTCTAAGCCCGTTTTGGGTTATTTTTCGTCGATTTTCCTACAAGCTTATTATTCGTTACCCATTTGTAAGTTCAAGTAATTTGTTTTAGAAAATTTGGGGTGTTACACGTTCTCACTCGGAGCCGATCTATTCCAGCTCAGAACCTCTTGCCTGAAGAGACAATCACCAGAAGTCTATCAGGTCCGATTAGTTCGTGTTTGTATTCATGTTTTATTTCACAGGTCGAGCCCAAGATTGTCAAGATGGCTCTCAAGGAGTCTAGCTGGGTCGAAGCTATGTAGGAGGAGCTGATGCAGTTTCAGAAACTCAAGGTATAGAATCTGGTTCCTCTACCCTAAGGAAAGATGCCTATAGGAACCAGATGGGTTTTCAGAAACAAAAGAGATGACTCAGGAATTATTATCAGAAGCAAGGCACGGTTGGTAGTTTAGGGCTTCTACCAACATGAGGGGATAGACTATGAAGAAGTCTTTGCACCAGTTGCAAGACTTGAAGCTATACGAATCTTCTTGGCCTACGCTTCCCACAAGAACTTCACTGTATATCAGATGGATGTGAAGACAGCTTTCTTGTATGGAAGGTCAAGGAAGAAATTTATGTTTGCCAACCCCCAGGTTTTGAAGATTCACAGTATCCACACCATGTCTACAAGTTAGGGAAAGCCCTTTGTGGTCTTTATCAAGCACCACGACCATGGTATACAGACGGATCATCTAATAGCTCATGGTTATACTCGTGGAGCAATTGATCAGACATTGCTCGTTCGCAAAGATAAGGACGATTTGATTCTTTTCCAAATATATGTGGATGATATTATTTTTGGTTCCATGAGCTCGGTACTTTGCAAGAAATTTGAGGCTGTGATGAAGAAAAAAGTTTGAGATGAGTGCAATGGGAGAAATGACCTTCTTCCTTGGTCTTCAGGTAAAGCAAGATCAGAAAGGCATGCTAATTCATCAAGTATGTTACCGATATTATGACAAAGTTCAAGATGTTGGAATCAAAGCTTGCATCTACCCCCATGGCTGCACGTCCAGTCTTAACTTCGGATTCTGATGGTGAGGATGTCGATCAACACCTATATCGCTCGATGATTGGCTCATTGATGTACACAACCGCTAGTCATCCTGATATCATTTCTCTGTATATCAATATGCCAGATATCAAGCCAATCTGAAGGCTTCTTACCTGATTGCTGTCAAGAGGATCTTTCGTTACCTTGTCGGGAAACCTCGTCTCGGTTTATGGTGCCCTAAGAACTCTGAGTTTCGTTTGCATGCTTACTCTGACAGTGATTTTGGTGGTTGTAAGTTAGATAGGAAATCCACCATGGGAGGATGCCAGTACTTAGGAAATCGTCTTGTCTCGTGGCAATGCAAAAAACAGACAACTGTATCCACATCTACTGTGGAAGCAGAGTATGTTGCTGCTTCTGGTTGTTGTTCTCAGGTTATATGGATTCAAAAGTAGATTCTCGATTACGGTTTGAATTTTCTTAACTCTCCTATTTATTGTGACAATGAAGCCGCCCTTCAGATCGTCAAGAATCCGGTACAACACTCTAAAATTAAACATATTGACATCCGGATTCACTTTATCCGCGACTGTTTCGAACGAAAACTGATTCATCTTGAAAAGGTCCACACATATGATAATCTGGCAGATCTTTTCACGAAATCGTTCGATACAACTCGATTTCACCATCTCCTTGCATCTCTCAAACTAATCAGTTTTAACTAAACCGTACTTATAAATACTGTAAAGTTTGTGTTTTGTTTTTCTTTTATTTTTAGATCACAAATTTAGGGGGGGAATATTTACAAAAACAACAAAAAGATTTTCAGTCTTTGAGTCAAAATTACAAAAACAACAAAAAGATTTTAGTTTTGAGTCAGTCTAAGATGATCTACAAGTTTAGGGGTAGTAAATCTTGAAAATTAGAAACAAAAAGATTTTCATTTCATTCTTTAAAACTTAAGAAAATTGTAAAAAATACAAAAAGATTTTCATTTTGGACTGTTAAGTAAGGTTGTCTATAGGGAAGTGAAATGTCTTCTGACACTCAGAAACGTAAAGGTAATTTCTAGAAGAATAACAACTTTCAATAACTATAATTCACTAAGACATTAAAACAAGTTTTTACAATTATAAAGAAATGGACATGATCATTCAAAAATATTACATAAACAAATAAGTGAGAAGTAAGGAGAATCAGATAATCAGAAAATTGTAAAAACTGTTTGACTTTTTGCATAAATCTTTAAGTCAAAACAAGATTGTGTTTCAATAAACTTGAAATTGTTTTGAAAAACTCGGGTATTTTCCATGTTTTGTCCAAACAAAGAACGGGAAATACTTACTGAAGCATCCTTTGTTTTGCGCAAGCAAAAAACTGGATGTGTGACATTTAGGACAATGTGCCTTCAGATCAGTAAAACAAAAGATGCTAATGAGCACAAAGATGATAGAACCCCTTGTTCTTTATTCTAATCTAATAGATCTATTCTTTTCTTTTCTCACCTTAAACTCTGTCAAAATATTTTAAGTTCGTTGAAACGCAATCAAAGTTTGAAACAAAAGATTTCACAAAATTGATAGTTTGTATGTTAATCTGGTTTAGAGTCTAACTATTTATAAACCTCACAAGAGACAGTTTCAGAAAAATCACTGGAGAAGCACTTGGTCATAAGTCTCATTCTTATAGTTATGGATAAATGAGTGGCAATCATTGGTGGGGTATAATTATTCTAAGGTCGGGATTCTTGTAAGAAATTGCTTTAAGGTGGTCAAATTTCTAATACAAATTTGATCCTACAAAATCGTCCCAACTTTAAAAATTGTCCAAAAGTTTCAAAATTATTTCATTTTATTTTATTTTATTTTATTTTATTTTATTTTATTTTGTTTATTTATTTAAGTTAGAAAATTTCGAAATAAAATTTTGTACTCAAAATCGATTACACGAAAATTCTTTACTCGAAATGATGGCTATATATAGCCCAATCAAGGTTATTTCGAGTATCATATTTTCGAGTACAAATTTTTCACATTCGAGTTCAAAATTTTCCTTCACACGGCGATCTCATTTTCTAGACCAGATTTCAAAAATTTGCTCCAACTATCTTATAGATCACCTATAGGCAACCTTAGGTATATATTTTTATCAATTTTTGACCGTGGATTCGAAAGTTATCGACAAATTTAGATTTCGAGTACACGAAGTCCGTATACAGCTAGTATTTGCGTCAATTCACCTCAAAAAACTCAAAATAGAAAGGCGATTCTCGAATTTGTTGTTCGCCTATTGATTCCGAGTATTTCGAATCAAAATTAGAAGTTCTAAGGAGCAAAATTGGTGAACTTATGAAGGTTTTTGTGTTCTCAAAATTGAAATTTCGAATACAGGCAAAATTTCGTGTACATCCATTTTCGTGTACAACCCATACTTCTTGTATGACTAATTTCAAATACACAAGTTGTTTCGAATTGGCCTCTTACTTCGAATACAATTGTTATTTCGAGAACACACAAACTTTCGTGAACATCTTTGAACTTAGAACATTTTTCGTATTTTGTGTTTTTTGATCTTGGACTAACTTAATATGTTTTTATTTTCAGATGGATTATCTACGCTTCGTATTTGATCATAACGATGAGGGGTGTTCCATGATGCATCGTTGACAGGAGACAAAATCAATCCAGCAACCATACTCTTGAATTTCGAGTGCTTCTAAGAACATACTGATGCAAATGGGACTATTAGTATCATTGGGAAAGTTCAAGGTCAACCCATCGTTATCACATAGCAGATTCTCAGGAAATGTCTTCAATTATGAGACAAGGCGACTGATCCAATGGAGCTGAATCAAGAACTGGTAAACAGGAAAATCTATCAGATGGGACATGAAGGCACCTATCCTCCGACTGAGAAGAAATTACTACACCCTTACTGGAGATACTTAGCACACATTGTCACTCAGTGCCTCTCCCAAAGGAAAGGAGGTTATGATATCCTCAACCAGACTCTCAGTTCTTGTCTAGTAGCTCTAGCCTTGACTTCAACTTCTAAAGGATGATTTTTCTTGATATGCATGCAAATATTAAAGGGAGAAGAAAGGAAAGATTTCTAGCATTCCCTCGGTTCCTGCAAATCGTCATCAACAAAAGACATCCATATCTGACTCCCACTCTTGGCACTCTGGAAATCAAGAGAATGCGATACGACATCTTTGGCTACCTGAAGATGAATAAATGAGGGAAGAAGCAGTATACTGGAGAGAGGCCACTGATCAAATTTAGACGCTTTGTGGTAGAGGAAAAAGTGGTAGAGGATCAAGGTACATCTATTGCCTTTGTTGCTGAGGAGCACGACATTCCTATCACTGATATGGGCACACAGACCTGTACGACTGCCGAGGAACATATATCTGAGTCATCCTCCTCATCTAGTGAGGATTTTGTTGCTGAAAAGCCTCCTCCAACCAGAGAAGAAAGAGAGGAAGCACAGGATATTGATTACACTCCCACTACCGAGTCGTCACCATAATGAAAGAGACCGAAGACATTGCCTAAACGGACTAGGGATCCGAGACTGTAGAAGATGTTCTCTGATTTGTCTTTCTCTTCGGCTGCATCGATTCTACCACCTCCACCATTGCAAAACCAATTCATAACCCAACTACCTTCACAACCAAGCCACCTTCACAACCAAAACCAGCTTCAAAACCAAAACCTCAACAACCACCTACTAAACCAGTTAAACGTATGCTTGTTATCAAGATTCCTACTCGTTCCCCACTGTCACCTTTTACCACTTCCATTCCCCACACTGAGACTCCGTTATCACCACCTCACTCACATAGTGACAAGGAAAAATATGCCTTGCACGTAGAGTCACCGTACGAGCCGGAAAGGGTGTCCGTCCACCTCGAAAGTCTACAAGACAGAGTTTTCTTACTTGAGAAGGAATATGTAGTTAAGGATGAGACCATTCGGATAATGCAAGAGGGAATGCTTAAAGTTTGTGACAAACTGGATGAGTTTCAAGGGCAAATCAAGGCACACAGTTCATCAGATTTCTTTCTATAGAAAATTATGAGATGCGAAAGGAGAACAACAAGCTAAAAGGAATCGAGTCCCCAGAGTCTGATGATGACAACAAGGAAAATGATGACAGTGATGATGATGACGATGGTGACGATAGGAAAGAAAAGGATTCCTCAGAAAAGAAGGATGAAGGGCCTCTAGATGATGAAAATCAAGGAGGAGACACAGGAAATCCATCTTCATCAGGCAAACCCAGGAGCAACTATGATGACTTCTTTGAAGATATTCCTGATGATATTCTTTTTGGAGATTGTGTTCTAGGATCTGAAGCTGCTCGGGCCGAATTTGAGGGGCTTAGTGGAGAGCTAAGTGAAGCTTGACTTAGAAATCTGTTTCCAGAAGAAGGCGGTAATCAAAAGGAAGCCGAGTCTTATGTAGGGGCATCTGCGTAGGAAAAACCAGAAAATGTTGTCATTGCTTATGTGACCAAGGATCCTTATGTTGATTACTTGTATGCTCACAAGTATATTAATCATGAAGGTCAGGAGATTCAACCATTAGGGACAGTGATCAACAGTTGGTTCGAGAAACAAAGAGACTGGACCCTGGCCAGAAGTCAAAGCCACATGGATGGGAGAAATGAACGTGGAACTTCTAGAGCGTACATTTATTTCAGATGACCGATCATTTTTTGTTGTACGCAATGATAAGTCTAATATCTGATGCTGGCTCTACAACAAAGAAGGAAATATTTACCTTGTCAGGAGGATGAATGGTAAAATGGAGTATTACAGAAAGCCGCAGGATTTCTGCACGATGCCAAAGTTTGATCTTCGAAGTAACAACAATGCTATGTTTTGCAACCCGTCAAAGGACAACCAAGCTGATCTGTTTGAAAAGTTTTTGAAAGATCAATGCGAGAAAGATTTTCCAGTGATGCGGACTGCTAAGGGAAGACATTTTGCCTCAAAATGCATCATTGATCCAAAAACAAATAAGTACTGGTGGTACTACAAGTACCCTCCTCCGCACACCGAAGAGGCTGTAACTGTTTCTCACAGAGCTCCTGACAACTCACTTGCAAACTTGTTATCCTGGTATTTTGATAAAAAGACTCTTTCAGCCGTCATCTTGAAGAATACATACGACATCAATGATATAGAGATAATCTTGGATCCGATGCATTTGCTGAAATATGGGAAAGAAGATATGATGCGCCTACACAATTCTCCCATCAAAGTATATGACGGATGGGATGAAGAGGCTAAGCCCTATACCCGCACAATTGCTTATGCCATGGAGTTAAAGCTTTATGCAGGAGCTGGACCACATTCTGTCACTCTTCATATTGGTTGACTTCGCCAGTCTAGGGGGAGTTTGTAGAACCCACTTCATGATGAAGACTGACAAAGTCAAACTTAGAAGAGTTGAAGTCCAGATTTTCATAGTTCTTATTGTTTTCGAGTACATATGGTTCGAATAAACACTGTGTTCGAGTACTCGAAGTTATTTTGTGTTAAACTTCGAGTACACCTTGATTAGTATAAATAGACGTATTTTGAACTAGTTTAGGTTGGAATCCCAAGGTATTTGCTCTCTAGATGTATTGAGGCATCTGTACTCGAACTTCAGTATTTAATATAAAGATTTCATTTTTCTACTTGCTTTCTTGATTCTAGCACGTATTCCGCACTTGTTAGAGTTTGTTGGTGATGATTTGTGTGATAAAGCTACGTTCTTGATCCGGTTTAAGACCTACATGTGGTATCAGAGCCTAAGTGCTCTTTTCGTCATCAAGGTAACATATTTTTCAAGCATGTTCATTACTTTATCATTATACTCTACTCTATCTAGCTTCTGTTTAAATTTGGTACTCTAGATCTTAAGAAATTGTTCTTGACAAATTTTCTTAAGTATTTTTGAGTGCAAAGTTTTCGAGTTCAGCTTTTTCGAGTATAGTTAGAGTGTTCGAAGTGGTGTCTAGCATTTGACTACAGAGATCTTCAATCATAGGCATTTCGAGTACAGGGATTTCGAGAACAAAAATGATTTTGAGTACAAGTCTTTCGGTTACACTGGATTTCGTGCATGATAAGGACTTCGAGTATAGAATGATCTTCGAATAGAGGTGCCATTTCGCATTGAAGTTGACATTCAGAGCATCTGAATTTCGTGTACTACACTTAGACAAAATTTTCAGAAATGATTTCGAGAACAGAAATCATTTCGAGTACAAGTCTTTCGATACACTGGGATTTCGTGCATGATAAGGACTTTGAATATAGAATGATCTTCGAATAGAGGTGCCATTTCGCATAGAAGTTGACATTCAGAGCATCTGAATTTCGTGTACTACATAGACAAAATTTTCAGAAAAATCATGGCTTCTAAAAATCTGAGAAATCTGTCCAATCTACTCAATTTGGACAATGAGATCGGCACCGGAACAAAGACACCTAGGCTCTTGTCGGGAGACAACTTTCAAGATTGGAAGTTCAGATTTCAATCTTTCATCAAGTATACTGACCCGAAACTTTGGATGTCAATTGAAGAAGGTCCTTTTGTGCCATCATACCAAAGTGAGATAGACGGTCCTCTTGTTCCTAAGGATCCAGAATTGTTCACAGACAATGATATCATGATGATGGAAAAGGATGAAAAAGCCTATGCATCAATCACAATGGCTCTTTCGACTAATGTAGCTCACGGTTTTAAAGAAAACAAGACAGCAAAGGAACTGTGGAATGTTTGGTTGACAGATTCAAAGGCAATGAGGACATGCGAGAAAGTCGCAAGGATATGCTGAGACAAAGATTTAACAGGTTTAATCACATCAAAGGAGAATCCCTTGAAGCACAACTAAATAGATTCACCATCTGATGATCGAGATGAGAAGTTCTGGGATTGTAATGTCCAAAGGAGAAGTGAACAAGAAGCTCCTGAACTCATTGCCTTACACTTGGAACTCAAACTGTACTACAATCAAAAGGACAATGGACATGTAGAAGACCTCCTTGAGCGAGCTGATATCTATCATCAAAGGAGAGTCCATTGGAACCGTTTGTGTAGGACTCACCCATGTACTTACTGAAACTGGGTAAATGATTCCAACATCTAACAACTTGAGACCTTCTTTTTTCATCACTTCACACGTGATTGGATTCAATCTTCTTTGATTGTCACGTGAAGGCTTGATTTTTTCATCCGTAATGATCTTGTGCATCACAATGGAGGAGCTAATTCCCCTCAAATCAGCTATGGTCCATCCAATTGCAACTTTAAGTTCCATCAACACTTCCATCAAGGCTACCTTGTGTGCTTCATCCAAATTAGCTGCAATAATAACAGGTAAAGTGTTTTTCTCACCCAAGAAAGCATACTTAAGGTGTTTAGGTAACTCCTTAAGATTAGATTTTGGTGGTTCTTCCAAAGAAGGCTTAAGTTTGGAATCTATGCTATTCGGGAGGCTCTCCCTTTAAATTGTCCATGATGGACGACCATCACTTGCCTCTAGTACTTCCATCCTCATATTCTCCTCCTCTATCTCTTATAATATGCTTGTCTCATCCCTGTCACAAGAAACACACATCTTTATGGTGTCTCCACCACTTTCGTCGGATAGACACCAGTCAACAATGTCTGCCATATAGCTTTCATCGTTGACTTGAGAGTTAGGAGAATTTGAAAAGACATTTAATTGTATCTTCTTGTTGCCAAAAGTCATGTCCACCGTTCCAGTCCTACAATTAATCAAAGCATTAGAAGTTGCCAAAAATGAACGACCCAAAATCACCGTGGGTTGTCTTTGCGGGTCGATCATGGAATAATCCAAAACCAAAAAATAAATTGGGTAATAGAAACATTCCACCAACACAATTACATCCGAAAAATTCCCCTAGGAAGCTTGGATGTCAAATCGAACAACACCACGGTGGTGTCAACTCGTTGTAATGAGCCACGGTCATAATGGTCATACAAGCTACCTGGAAGAATGCTTACACTTGCTCCGAGATCCAATAACACCCTTCATATTTTGAAGTCACCCACTTGAATTGGCATCAAAGGCGTTCTTGAATCCTGAGGTTTAGGTTGGAGGATACCCGTCACAACCGCACTCACATTTTGAGTCAAATCAACCTTTTTAGGGAGTTTGTGATTCGTTTTTTGAGGGCGCATCTCTTTTAAGTACTTATCATAAGATGGAATTTGTTTGACTACATCAATGAAAGGAAGATTAATTTTCACTTGTCTAAAAAGTTCCCACATTTCCTCTTGTTGTGGGCCTCTCTTGTTCACATTTGACACCTTAGATGGATCAACTAAAGCTTTTGGAAAAGGAATGGTACTGCCCTCCATCTCCTTTTCCATAACCTTAGTGGTTTCTTTTTCAAAATCATTTTGTGGTGGCATTTTGAAAGTTACTTCCTTGTTTGATTTAGTTTGTGCATTTTCAGTTTCACATTCACTCTCATTAACATCCTCCACCACTCCCTCAACAAATTGAGGTGGAGGGACAATCTTGTTTTCATAAACCTTACTACCTCTAAGAATACTTACCTGATGAAGTTGAGCTGATTTTTGAGGCTTAGAACTGCTTGATTGATGTTATGGGTTGATCTTCATGTCACTTGGTAGCTTCCCTGGATCAATTCTCAAAATTGGTACTTCCTCAGCTAGTTGACCCACATGCTTTGTCAATGCCTCTACAGTTTTTTCCCTCCCCTCATTGTTTTTTCTCATCTCCTCAAGAAACTCCATTATCTCCTTGTTGGAAGTGTCTGAATTTCGTGACGAAGCTCCTTGATCTTGATTGGCTTTATAGTTCCTTTGGTAGCCTCTGTTTCCACCTTGATTGTATCCTTGATTGTTGTAATTGGATGTCTATTCTGGTATTGTTTGCTCCTTGACTTGATCCCTAAAAATTATGATTAGATTTGTTAGAAGAATTAACATAACAAAAATTAGGATGGTTCCTTAAACGTGGATGATATGTATTAGAATTCAAGTCATGTTGCTTTCGATCTCCTTAAAGTTTGTTGACTTCTTCTTCCTTTCCACTTTTCCCAGGACAATCCAAAGTAGAATGACCCAATTCACCACATCCGTCACAAACATTAAACACTTGATTCTCCCTTGTAGCACGTACCTTTGCTTCCACTCATCTTCAGATTTGCCAACTCTCTTTCCAATGCTTGATTTGCCTTTCCAATTTATCCACTCTATCATAAGAGCTTCCTGAGACTTTCACTATAGTAAACCTCTTTCTTCTACCAGATTGTGCTTGCCTTTTTGAGTTTAAGGCCATATTCTCCAAGTAATCCCAATCTACATCTACCGGGTTGGATAAGAATGTTCCACATGTTGTGGAATTTACATCTCTTATATCATCTGTAGACAAACCATCATGAATAGCAGCAATCATTCCCATTTGGAAATCCCAAGATGTGGACATGTTCTTAGCAACTGTTTGAATCTTTTAAAAGCTTCATAAAATAGTTCTCTCGATTGTTGCTGAAATGTGCTTAAAGCATGCCAAGCATCACTTGTTCTTTGAGGAGTAAAGTACTCATCAAGAAATTGTTGTTGTAAATCCTTCCAAGTGAAAATGCTAGCATATGGCAATGTTAAAAACTACAACTTGGCTTCATCTTTCAAAGTGAATTGAAATAAGACTAACTTGACTTATCAGGTGTGAAGCATTGCTCTCATATGGTGCCACAAACAGATTCAAATTTAGATAAATGAATGAAAGGTTCCTTTGTTTCTTTACCGTAGAAGTTGGGTAGAACGTTCAAGAATTGCGGTCTTACTTCAAATGATCTTCTTATCACCTCAGGTCGGACAATAGGTGAATCATTCACTACTATATGTGGCCTGAAATGGCTCTCCACTCCTTGAACTAGACCTAGATTAGGTTCCCTTGTCACCCATTTTTGGAATTGGTCATGTCCTCTATCGGGGTATTGATTGATATTGGGCCGTCTAGGGGCCCTTGTTTGGCCTTGGCGTTCTTGATTAGGATAAGCATATTTTTGATTCTCCTGATATCCATATCCTGCCTCATGATTATCATTATTCCAACCTTGTTGATAGTTGTGATCTCATTCATTGTCTAAACCATCATCACAATCATTGACCCTTTCTTTTAAGTTGTCATCTTGATACACATCATTTGGCCGATGAGGATGTGTATCATGGTAGTTCATATGAGTTGACTATGTGTCGGACAAACCATGATTAGATCGTTGTGTAGTCCTTGGTAGATTATGTGGAGGTGGTGGATTTGATGGAGGTACAAAAGGCAGAAGTTACTCACTCTAAATTGACCTTGAGGTGTTGGTTGAGGTGGTTCAGGATAAGGGCAAAGAACATCAACATCATGGTAGTTAGGTGGTGGTTGTCTAAGATGTAGTCGGGGTGGTGGTGGATTTCGGTGGTTTGGTGGAATTCAATGATTAGTGTGAGGACTCATACTCGAGGCTTCTTCATCTAATTGTTGCTGAATTCGATGTACTGATAACTCATATCTATGTAATACTCGATTTCGTCTTGCAGTTCTCTCAATTTCCGGATCAAAAGCCAAAGGTGATGTCTTCTTTGAGTAACGGGTATGCATACAATTAGAAAATCACCTTCACAACACAAACAAAGAAAACCCATGTGTAATTCTAAACAATAAACTAAACAAAGTAAAGATGAGATAAAAATCAAATCTTTTATTGTTTTTATGTTTTTGAAAAGCAAATACAAACTAAAATTAAAATTAACTAAAACTAGCACTTTGCGCGTTGATTCGCCGGCAACAATGCCATTTTGATCGAGGTGTCGTAGGTCAATAAAAAACGAAGTAAAATTAGGGACTTATCTATCTTTGACTATAGCAAGGGTAAGTAAGGTCGTCTGCACAGGGAATCCTTGAAAAGTGCTAATCGTTACTAACAAACTGATTAAACTATGAAAAATGTAAACTTGAGATTAGTTTGAATTTAGAAAACTGTTGTAAAGCATGAAACTTAACTTTAACTTGAAAACAATTAATGAAAAGACAATCACTTCGAGGTTTAGTTTAAAGATTCACAATGATTTAAGGCTAAACCTATATTGAAATCACATGAACATGACTTTGATATTTAATTTGATTAAGGTGACAATAGTGGAACAAACATTTAAGACTTGCTCTTCCACACCATTATCAATAAAAATATGTAAAGCAACACACAATTACCAATGAGCAAACGATGCAAGAAAACCGAATCATTGATGTCAATGCATAGAAACTAAAACATAAATGTATCATTTACGTCAAACAAATCAAAACTCAAATCAAGTGACAATTCAAAACCTAAGATTAACATCAGAACAATGTTTCACATTCAAACCCAATTGCTAGGAAGCAATCGTGAAGAAATTAGCCTTGAACCATCATGATTTATTCTTCAAAACCGAATTGGATCTTCATACCGGATGATTATGTAGTGATTGGATGGGTTGAATGGGTGAAAAACCTTCAATTTTGGCTTCTAAGTTCGTCCCAAGTCATTCCTAGTCGAATGGAATGGTTGAAAGATGAGAAAACCCCAGTTTTTGGGGTTTAAATGCGTTCAGAATTTGCGACTGCCATAGGTTATGTCCAGGCCATAGGCTACGCCGACCATGTTCTGTCAAAACACACTCCGGCCGCCATAAGGTACACCGGCCAGACCCCTAAAAATTTGTTTTCTTCGTAACTTTTGTGTTTAAAGTCTGTTTTTGTCTCGTAAAGACCTAAATCTTCGTCTTGCAATCCTCTATCATTTTAGAGAAAAATTCATTCACTTCCAATCAATTAAGTTCTTCCCAAAATGCATCCTATATCCGCATTTAACCTACAACACATCAAAATCTCATAGTTATTCAATTCTGACCATTAAAGCACATGATAATCCATTAATTTGGCAAGTTAACTCATCTAACTATCATCCCAAAACCCCTTCATCACACCAAAAAATTAGCATCCTTACCACAAGATTTCAGAAGACTGCCAATGAAATCCATAGAAATATCCGAAAACACATGAGCAGGAACTGGCAACGGTTGTAATAACCCAAGAGAAACAACTGTCTCATTTTTAGCTTTTTGGCATATAACACAATTTCTAATAAAATTTTTATTCCTTGCACAATCCTTTCCAAAAAAATAAAGTATGAATCCTTTGGATAGTAGCATGAATTCCTGAATGCCCCCTAACAGCCTGTGAATGACATAAAGAAATAATGTCATTTTGAAGAGTACTATCATTACCAACTATAATTTTCAATTTTTTGAATAAAAATCTGGTCATTCACTATGACCCGCTAAGCATCCATGGCTGAATGGTTAAAGCACCAAACTCATAATTGGCGAATTCGTAGGTTTAATTCCTACTGGATGCACGCCAATGGGACCCTCCAATAAGTCTATTGGAATTAGCTCTGTATCAATGAAATCTCATCATCCATACATAACGAATTGATGTGGTATATTCATATCATACTATATGAACAGTAAGAATTAGTAGTCTTATTGAGACTAGAACTCATAGGGAATCAAATCGATTTATGGATGGAATCAGGTATGCAGTATTTACAGACAAAAGTTTTCGGTTATTGGTGAAAAATCAATATACTTCTAATGTCGAATCAGGATCAACTAGGATAGAACATTCCAAGAATACTTTGTTGAAACTATTCCTCTTTGCAAATCTTCTAAAACTCCTTTCAGTTTGTTATTAGACCTCCAATAGTCTTTAATTAGAAGCCACAAAGCTGAATCTAAAGTATTCAAAGATAAAATCTTTAGAGCAGGAGATTGCACTCGAGACATAACATCAGCAGCCCCATTAGCACTACCTTGCTTATATACTATCTCAAAATCATATCACAATAGCTTGGACAACCATACTTGTTGCAAAGGAGCATACATTTTCTGTTCTAGTAAATGTTTTAAGCGGTTCTGATAAGTTCTTATAACAAAATAACCAATAGAAAGGTAATGATGCCAATGTCTGACCGCAAAGATAATGGCCAATAGTTCTTTCTCATAAACCGATAAAGCTTGTTGCCTAGCTGACAATGCTTTACTAATGAACGTAATTGGATGACCCTCTTGCATGAGAACCCCACCAATACCTTTTTCTGATGCATTAGTTTCCACCGTAAACATTTTAGCAAAATTAGGCAAAGCTAAATCAGGTGGATTTGGCAATTCATCCTTAAATTTGTTGAAAGCATGAGTTGCCATCTCAGAAAATTTGAACTCTCCTTTTTTGAGTAAATTCGTTAATGGTTTTGCTAGAGTACCATAAGATTTAATAAATCTTCTATAATAACCACTTAATCCCAAAAACCCTCTTAACTACTTGACACAGTGGGAATTAACCAACCTTTAATAGCTTCTAACTTTTTAGGATATGTGGAAACTCCTTGTTTAGAAATAATGTGACCCAGTTACTTAATCTTTGTCCCCCCAAAAGTACACTTAGATCAGCGAGTGTATAACTGATGTTTCCTTAAAATGGTTAACACCACCGCTAAATGTTCCAAATGTACTTCCAAAGAATTGCAAAAAACCATAATATCTTCAAAGAAAACCAAGATAAATTTCCATAGAAAGTCTTTTAAAATCGAATCCATTAATCCTTAAAAAGTGCGTGGCGCATTAGTTAGCCCGAAGGGCATAACTACATACTCCTATAACCCTTCATGTGTTCTAAATGTTGTCTTGTGAAATCCTCATCTTTCATGCGTATTTGATGATACCTTGTTCTAAAATCAAGTTTACAAAACACTAAATCCTGACCCAATTCTTCAAACAATTCCTCTATTAAAGGAATAGGATTGTTGTTCTTCACCGTATCATCATTTAGCTACCTATAAGTGATATGTAAACACCAACACCCATCTTTCTTTTTAACTAGAACCACTGGTGCCACAAAAGGGTTGGAACTATCCCTCAACACCCATGTGTCTAAGAGTTCCTTTGTCAACTTTTTGATAACATCTTACTGGTAGCTGAGTATCTATAATGCTTGAGATTAATAACCGTGTTAACATCCTTCAACACAATCCCATGATCATAATTTCTCTTAGGAGGAAATGTAGTTGGAGTATTAAACACATCCTCAAATTTTTGAAGTAATAATTGCAACTTATCATCATCAGACTTATCTAAGATTTTTGCCTCATGTTGAAATACAGCATCAAATATGCCTGAGTAATCTTATTATCTTGACTCAGTAAGGTGTTCATGGATGGTAAGAACACAAAGACAATTCATTATTGTCTATACCCTTTAAGGTACACTGAACTGTATCCATTTGAAATGCATAGTAAGATAAGGAAAGTTCCAAACAATAGCCCAAAGGTCAATAACCATTGTACACCCAACACCATGTCATATTTATCCAAAGGAATGAGATTCACATAAGTGGAAACCATCTATTTTGCATAAACCACTGAAAATTTGGACGTAACAATGTACAACTAATTTCCAAACTGTTAGCAACTCCTACTATCATAGTTGGAATAATCTTTGAAGGACATTTAAGTTTCATAGCACATTGCTCATTCAGAAAATTATGAGTAGATCCCAAATCAATCAATATTCTCAATTGCTTAATTCCAATTTTACCAATAAATTTCATAGTAGAAAATGAATTCATACCAGTAAAGGTATGAATAGAGATTTGAGGCTCGTTTTTCTTCTAATCTTGTCCCAAAATTGAATTCTCCTTATCCAATTGTTCATCATCATCTTCTATACCAATTACTTGTAATACAAAACAATTGTTTGTTAGGACATTTATGTCCAAAAGGAAATTTTTCAGGACACCAAAGACATTCACCCTGAGCCCTTTTTCCCTCTATATCTTTGCTAGGTATCTGTTTAGAATTAGTGAACTTCTTTGACTGAGTAGGAGTAGGTAACAAAGGCAATTGGGACACCGGAACTTGTGTTTTTACCCCACTAGTTACGTTGTTAAGAACTAAATTATACATGCTTAAAGTTGAAGGAGTTGTAGTTTTTATATTATCATCCTGAATCTTTGCAAGATAAAATGCTTCTCGCAAAGACTTTGGCTGAAACATCTTAACAGGTCCCGCAATATCAAGCTTCAAAGCTTTAAGGAAAATACTAACACCATACGGCTCTGGAATTGTAATGGATGGGTTTCGGGATGATAGTTATATGATTTATCTTGCCAAATTAATGGATGATCATGTGCTTAAATGGTTAGAATTGAATGACTATGAGATTTTGAAGTGTTGTAGGTTAAATGCAAATATTGGATGCATTTTAGGAAGACCTAAATTGACTGGACATGATTCGGTTTTCTTGCATCGTTTGCTCATTGGTAATTGTGTGTTGCTTTACATATTTTTATTGATAATGGTGTTAAGGAGCAAGTCTTAAATGTTTGTTACACTATTGTCACCTTAATCAAATTGAATAACAAAGTCATGTTCATGTGATTTCAATCTAGGTTTAGCATTAAATCATTGTCGATCTTTAAACCTAAACCAGGAAGTGATTGTCTTTTCATTAATTGTTTTCAAGTTAAAGTAAAGTTTGTTTCTTTGCATCAGTTTACTAAATTCAAACCAAATTCAAGTTTACATTTTCTTTGTTTAGGTAAGTAAGTAGATAATATTAGCACTTTCCAATGATTCCCTATGAATACGATACCTTACTTACCCTTACTAGTTTAAGCTAGCTAGGACACGGGTTTTAGACTTATCTTTTGATTGACTGTTCGACATCGGTCAAATTGACACCTTTAGTAGACAAGAATAAAATTTCCTACAAAGCTCTTCCAATGGTCGTGTTTGACTTAAAGAAGTTAATATGCCCATCGCATATTCAAATAACGTAGAATAAATCTTGCAGCAATTGCTTCAGAAAATTCCTTCCACGGTATCTCAGTAATGGAAACATTTCCAGTTTTCACAAAATCCTGATGCCATTTAACAGCATTACCTTCCAAATGAATCACTACATACCTCACCTTATACGTCTCACGCATTTCATCTATAGTGAAAAAAATGTTCACACCGATACATCCAATCTTCCACTTCATCACCATTGAATTTTGGAAATTCAATCTTCACAACCCTCTGGAAATGATCATTACTTCGAAATGAACCACTATGGCCTGAACCTCCACTACCGCCACTTCCTTCCCCTTCGCCATTGGAGTTAACATTCTAATTACCATTCAATCTGGCCAAAATTGCTTCTAAATTGGCATTCAAAGTTGTGAAATTGTGTTTTGGCTTCTGCATAAACGCTCCAACTTTAATCAGTGACATCTCATGTTCATCTAAGGTCTTCTCCAAATCCGTCTACTACGTGTCGTCGTCATGATCAATTCCGAGAATCGAGAATCCAAGGATTGAAGGCTTTGATACCAATATTAAGAATAAAGAAAGAATCTAACAGAAGAAGAATGGAGCTTAAATCAGTCTAATCTGTTATTCAATTATGGTTCGAATACAAACAGACCTTAATTATCATTTTATAATAAACCCCCCTCAACTATCACTGATGTCTAATACAACCTTAGACTTATTAACAATAACAAGGCATTCTATTTATTACATTTTAGACCTCAACAACGCAGCCCCGCCTCCGCCTGCCTTCACTGCCTCTCCTCCACCGCAGCCCCGGCCTCCACCGCCTCATCACGGTCTCCTCCACCGCAGCCCCGCCCTCCACTGATCGATGGTTGTGGAACCAATCGGTTGAACCTGTAAAACAATGGCTATTCTAAGTATGATATACAAACAGAAATCAAAATGATCAAGGAAGTGTTTTACTTTTTGAATGAAAAACCGATATCAAAGTACATTACATGGACTCTTTATGAATACTAAACAACCCAAGGGATACTAACTAGACTCTCGGTAACTCCAACAGAAAGCACCAATTTATTCAATAACAAAATAGACCAATTCACCTTACATAAAAGGAAATAACGTAAACATAGAATATAATTAACCAAATGTAGAAGAAGTCCACATTTATGTCATGCAACTACAATGAATCACTTCTTAATACCTTCCCTTGATTCAAAATCTTGAACATCAAGACGAAAACAATGATACACAAAATTTTCTTTAGCAAGAGCCTTTGTTAACACATTTGCAATTTGTTCACTAGTATTACAGTACACCAAACTAACTTGTCCATGACTTCCCATCTCCCAAATGAGATGATACTTAAGATCAATATGCTTTTATATGCTATGTTGAATTGGATTTTTAAACAAATTAATTGCAGACTTACTATCAAAAAATATAGTTGTAGCATCATTTTGATCTACACAAAAATCAGATAAGAGCCTTCTCATTCATATAGCTTGACAAGTTGCCCCTGTTGCTGAGATGTACTATGCTTCTGGGCTGAAAAGAGCTACTGTTTGTTTCTTTTTTTTATGACCATGTTACTGCTGCACTAACCAAAAAGAACACATTCGTAGAGATGCTTTTTCTATCTTCTATGCTTGATGCCCAGTCATTAGCAGTAAAGCCCATAAGATTTGAATCTTTTCCTTTGTATACCAGAAACCAAAACCAATTGTTCCTTCAATATAACTCAGCACCTTTTAGCAGCACCCGTATGATTCCTTGAAGAATTTTGCGTGAATATGGATAAGACAAGGTAGAATGAGTTAAATAAATTAAACCACCTATAAGACTTTTATAAACAGCCTCGTCCACTAATCTTCTCCATCATCATATGAAAACTTTTCACACGGACGCATAGGAATTGCTTCGTCTTTGCATTCTTTCATACCAAACTTTTCAAGTAATTTTAAAGCATGCTTTTTTTGACATAAAAAATGCCATCATTTGTATGAGATATTTCAACACCCAAGAAATAGTTTAGAATTCTTAGATCAGCCATATCAAATATTTGGGATAATCAGTTGTGTTTATTTACAGGTTAGTGGGTCTGGTTCTGTCACACCCCCAAATTCCCACGTGTGGTGTCAATCCACTTTCGTGTGACTTGGCCAGAATCACAGCTCATGGTCATATAGAACAACTCTATATGCGTTTTCAAAATACATTGTTTGACATAAATACAACCAAACAGTTTATATAATAAAGCAGCGGAATTATAATCGTTAAGTAGCGGAAATGTCTCATATCTTGTATGAAAGCACACAAATGTCTGCGGAAAGGTCATACGGCAGTTATAGCACTTATAACTGAAAAGCCGGTAGCTGAGAAGAAGCTTGAAGATATACCTGTAGTTTGTGAATTTCCGGAGGTGTTTCCAGAAGACTTTCCGGGATTACCGCCTATCAGACAGGTGGAATTCCGAATCGATCTTACACCAGATGCAGCACCGATTGCTAGGGCGCCTTATCGACTTGCACCGTCAGAGATGCAAGAGTTATCCACGCAATTGCAAGAGTTGTTGGATAAGGGTTTCATACGACCTAGTTTTTCACCATGGGGAGCTCCAGTTTTGTTTGTCAAGAAGAAGGGCGGGACTTTCCGTATGTGTATCGATTACCGGGAATTGAACAAGGTTACTATCAAGAACCGGTATCCGTTACCCAGAATTGATGATCTGTTCGATCTATTGCAAGGTTCAAGTTATTACTCGAAGATTGATCTCAGATCGGGTTATCATCAACTAAGAGTCCAGGAGGAGGATATACCGAAGACAGCATTCAGGACACGATATGGCCATTAGGAGTTCTTGGTCATGCCATTTGGGTTGACAAACGCTCCAGTTGTATTCATGGATCTCATGAATCGTGTTTGTAAACCTTATCTTGATAAGTTTGTCATTGTTTTCATTGATGACATTCTCATCTATTCACAATCTGAGGAGGAGCACGCTGAACATCTTCGATTACTGCTAGAGCTATTGAAACAAGAACAACTGTACGCTAAGTTCTCGAAATGTGATTTCTGGATGCGAGAAGTACAGTTCTTGGGGCATATAGTTAATGAAAAGGGTATACATGTTGATCCAGCGAAGATTGAAGCGATTAAGAATTGGGAAGCGCCAAAGACCCCTACCGAGGTACGACAATTGTTGATACACGTTTTTGTCCCTAGTTCAGTTCTGTAATTCTTATCATGTAATTATTCAAAGTATTAATGGAAGTTGTCTTTATATCTAATTCATCATGTTTATTTCTATTGATTATTGTCTATTAATGTTTATCTAATTGTTTGATTTGATTATAAACTGTTTGAGTATGAAGTTTACTCATTCGGCCGAATGACTCTAGAATGAAGTCATTCAGCGAATGAAGGTTATAACAAATGTCTGAGTTCAGAATGAGTCATTCGCCGAATGACTCATTCGAATGACTGCTCATTCGAGCTTAGTCATTCGCCGAATGAGCTGCTTCGGCCACTCATTCGGCCGAATGACTACAGCCTATATATAGATGTTCAAATCATTTCAAAACTAACTTTTCAGATCCCTCCTTCTTCCCTAGCACTCAAGTGTCAAAACCTTAGAAGATCTGAGTGGTTCCTGATCATCCAAGTTCGATTCTCAACCCGTGGTGTTCGATTGTTGCTTCCAAGTTGTTTCTACAGCCTCGGATCACCACGGTTCCTGTTGGTTTCGATTGGAAAACCCTGGAATAGGATTCCGCACTATCCCAGAGGTTGTCGAGTAGTTTTTCATTGGATTCGGATTGTTTCCGAGCTCCAAATCGGTCCAACAAAGTGGTATCAGAGCTTTGGCTCTTGATTCTACTCGATTTCTACTCAAAATCAACAGATCTGAGATTCCTAAAACCCTGATTTTCGTAACTTCCAAAAACCCTATTTTTCTTGCTTCCCAAGTCACTATTTCATTGAAATATCAAGTGTTTTTGTGGTTTGTTTGATCTAATTCCTTCCCAATTGGTTTATTATCATGTCTTAAAGTTTTGTACAAAATTTGGTGGTTAGATCTGGTCAAAATCTCAAGTTATCAAAATTTTCGTTGTCAAAAACCCCAGATCGCCGAATGACTCTGGCGGCCGAATAAGTTCAGCCGAATAGCTCTTCATTCGCCGAATAGGTCTCATTCGGCGAATAGCTCCTTCGCCATTCTTCATTCGCCGAATAAGCCTCATTCTCCATTCTCATTCGGCGAAAGACCTCATTCGATCTGCCATTCGCCGAATAGGTCATTCGACTCACCCATTCGCCAGTTGTCATACTCAGCCTCTCATTCGCCAGTTTCTACTCATTCGGCCCCCGACATTCGCCTGAATAGCAGTCATTCGCCAGTCACCTCTGAAATTTTTCTAAGTATTGAATCTTATTCCTTCTGATCAAATGGAGGATCTAGCACTCATGGCTAACCAAAACCATCGCATTCAGACTCTCTTGTTGACAGAGAATGAAACCGGGAACTCAAACAAAGCTCCTAAGTTGTTGACTTTGGATGACTATCCTCACTGGAAGTATAGATTTGAGATTCACATCAATGGAGTGGATACAAATCTGTGGATGATGATAGAGGGAGGATATTTGAGGCCTTTAAATGAGGATGGAACTCCTATGCTGGTTACACGGATGACCGAGCCTCAAAGAAAACTGTATGACTATGAGAAGAAAGCCTATGCTATCTTGTCACAGTCCATTGCTACAGACATCTTTCATCAATTTAGACAGTTTGCTTCTGCTAAACAACTCTGGGATGCTTTGCAACAAAGATATGAAGGGAATGATGCCTTAAAGAGCATTAAGTCTAAAGCTTTAAGGAAAGAGTTCAATAGCTTTATGTATGTGGGTAATGAGTCCCTTGATGTGTTGATTGCAAGGTTCTATCATTTGTTGAGTGAGTTGTTTAACCACGAGGTTAAAACTACAACTCAAGAGAAGATTCAATGTTTGGCAGATGCACTACCTCCAAAGTGGGAGTCTTTCTTGATGGTCCTTAAGCAAAATCAGATGATGGCTCATATGGACATCAATGATTTTATTCAGAAGTTGAAGGAACAGGAGATAGAGAACAAGTGGAAGGCCAAAAGAGTTGTGCAAGTTCAAGATCCTTCTCTATACTACTCCACCCCCACAGTTGATAAGTCTACAACTCATGCTCCTCTGAAAACTGCCTTTGTGTCTAAAGCTTCTGAAGCCCCATCTGCAGCTCAGATGCACTTTAGCACATCTTCTTCATCTAGCTCACAACAAGAGCATCATCAGCCTACAGCAAGTCTGAAGACAGAGAACTTTGATAAAGTCACAGTTGAGATTGCTAAAGAGCACATGGGTCTTTTGTCAACATTGGTTAGTTCATATGATGGATTGGTTGCTGGTCAGATCGGCAATCCATATTTGACCAATGATGACTATTCTCAAATTGATCCTGATGATATGGAAAGAATTGACATCATGTGGGCATTAGCTAGTGCAGTTAGAAGAGCTAAGGAGTTTGTGAAGAGGACCGGGAAAGACATCAATCTAAACAAGGAGTCAAAGTTTGGATTTGATATGTCTTCTGTTACATGTTACAACTGTGGTGAGAAGGGTCATTTTGCCAGACAATGCAAGCAGCTGAAGAAAGCTGGAAACAAGAACCCATTTCAACATCAAAAGTCTGCACCTGCTAATTCTGAAAGGCAATTAGTTCCTATTGATTCTTCTTCACCAGCTGGATCTTCATCTTCTGGTAGTAAAGCTTTGATGGTTCAACAAGATGAAGGAGTAAACTGGGACTTTAGATTTAATGCTGATAAGGAAGATCAAGAGAAAGCATGTGTGGCAGAGATTCAGAATTCTGATGATATTGATGAAGAAAACAGTCAGGAAGATTTGTTGGTGATTGATGACAAGACATCAAGTTCAGAATCAGAAAATTTGACGGATTATGACACTCAAGAATCTGATGGAGAAGCTGATGACTCTTCAACTCAATTTGCCTTGATGGCAAACTCTTCTGCTTCTACTGATTCTTCTGAGCAGGTATACACTGATTGTTCATCTTCTCAATCTGATTGTTTCAATTGTGTTGATCTTAGGAGTAAGGTTCTTGCTTATCAGAAGCATAACAGTGATCTGATGACTGATCTCGACCTGTGCATTGAAGCAAACAAAGTTTTAAAATCTAATGAAAAAGATTTTCAAAATAAAATTGATCTTTTAAATCGACAACTGCATGAGGCCGAGATCGCTGTTCTGAACAAGCAAGATGCTATAACTTCTTATCTCAATACCATAAATGAGATCAAGAAGAAATTAGCATTAGTTGAATGTGATTATGAGACTTTAGGTCAGAAGCTCAAGAGCTATGAGAGCTCTTCTTATATCATTGAGCATATGATCAGTAGGGGTACTGATCAAGGGAAGGAACAGGTTAACTATCAAAAGTGTCCTCCACCAATCCTAAATGCCTTTGTCAATACTCCAAATGACAAAGATGTGAAGGATTTTCAAGTTACTACTCCGTTAGTAGTTGATCCAATTAGTCTGAGTAAAAATCAGAGTTCATCTCAGATTAAGGATTCAAGGGTGGATGGAATTGTGGAAGATTGGGTTTCTGATTCCGAGGATGAATCAGAGTATTCATCAAAACAGAGCACTCCTCGGAATCAAACTTCTAATGTCATGAAAGGTGACCCAATCTCCAAATCAAAAATTAACAAAGAATTGTGCTTTGTTAAAGCTTCACAGGGGTCTGAAGCTAATTGTGATACCAAATCAGCTCAGTTTGGTAACAAAGGAAGGACGGGTTTGGGTTTTGAATCAGATTGTCAGAAATCAAATATTTTTAAATCAACTAAAAAGACATTTTCTGATTTGAAACATTTTCATAAAAAAGGTGACAAAGTCTGTTTTGAGTGTGGTGAACCAGGGCATATTGTGAGGTTTTGTCCTCAATTGATCAGACCTAAGGTTGTTCCTTTCAAAACCTTAAAGTCTGCTTTACCAAAACCGGTAAAATTTGTGCCTAAATTTTTTCAACCAAAAACTTCATCTCACACTCAACCTAAGAGTTCAGACAAGGGAAAGGGAAAGTTGGAAAACTTGGTTGTTCCAAATGGGGTTAAAACTAACCAATCAAAATCATCATCCATTTATCTGAAAACCTCTTTTGATAAAAATGCAATTTGGAAAGTTAAATCATCTGAGGTATCTGTTCCACAAATTTCAGATAAACCTATTCCTAAGGGAAAATGGATCGATGTTTGGATCCGAGACTCAATGGGTCAACCCAAGACCGTAAAGGCTTGGGTTCCCAATGTAAACTGATAGTCTCTTTATTGTGCAGGTTGCCCCAAAAGCTGGAGTAAACAACAATTGGATCGTTGATAGTGGGGCTTCCAGACACATGACTGGTGATATTTCTTTGCTCACCAATGTGAACGCAGTTCGAGGTGGCTATGTAGCTTTTGCTGGAGACAAGGGTGGTTTCATTACAGGAGAGGGCATCTTGACAAATGGACAGGTTTCGTTCGATAATGTCAGATATGTCAAACAATTGGAAAACAACCTACTGTCAGTCTCTCAGATTTGTGACAAAGAGTACAAGGTTCTGTTTGATGACTCAAAGTGTTATATTCTCAAGCAAGGTGTGCAGATACCTGAAGATTGGATTTTGATGTCTGCTCCAAGAAAACAAGACTTGTATGTTCTCAATATGGCCACAGCTTCAACTACATCCTCCACAGCTTCATGTTTTATGACTAAGGCAACTGAGAAAGATTCAATCCTTTGGCATAAGAGGATGGGCCATTTGAGTTTGCACAAGATGAATCATCTGGTACACAACAGTTTGGTTGAGGGAGTTAGCTTGAAAAATTTTAAGCTGTCTGATATCTGTGTATCATGCAAGAAAGGAAAGCAGTCTAAGCAGTCTCATAAGCTGAAAAAATATCATTCAATCAATGTTCCTCTTGAGCTTCTCCACATGGATTTGTTTGGTCCAGTGAATCGGAAGAGTATAGCTGGAGATCAATACTGCCTTGTTATTACTGATGAATATTCCAGATACTCTTGGGTCTTCTTTTTGAAAGAGAAATCAGAAACGTTTGATTGCATTCAAGTTCTGGTTACCAAACTTGAATCTCTTTATAAGCTCAAGATTCGTCAATTTCGAACTGATAATGGAACGGAGTTCAAAAATCACAACATGGAGAATTTTTGTAATGCAAAAGGCATCGTGCAACAGTTTAGTGCTCCATACGTCCACAGATGAATGGTGTTGCTGAACGAAAGAATAGGACATTGATTGAGGCTGCTAGAACTATGCTTGCTGATTCTTCACTACCGGTTCAATTCTGGAATGAAGCTGTTGCCAATGCTTGTTACACATTGAACCGGGTCCTTATTGTGAAGAGACATGGAAAAACTTGCTTTGAACTGCTCCATAACCGAAAGCCAAATCTTAAGTATCTAGAACCATTTGGTGCTCCATGCACTATGCTTAAGAAACATGAGCAGGGCAAGTTCAATGAAAAGGTGGAAGAATGGTACTTTCTTGGGTACAGCACTCCAAATAAACGAGTTTACAACATTGCAACTCATAATGTGGAGGAGTGGTACCATGTGGATGTTCAAAAGTATACAATGCCCCCACCTGGAAAAGGGCCAAATTGGATGTTTGACTATTCAAGTCTTTTCGACTCATTCAATATGCCCCCATGTACTCAGATGAAGATGTAGCTGTTCAGATGCTGTATGATGTACAGAATGCCCCCGATGCTACTTTTCAACCTACATCTACATCTGGTCCCTCTACACAGATAAATGATGACAGCTCAGACACAGACGACAATCCTCCAGCTGCTCCTGAACCAGTTGTTGAAAATCTTGTACCTGGTCTTGAGGACTTGAATTTGAATAACTTAGATCCTGAGGTTGAGGTTCCTGCTCATCCTGTTGGAAGAATTAATCGAATTCATCCTCAAGACAACATTATCGGGAGTCCTTTAGATGGAGTGAAGACTCGAAGTCAGATTTCTTCAGGTGGTCTTGCAGACATTCTTGATTTTGCAGATGTAAGCTTTTGTGCTCATTCCCACTTTATATCTCAAGTGGAACCGCGTACCGTCACTGAAGCCCTCAAAGAAGAATCATGGGTAGACGCCATGCAAGAGGAACTTTTGCAGTTCAAGAAGCTAGGGGTCTGGCAACTAGTTGATAAACCCAAAGGTGCAAAAGTCATTGGCACTAGATGGGTTCTTCGTTGCAAAAAGGATGATCACGGGATAATTGTGAGAAACAAGGCTCGTCTGGTGGTTCAAGGATTCAGACAGATAGAGGGATTGGATTATAATGAGGTGTTTGCTCCGGTCGCTCGACTAGAAGCCATTCGTATTTTCCTGGCTTATGCATCCTTCAAAAAGTTCAAGGTTTATCAAATGGATGTAAAGAGCGCGTTCCTTCACGGAGTTATCAGTGAAACAGTGTATGTCAATCAACCTCCCGGATTTGAAGATCCATTGCATCGTGATAAAGTCTACAAGCTAGACAAAGCGTTGTATGGATTGCATCAGGCTCCGAGAGCGTGGTACGAGACACTTTCCACTCACCTTCTGAACAACGGATTCAGAAGAGGTGTCATTGACTGCACTTTATTCATCCGTGAGAAGGACAATGATTTACTCTTGGTACAAGTATATGTGGATGACATAATTTTTGGATCTACCAATGATAATCTATGCAAGGAATTTGAGAGTGTAATGAAAGAAAAATTCGAAATGAGTTCGATGGGAGAAATGAAGTTTTTCTTGGGTTTACAGGTGGATCAGTCTGAGGCAGGGATTTTTATTCATCAAACCAAATACGTTGGTGACATTCTGAGCCGGTTCAGTATGTCTGATGCGAAGCCTGCTGGTACCCCACTGGCGATTAATCACGGGATTACTCCAGATGAAAAGGGGGAGTTAATTGATGCCACTCTGTACCGGGGAATGATCGGATCTCTCATGTATCTCACTGCTTCTCGGCCAGATATCATGTTTGCCACTTGCTTGTGTGCACGTTATCAATCCAAACCAAGAGTATCTCACCTGATTGCTGTCAAAAGGATTATGCGTTATCTGAAGGGTACACCGGAACTTGGATTATGGTACCCTAATGATGATAACTTTGAACTTACTGCATATAGTGATTCAGATTATGGTGGATGCAAAAGAGATTTCAAGTCAACATCTGCAGGATGTCAGTTCTTTGGAAACCGATTGGTCACCTGGCAGTGCAAGAAGCAGACGTCGGTGTCTACTTCAACCTGTGAAGCTGAATATATTGCTGCTGCTAGTTGCTGTTCACAAATCATCTAGATTCAACAGCAACTCAGGGACTATGGGTTACATTTTTCTAGCACTCCT
The DNA here is from genome assembly GCA_009363875.1 of Mikania micrantha. Classification (NCBI taxonomy): domain Eukaryota; kingdom Viridiplantae; phylum Streptophyta; class Magnoliopsida; order Asterales; family Asteraceae; genus Mikania; species Mikania micrantha. Next base: position 40,562,258 of record CM018691.1, on the reverse strand, counting down.
ATTTATGTTGATAATACTGCCGCCATTGCTGTCACTGAAAATCCAGTTCAGCACTCCAAAACCAAACACATCGACATAAAATATCACTTCATACGTGATTGTTTTGAAAAGAAATTAATCGATGTGGTTAAGATTCACACTGATCACCAAAAAGCCGATCTTTTTACTAAAGCTTTTGATAAACCCAGATTTTTATATCTGTTATCGGCTAATGGTGTTTTCCAAAAGGATGAAGTTCAATACTCATCTGAGTCTAACAAGTGATCATCATTTTACTTAGATAGTTTTTCTTTATTTCTAGTATTTTCATTTTCTCTTGTATATTTAACTTTTATTATCAAAAACACAAAAAGATTTTCTATTTTTAGGTTTTTAGGGGGAGATATAGAAAATTTGAAAAACCAAAAACAATAGAAAATTTGAAAAACCAAAAACAATAGAAAATTAAAAATGAGACAGTCTTGTTTTATAGAATAGCACATTGATTTCATCATGTCTTAGAAGCAGAAATGAATGCATGAACTAAAATCACAAGAAAATAATGATGGGATGTACTGATAGGCTGGCTATACAAAATAAATAAACAACTTATGAGAACTTAGAAAGTTTGATTTGTGGGATCCATCTCATTAAGGCTTTTGAGTGAGAAATGGTTCTTGACTCAAATCAAGCATACACCTGTCATCATGGAATAAAATGAGGTTTCATTCAAAGAAAAATAAAGGCAAGCTGGTATTAAGCTTGAGGAAAATCAAAGACAAGCTGGTATTAAGCTTAGTCAAGAAAAACTAAAAACAAGCTGGTATTAAGCTTGAAGAAAACCTAATGCAAGCTGGTATTAAGCTTGAGAAAAACTTAAACTAATAAAGTTCGATTCCATACATGTGCCATATTGCTGGGACGAACCTAGCTGAAGCCATCCATTTGGATAGAACAAGAAAAACACAAAAAGATAATAAATGATTGAATCTCATTGAATTCATGATGACTGGTATTAAGATATGCTGAAATGAGTTTTGAACTTATTTTGATCTTGATTGATGAAATGAATTGGGGAACTCAATCAGAAAATATGAGTAATCATTTAGTTTGTTTAAGAGTTGTGTATTGTTCAGTTTAAATTTGGAAAAATATATCAGTAATCGTATCAAAATTGAAATTGTGATTGAAGCAAAGCATTCATTGAAGGTTATATGATGTGATCAGAGATATGTGTTATCTTATTAATGGGCTTTTCACAAAAATATGTGTTTACTTGCTTTTAATTTGTGTTTGTACATTTGTTTGGTTGTTTCAGAAAAATACAAAAAGATTTTCTATTTTCAATTTTGTTTTAGATGATCATTTGTAGATTCGGATGTCTGTCATCTCTGAATCCTGAACCAACTAGACATATCTTCATAAATAGTTAAAAGTTTGGTGCTCAAAATGTCAAATTCTTGAAATTTTGGAGTTTTGGAGAAGTTCATCTCTCATTCGTACGAATGAGAGGCAGAATGGACTCATTCGGACGAATGAGAATGAGTCATTCGACCGAATAAGCTACTCAGAATGAACTTCATTCGACGAATGAAGAGTGTCGAATGTCTCATTCGACATTCTCATTCGGCGAATGAACTTCACCGAATGACTCAGTCGCCACTTTCATTCGGCGAATGGAACAGAGGCTATGTGACCTTTCGCCTAGCTCATTCGGCGAATGAGTATACAGTATTTAACTGTGGTTCGGCCGAATGAGGGTCATTCGACCATTTCCTCTTTCGTGATATCAGTTAAACCTCATTCGGCGAAACACACACTTTCACTCTATATTCGATTTCTTGTGACTTTGATAGATCCTGCTTCTGATAATCAACTTATACTTATTCTCAGGTATATGGAGATCAAGTTTCAGCCAATTTCATCCATGAAATCATGTCAAACCGATTGACATTTAGGGTTTTAGGGTTTTGAAAATATCAAGTATTAAAAATGCTAATCGGTCGATTCTGAGGATTGTTTACCAGATTTTTTGGATTGATTTGAGATTTTGGACAAAGGGATTTTGAACTCAGTGAAATTGCCGAATGTCGTCATTCGGCGAATGACTCATTCGGCGAATGAACCTCATTCGACGAATGGATCATTCGGCGAATGACTAGTCATACTCATGTCTCATTCGACGAATGAGAGTCATTCGACGAATGAACCTCATTCGACAGTTGACTCATTCGGCGAATGGTGTTCATTCGGCATATCAGATAACAGTGAATCTGATTTTTGTTAAACTTCAGTGTTTGATTGAGTATCTTGTACTGACATGTGTATTTCTTGTATTGTGCAGTATGGCAGGATACAAATCAGTTCCTAAGCACAACATCTGTGCTCATCTTGACTTGACTACCCCGAACGCGAAGCACTACGCAGATATCACATTCTTGAGGCGTTCTAGGATCTTCACAGCCATATCGACAGTTCATGTGCCCTACTTATCACATCAGCAGGATTTCTGGTCATCAGATGATATCGATTGTGAGGCCGAGCCTACAGTCATACGGGGCAAGGTCAGGGGTCAGGATGTTGTGATTTCTGCTGAGCATATACGGAGAATCTGTGGTTTTCAAGACTCTCCGGATCATCCTGCTTTACTTGACAGATTCTTAGTTCGTGGATTCTTTCTCCGATGCAAGTACGAGGGAGATATTGGAGCCGGGATTCTGAACAAGGTGTTCATGTCCCCGCAGTTCAAGTACTTGGCTCATGTACTAGTTCACTGCCTTGGTTCGAGGAGAGGGGGTTTTGATGACATGCGAGAGACCATTCAGTGCGCATTTGCTGCTTTGGTGCTCAACAAACCATTCAACTTCTCCGAGATGGTTTTCATACACATGAAGGAGAATGTGGGGCTTAAAGGTGACAAGAAGTTCCTGATGTACCCTAGGTTTATACAGCAGATTATTGATGCCCAGATTCCAGATCTTCCAAAGCTTAATGCTGACATCATTCGATTGGAGCACATGAATGACATAACTCTCAACAGAGTTTTGTCATACAGAGGGAAGGAGAGGAAGCCCTCTACGAGATCTCTATTTGGTCACCTCTCTCAACCCGATTACAGGGCCCCGGCTGGTAGAAGATGGAGACACGATAACTCTGACTCAGATGTGGAGGACATTGTGGTTCCGGCTGGTGATGATGATAGTGATGGTGAGGATGGAGATGGTGGTGCAGGCCCGAGTGGTGCTGGTGTTGATGTGAGCACAGTGGATGTGAGCACTGTTTCTGTTGAGAGTTCAGGGGCTGGGGAGATGACATCAGTACACATAACCACTGCTGCTTCAGAGAGTATGGTTGATGTTGCTGTTTCTGGTGCTGGTGGTGCTGTTGATGTGTCAACAGCACAGGAGGAGGATGTGGATATAGACTCGCTGATGGATTTGGACTTTTTGACCACTACTACATCCTCAGTGACTGCTCCTCTCGATGTTTCAGTACCACATTCCTCAGGCGATAGTGATGAGTCTGATGACTCTAGTGATGGTGGTGAGGGTGCTGTCGGTGATGGTGACGACGAGAGCACCGATTCTGATGATGTTCTGGAGAAGGGTTATGAGAGAGTGATGGTGGGAGGAAAGTTGGTGGTCAGGAAGAGGAAGAGGACTGATGATGACTTGGAGGAGATCACTGACCCATCATTTATTCCGGAGTTTGACTTATCTCCACCTCCAAGGTCATCTGCTCCTGCTTCCACAGCAGTGATGGTTTCTGCTGGACCTTCCACCTTATCCAGAGCCGGTAGGGGAAAGAGATCCCGATTCTCTTTCCAAAGGAGGTCAGAACTGACATCAGCTGCTACAACTACTGTCACATCAGTAGCAGCTGTGTCAGTTTCTTCACTGACAAGGACAAGGGCTATTCATACTCAGGCTACTACTGCCCCTCTGTCCACTCCTTTTGTTCGCGAGCCAGTTTATGTTACTGCTTCCTCTGGCCCATCCACAGTCCGTGCTGATGTTTATATACCTACTGTTTCAGTTGTGGATCAGCTTAGCACACTGAACAATATGGTCTTGAGACTGATGGAGAGGAGCATGGAGCAAGAGAGGAAGAACAAGGAGCAAGAGTTGGTTATTGCTCAACTGACCAGGAGGATCGAAGAGCAGGATACTCTGCTTCTTCAGGCTGCAGACCAAAGGGCTGACTTGAGGGCCAGGTCTGCACAACAGGAGGAACATATCCTGAAGTACATAGACGAGCACAACCAGCTGGCTATGACAGCCTCTGGTTTTAGCGATCGGATCCTGCAACTCGAGTCTGAGAATGCTCGCCTAGCTGGACTCGTCGAGGGTTCAAAGGAGAGTACTCCCAGACTTGAGGGAGTTGAGGATCCTTCCGATGATTCAGACAAAGAAGAAGATGAAGAAGAGTCTGAGGAGGAACAAGTGGATTACGAGGATTCTGAAAAGGATGAAGAATCAGATGAAGAATCAGATGAAGATGATGAAGATGATGATGAAGGTAAAAATGGATCAGGGAGTGGGTCTGGAGAATCATCGGGCACTGATGATGATGATGATGATGACAACAATGATGATAAAGCTCCTCCCACATCCGAGATCAGGTCTAAGAAGGCCAATGACAAGAAGGCTCAGGCTCCTCCTCCTTCGTCTCCATCAAAGACTGCAGAGCCAGAAGCTACTGAGGAAGTCCAAGCTGTGCCTTTGAGACGTCAACTTGACGAGACACTTACCATGATCTTAGACGCTCAAGGCATCATACAGCACTCAGTGAGCTACGACAAGGAGGAGGGTGAGATCATACATTGCTTATCTAAGGAGCAAATAGCCGAGCTGTTCAGGTTGAATCCTGATGAGGTCGTCACTGAGGACACCTCTGTACCCAGTACCGAAGAGCCCGAACCAGAAATCTTTGATGATGTAGATGAAGTCATTTTGGAAGACATCACCGAAGAAGAATACCCCAAGTATACATCGGCTGAAGACGAGCTGCCTACATTCACTGAGCCATTTGATCAAGAAACAGAGGATCTCTTGGTCAGATATTTAGAAGAACAAGTAGAGGCTAGCAAGGCTGAAGCTGATGATTTAAAGAAAAGAAAAGAAGAATGGGCTGCGTACTGGGAGGTTTTGAAGAAACAAAGCACAGAGAAGATGCCAGCCACACACAAGAAAGTCTACAGGACCAAAGGCTATAAAGCTGGAGGTCAGATACTCAGCTGGGCATACTTCCATGATCTTGGGTGCTACGCAGTAAAGAGGGAAAAGGGAATAGACTACTTCAAACACCCGCATGATTTCAAGACGTTGCCTGGATTCGAAGTCAATCAACTAGCACGTCTGAAGATGCTATACTGTGAAGACTCCGGGATGTCTGCTTGGTTCTCTCGACAAATCAAGTATGAATACCGGAAGAGATGGGTGAACTTTCAGCCACAGCAACCAGAGAGGTACTACTTGCCAGAGATAGATGGGGATACCCGGAAGCATAAAGTGATCCTGAAGTGGCTTCCCCCTAAAGTCATGAAGAAGATTCCTCTACGGAAGATGCGTCAAGACTTTATGGATGGCTTCCGATGGTGGTACTATGACGGGAGAACCGGTGAAGCTGTGATTGTGTTATGCAAAGACAAGAAATGGGAAACTATCAGAGTTTTTGATCCCATGTGGCTGACCAATCTATCACTGAATGATGTCAAAGCTTTCTTTCGACATCAGATTTTCTTCAATGTACAGGATATGGAGCAGGCTCTTCAGTACATGAGAGTTATTCGTCTCTGCATCTGCTTAAAGGTTCACGCTGGTGCTGATTGGAAGGCTATTTCAGACAAGCTTGCTAAGAAAGACACTCCAAAGAGTTGAACTAGGTCCAAGGGGGAGTTTGTTGATACACGTTTTTGTCCCTAATTCAGTTCTGTAATTCTTATCATGTAATTATTCAAAGTATTAATGGAAGTTGTCTTTATATCTAATTCATCATGTTTATTTCTATTGATTATTGTCTATTAATGTTTATCTAATTGTTTGATTTGATTATAAACTGTTTGAGTATGAAGTTTACTCATTCGGCCGAATGACTCTAGGATGAAGTCATTCGGCGAATGAAGGTTATAACGAATGTCTGAGTTCAGAATGAGTCATTCGTCGAATGACTCATTCGAATGACTGCTCATTCGAACTTAGTCATTCGCCGAATGAGCTGCTTCGGCCACTCATTCGGCCGAATGACTACAGCCTATATATAGATGTTCAAATCATTTCAAAACTAACTTTTCAGAGCCCTCCTTCTTCCCTAGCACTCAAGTGTCAAAACCCTTGAAGATCTGAGTGGTTCCTGATCATCCAAGTTCGATTCTCAACCCGTGGTGTTCGATTGTTGCTTCCAAGTTGTTTCTACAGCCTCGGATCACCACGGTTCCTGTTGGTTTCGATTGGAAAACCCTGGAATAGGATTCCGCACTATCCCAGAGGTTGTCGAGTAGTTTTTCATTGGATTCGGATTGTTTCCGAGCTCCAAATCGGTCCAACAACAATTCCTTGGTTTGGCGGGTTACTACCGACGATTCATTGAGGGATTCTCGAAGATCGCCCAACCACTTACAACTCTTACACATAAGGGAACAAAGTGTAACTGGACGGATAAACAGGAAACTGCAATCCAGTTATTGAAACAGAAACTTTGCACCACACCGATTCTGTCCTTACCGGAAGGGACGGAAGATTTTGTGGTGTATTGTGATGCATCTGCACAAGGTTTGGGATGTGTGTTGATGCAACGTGATAAAGTGATTGCTTATGCTTCCAGACAACTAAGAACGCACGAAAAGAATTACACTACTCATGACTTGGAGTTAGGAGCAGTGGTTTTTGCTTTGAAGATTTGGAGGCATTACTTGTATGGAACTAAGTGTACTATTTATACTGATCATAAGAGTTTGCAACATATCTTTGATCAAAAGGAGCTTAATATGAGGCAACGACGATGGGTTGAATTGTTGAACGATTATGAGTGTGCGATTAAGTATCACCCGGGAAAGGCTAATGTGGTAGCCGATGCTTTAAGCAGAAAGGAAACTTCAACAAGACCGGTTCGTGCACTTATGATGACGATACATACCGACTTACCTGACAAGGTACACAGTGCTCAGATCGAGGCTTTGAAAACGGAAAACTTAGTACAGGAATCGTTGCGAGGAATGGAAACACAGTTGGATGTCAAGTCTGACGGAATTCGTTATTTCATTGATAGACTTTGGATACCTTTGTATGGAGGTTTAAGGGAACTCGTGATGGACGAAGCGCACAAGTCCAGATATTCAGTCCATCCGGGATCAGACAAGATGTACCATGACTTGAAGGCATTGTATTGGTGGCCTCACATGAAAGCCGACATTCCTAAGTACGTTAGCAAATGTTTGACTTGTTCGAAAGTCAAAGTTGAATACCAGAAGCCATCTGGTTTACTGCAACAACCAGAGATACCGATGTGGAAATGGGAACAGATTTCGATGGACTTCATTACTAAGTTACCCCGTACACCGAGTGGTTGTGATACGATATGGGTAATTGTCGATCGATTAACGAAATCTGCACACTTCTTAGCAATCAAAGAAACTGATAAGATGGAGAAACTGACTCGCATTTACATCAAGGAAGTAGTAGCACGACATGGTGTGCCAATCTCTATCATATCAGATCGGGATGCCCGGTTTACTTCTAACTTTTGGAAATCTCTTCAAAAGTCATTGGGGACTCGCTTGGATATGAGTACCGCCTATCATCCACAGACCGACGGTCAAAGTGAACGTACGATTCAAACGCTCGAGGATATGTTACGAGCTTGTGTAATTGACTTTGGTGATAGCTGGGAGAATCATTTACCGTTGGTGGAATTCTCTTACAATAATAGTTATCATACAAGTATTCAAGCAGCACCGTTTGAAGCTTTGTATGGTCGCAAATGTCGTTCACCAGTTTGTTGGGCTGAGATTGGAGACAGTCAGATTACAGGTCCTGAACTAGTGCACGAGACGACAGAGAAGATAGTTCAAATCCGGAACCGTATGGCAGCGGCTCGGGATCGACAGAAGAGTTATGCAGACAAACGTCGCAAGCCGTTGGAATTTCAAGTAGGTGATCGAGTTCTTCTAAAAGTATCGCCTTGGAAAGGTGTGATACGATTCGGCAAGCGCGGGAAGCTTAGTCCACGTTACGTAGGACCTTTTGAGATCTTGAAAAGGATTGGTCCGATTGCGTATCAACTCAAACTACCAGATGAACTCAGTGGAGTTCATGATGTGTTTCATGTGTCGAACTTAAAGAAATGTCTTTCTGACGAGACATTGATTGTACCGTTGGAAGAAATACAAGTAGATGAACAGTTACGATTCATTGAAGAACCGGCAGAAATCATGGATCGAGAAGTCAAACAATTGAAGCAAAGCAAGATTCCGATAATCAAAGTCCGATGGAATTCAAGACGTGGTCCTGAATTTACATGGGAACGGGAAGATCAAATGATGAAGAAATATCCTCATCTATTTAAAACAGCTACTACCAACACTGAGAGCGCACGTTAAATTTCGGGACGAAATTTCCTTCAACAAGGGGATGACGTAATGCTTTCACACATCAACATTGCAAATTTCAAACTGTAAGCACAAACATTTTATTTATTCAATTGATTTTGTTACAAACATTTGTGCTACATTACATTCTATATATTTTATGTGCTACATTTCATATGTTACATGATATTGTAGTACATACATGATTGATTACACACATTTTGCTATGTGAGGGGTTGCATAGTACAAACAGTTACAGAAACTCACTCACTATGTGTGAGGTTACACAACACAGTATGATCAAACACAAACAGTCACAGTTAGGTGAACTAACTAGTGTACACGCAAACAGTCACATTGAACAATCACAATTGAGTTGTGATGTTGCAAGCATTAGACTTTGTGTGGGAGTACACACAAGCACACAGAATGATCAAATTACACTAACACGTACGATTTAAACTCGTAAGTAGTTTCCTAACTACTCCTAACACTTGCTAATTTTCGGGACGAAAATTCCTTCAACAAGGGGATGATGTGACAATCCGACTTTTCGAGTTAACCTCGTTAACCCTCGTAGGCCTAATAAGGCCAATAAAAGCCCAATAAGGTCAAAGAAGGCCCAACAAGGCCAAGGAAGGCCCGGTAAGGCCCAATGAAGTCTATGAAGGCCCAACAAAGTCTAGTAGGCCCAATAAGATCAGTTTAGGTCCAATGGAAACAAGGAAGGCCACTGAGGCCCAAGTAGGCCCACTAACACCAAAGTAGGCCCAATTATATTCTCTGAGGCCAATGAGTCCAAGATAGGTTCAATAGTATTTAGGAGACTCAATTGGGTTAACCTAGCCCAATAATGTCTCAATTGGCCCAATTTATACCAAATTGGGAATTTGGTTTAATTTTATTAACCGAAAACTAAGGAAATCATAGGAAATCAATCCATCTTAAATAATTGGGAACCAAATGGATTAAATTGGTTACATAACACTTCTATTGCAAAGATTGAATGATAAATTTTTGGAATACTAGGTCGAACATCAAAACAACAAAGATTTGGAGTGTATTTTAATTAAAATTTGTAATTTTGACTTTGTGAAGTCAAAATTCGTCACATTCAATGGGTAACCCAAGAGCCCAATGTAAATTCGAGTTAATAGTCAAGTTAAACGGTATTAATCATTACTAGGATGATAATTATCATCAATGAACCGTTTAATTTCATGATTAATATCGAATTAAAACTCACATCACACTCAAGAGCCGTAACCGTTATCAATGGGTATAAAATTCGCACAATTCGACTTCACTTCTTGCAATTGAACCTACAGAAATTCTAATCGGCCCTCTCAGAGTATTTCGCACATCACAATTCGGTCCTGACAGTTCGAGATTGAAGATTTTGGTTTTGGAGTGATCGAAATCGAAGCCTGTAGTCGAATTAGCACGATTCTACATTAATCCAGGTAAATATTCACTTCTACATGATCTGAATAACTCGACTAAACAAATCCCTATGATACTTTCAGGTTCTAATATCAAATTTTACGGATTCGATTATTAGGGTTCATCTAAGAATCGGTTTTGGGGGTTTTTAATCATATGAGCTTTAAAATCGAATTAATTATCACCTCTAGTTTCAGAAGGCTTCGCATAAGCTAAACCATGTATCAATTTCATTGAGTTACAACGATTTGATGTAGTTCAATTCTAGGGTTCTAAGTGAAAACGTATTTGGGGGTTTCGATTTAGAATGAGTCAGGAATCAAATTAATTACTATCCTTAGTTTCAGAGAACCCCGATTAACAAAACCTGTATGTGAATTTCGTGAAAGAATATAGAATTGTAAGAATTCGACAATTAGGGTTTTCGGTTAAGAACAGTTTGGGGTTTTTAGCTTAAAAGAGTATAATAGTCGAATTAATTAGTACAGAAGCATCCGAAATGCTAGGATAAAGGAAAACCCTATGAATTTAAGGTGTAACATAATAGAATTTGAACTGATTGAATTGTGAACATTGTGTTTTCATTCGATCCGTAGAGAATGTCGATTCATCGAAGTTTGTTGATTAAAAATCAAATTAAAACTTGGATTAGACTCGATTGAGTTATAGGGATGAAAACCCTATGGTTTTAGTTTCAATGGTGATCGAGATCGGGGTCAATTTGGATTCATTGTGTTCGGTTAAAAATTGGCAAGAGGAATCAGTTTGGGTTGTGGTTAAAAGAATTAATTGGGCCACTTGGTTGCAATTGTGGAGTTAGCCGGATTGGTAGCATGAGGGTGTGTAGAGTTGGAGGTCACGGGTTCGAACCCGGGCCCCAACTGTTTTTGAAATTTAAACCATTTTTAATGTTTTACTCATAAATTTCTCATTTTAAATCCATTTTAACCCGTTCGAGTTGCGTTGTAACCGTAACAGGAATACGAACACATTGGGATGTTAAAATCCATATTTTAATACGAAAACGAAATCGCGTATAATTACGTTTAATTAAATAAAATCGTATGTGATTTTTATTTAAACGATTTCAAAAGCACGCGTATACACGTATGCACATTCTTAACACTCTAACATACGTGTGTTGACACGTATGTGATTTCAAGCACAAAACGATTATTCGAATAACACTAGGTTATTGTTTAAACACAGATTCTTCGTAGAAGGATTTCTTACACGAGCTTTTAGTGTGTGATCATTCTGCTAAAATCAAAGGTGCGTACACGGCCCCTTTCCTAGTTTAAACTGTTTTGGGGGAGAAAACATGTGCAACAAACTATTTTTAGATACATATCACTTGCATGAGTTAGCTGTTTACATTATGTGACAACATAGCAACTTGAAAGTCCTTACACACCTCGAACCGTTTAGTTTGCTGTAACGCAAAGCGTGGTAGTTGGAAATAGATCTATTAGGTTTTACAAACCTCACCTGGTAGGTGGGATCTACGCAGGTGTTTGACTGACCAAACACGATTTTACTATTGTTGTGCTAGACAATAGTGGCAAGGCAAAAACATGCTATAGCATGGCAATTCGTCAGCTTCGGTGTCGAACATTTATGTAAATAGTTTATATGACTAGCTATCATGACTGTGCATGTGTGATTATGTTATCTACAACTTGTTATTCAAACTGTTGTTTTGAACACTGTGATTATTTAAAACCTGTGTTATGCACCAACCTTTGTGTTGACTTGATTTACATGTTTTTTCAGGACGCTAAGGCGCGCGTTAAAGCTGGCATGGACTAGGAGATAGAGTCTCATGCATTTTAAACATTTTGAATATTTGAATTTGAAAATTTAAATATTTTGTTTTGTAATGTTTACTTTACAATTGTTATTGGTTTTAAACGCTTCCGCAACTTTTGAAAACTCTGATGTAATGTTTAAAGACAAAGTATATTTTGAAAATTCATATAGAGGTCTTTGTTATGTCTAATGATCTGAGATCCTGGTTTGTCACGTTCCCAAACGGTATGATTTCGTTAGTTGAAATTTGGGGGTGTGACAGATTGGTATCAGAGCCATTGGTTATAGCGAACTAGGTTTGCATTTGTAGACTTAGACTATGACTGTTAGACATTTGACACATCTGCTTATACATATTGCTTAGAAATTACATATGACATTATGTAATTGACTTGTTTACATATTCCATGGCACTGCATTTACATATGGTATTATGTAACAGGCATGGCATCATCATCGGTACCTTATATTATTATTGATGATTCCGAGGACGAGGAGCCGATAGTTCCGGCACCACCGTCATCACCACCACCACCTATTCCACCACCTCCACCATATGAGCAGGATGACTCAGATCCGGAGGAGGATCCGGACGAGGACCCAGAGGAGGATCCAGACGAGGATCCAGACGAGGATCCAGAGGAGGATCCAGACGAGGATCCGGACGAGGATCCGGAGGAGGAGTCAGAGGAGGGCATTCAGCAGATCCCTGCTGAGGGACCTTCTACACATTCACCACCAGTACTAGATGCTCCTGAGCCTAAGAGGCAAAGGACGGACGCTGAGGAGATCGCCAAACTGCGCGAGGATCTGGATGTAGCAGAAGATAGGATCATACAGAGATCTCAGGAACTATGGGATGCTATTGAGAGGCAAGAGGAACTTGCCCATTTGGTTCATGATATGCGGGATGAGATGATCAATTTGATTGGTCGTCTAGAAGAGTCAGAGAACCAAGAGGAGATTTTGGCGGGCAGGGTTGAAGCCTTGGAAGATTTAGTGGCCTCTGAGAATGAGGAACAGGATGGGGATGAGGAGGAGGAACCAGCACCAGTTGTTGAGTCCGATCCTGAATCCACTGTTGAGGACGATTGATTTCTTTTCTTTTCTTTCTTGTTTTGTTTAAACTTATTAGGAACGGGTTGTGTTCCTACATTAGTAGTTTGAAAAAGTATGTTTCATTTCAAAAGTATTGTACTCAAAGAAAGTTCTATCTATTGAAGAGTTATTATTTATTTCCAACAATTGTGTTAAATTATATTACATGTTGTGTTTGTTGTTTTACTTACACATTTCACATTAGGCCTTGCAAGCATACTAACACTTCTTGTAAATAGGAAACAAATGGCTGAGGGAAACGTTCACATGACAGTCGCTGAGCTCAATGAGCTAATTAATAGCAGAGTCGCTGAGGCTATTGCACAGTATGCTCAGACACATAACACAGGACCACATGGTCCAGCTGGGGGATTGGTTAACCCACAAGTCTGCACGTTCAAGATGTTCTTGGACTGCAAACCTCACAATTTCAAAGGGTCGAAGGGGGCCATTGGACTCCTTCGGTGGATTGAAAAGGCTGAGTCGGTGTTTGAAATGTGCAACTGCCCCAACGAGAGCAAAGTGAAGTTTATAACGGGAACATTGGAGGGTCCAGCATTAACCTGGTGGAACTCGAATGTTCAGACTCTGGGATTGGGTGAGGCAAATGCCTTAACATGGAATGAATTCAAAACTTTACTGCGAGAGGAGTACTGTCCTCGCAGTGAAATGCAGAAGTTGGAAGAGGAATATTGGCACCTCAAGATGGAGGGGTCAAACATTGAAGAGTACACAACCAGGTCACACGAGTTGGCCAGACTGCTACCACACATGGCTACTCCAGCCAGTAAGTGGATTGAAAGGTACATTGGAGGACTAGTGCCTCAGATTCAGGGGTTGGTGACTTCAGCAAATCCCACCACCATCCAACAAGCTGTTCGTTTAGCGCATCAGCTTACTGATCAGGCAGTGTTACAGGGGACTCTGCCTAAACGAACATCTGCTACCAAGGTGGGAGATCATAAGAGAAAGTGGGAAGGTAACAACTTCAAGGGTAACAACCAACAGTCATATCAACAAAACCGGAAACAAGACACAAACAAGTCTTATCATGGTTCAAACAGTGGTCAGCAATCATCATCATCGGGGGGTTATATTGGCAAACACCCCAAGTGCAACAGGTGTGGTTACCATCATGCATGTAACCAATGTGAGAGAGCTAAGTGCCAGAGGTGTGGCAAGATTGGGCATGCGGCTAAGGATTGTCGCGGGGAGCTAAGAACAACAACAACCAGAACAATAACCAGAACAACGCTCAGAAGGGTTGTTTTGAGTGTGGCAAAATGGGGCATTTTAAGAAAGATTGCCCACAGCTCAGGAAAGGCGGGGACAATAATGCCAATGGCAATGGAAATGGCAACGGTAATGGAAATGGCACCAACAACGACAACAACAATAACAACCACAACAACAACAATGGTGCTAGGGGCAGGGCGTTTGTGATTGGAGGACGTCAAGCGCGGGAGGATCCCAACATTGTCACGGGTACGTTCCTCTTAAATAATCACTATGCCTCTCTGTTATTTGACACTGGTGCCGATCAGAGTTTTGTATCTAGTTCACTTGCTAAGTTGCTAAATGTTAGTCCCACTGCCTTAGATAGTTCCTACATTGTGGAATTAGTTGATGGTAAGTTAATAGTAGTGGAAAATATCCTTAAGAGATGTATCCTTGATTTGATGGGTCAAACATTAGAGATTGACCTTATGCCTATTGCCTTAGGCAGTTTTGATGTAGTTATTGGCATGGACTGGTTGTCCAAGAACCAGGCTGAAATCGTATGCCATGAAAAGATTGTTTGCATACCTCTTCCGCAGGGAGAGACATTATATGTACAAGGCGAGAAAAGCAGTACGCCACTGCGTCTCATATCTTGTATGAAAGCACACAAATGTCTGCGGAAAGGTCATACGGCAGTTATAGCACTTATAACTGAAAAGCCGGTAGCTGAGAAGAAGCTTGAAGATATACCTGTAGTTTGTGAATTTCCGGACGTGTTTCCAGAAGACTTGCCGGGATTACCGGCTATCAGACAGGTGGAATTCCGAATCGATCTTACACCAGATGCAGCACCGATAGCTAGGGCGCCTTATCGACTTGCACCGTCAGAGATGCAAGAGTTATCCACGCAATTGCAAGAGTTGTTGGATAAGGGTTTCATACGACCTAGTTTTTCACCATGGGGAGCTCCAGTTTTGTTTGTCAAGAAGAAGGGCGGGACTTTCCGTATGTGTATCGATTACCGGGAATTGAATAAGGTTACTATCAAGAACCGGTATCCGTTACCCAGAATTGATGATCTGTTCGATCAATTGCAAGGTTCAAGTTATTACTCGAAGATTGATCTCAGATCGGGTTATCATCAACTAAGAGTCCAGGAGGAGGATATACCGAAGACAGCATTCAGGACACGATATGGCCATTTTGAGTTCTTGGTCATGCCATTTGGGTTGACAAACGCTCCAGCTGTATTCATGGATCTCATGAATCGTGTTTGTAAACCTTATCTTGATAAGTTTGTCATTGTTTTCATTGATGACATTCTCATCTATTCACAATCTGAGGAGGAGCACGCTGAACATCTTCGATTACTGCTAGAGCTATTGAAACAAGAACAACTGTACGCTAAGTTCTCGAAATGTGATTTCTGGATGCGAGAAGTACAGTTCTTGGGGCATATAGTTAATGAAAAGGGTATACATGTTGATCCAGCGAAGATTGAAGCGATTAAGAATTGGGAAGCGCCAAAGACCCCTACCGAGGTACGACAATTCCTTGGTTTGGCGGGTTACTACCGACGATTCATTGAGGGATTCTCAAAGATCGCCCAACCACTTACAGCTCTTACACATAAGGGAACAAAGTATAACTGGACGGATAAACAGGAAACTGCAATCCAGTTATTGAAACAGAAACTTTGCACCACACCGATTCTGTCCTTACCGGAAGGGACGGAAGATTTTGTGGTGTATTGTGATGCATCTGCACAAGGTTTGGGATGTGTGTTGATGCAACGTGATAAAGTGATCGCTTATGCTTCCAGACAACTAAGAACGCACGAAATGAATTACACTACTCATGACTTGGAGTTAGGAGCAGTGGTTTTTGCTTTGAAGATTTGGAGGCATTACTTGTATGGAACTAAGTGTACTATTTATACTGATCATAAGAGTTTGCAACATATCTTTGATCAGAAGGAGCTTAATATGAGGCAACGACGATGGGTTGAATTGTTGTTGAATTGTTGAACGATTATGAGTGTGCGATTAAGTATCACCCGGGAAAGGCTAATGTGGTAGCCGATGCTTTAAGCAGAAAGGAAACTTCAACAAGACGGGTTCGTGCACTTATGATGACGATACATACCGACTTACCTGACAAGGTACACAGTGCTCAGATCGAGGCTTTGAAAACGGAAAACTTAGTACAGGAATCGTTGCGAGGAATGGAAACACAGTTGGATGTCAAGTCTGACGGAATTCGTTATTTCATTGATAGACTTTGGATACCTTTGTATGGAGGTTTAAGGGAACTCGTGATGGATGAAGCGCACAAGTCCAGATATTCAGTCCATCCGGGATCAGACAAGATGTACCATGACTTGAAGGCATTGTATTGGTGGCCTCACATGAAAGCCGACATTGCTAAGTACGTTAGCAAATGTTTGACTTGTTCGAAAGTCAAAGTTGAATACCAGAAGCCATCTGGTTTACTGCAACAACCAGAGATACTGATGTGGAAATGGGAACAGATTTCGATGGACTTCATTACTAAGTTACCCCGTACACCGAGTGGTTGTGATACGATATGGGTAATTGTCGATCGATTAACGAAATCTGCACACTTCTTAGCAATCAAAGAAACTGATAAGATGGAGAAACTGACTCGCATTTACATCAAGGAAGTAGTAGCACGACATGGTGTGCCAATCTCTATCATATCAGATCGGGATGCCCGGTTTACTTCTAACTTTTGGAAATCTCTTCATAAGTCATTGGGGACTCGCTTGGATATGAGTACCGCCTATCATCCACAGACCGACGGTCAAAGTGAACGTACGATTCAAACGCTCGAGGATATGTTACGAGCTTGTGTAATTGACTTTGGTGATAGCTGGGAGAATCATTTACCGTTGGTGGAATTCTCTTACAATAATAGTTATCATACAAGTATTCAAGCAGCACCGTTTGAAGCTTTGTATGGTCGCAAATGTCGTTCACCAGTTTGTTGGGCTGAGATTGGAGACAGTCAGATTACAGGTCCTGAACTAGTGCACGAGACGACAGAGAAGATAGTTCAAATCCGGAACCGTATGGCAGCGGCTCGGGATCGACAGAAGAGTTATGCAAACAAACGTCGCAAGCCGTTGAAATTTCAAGTAGGTGATCGAGTTCTTCTAAAAGTATCGCCTTGGAAATGTGTGATACGATTCGGCAAGCGCGGGAAGGTTTGTCCACGTTACGTAGGACCTTTTGAGATCCTGAAAAGGATTGGTCCGGTTGCGTATCAACTCAAACTACCAGATGAACTTAGTGGAGTTCATGATGTGTTTTATGTGTCGAACTTAAAGAAATGTCTTTCTGACGAGACATTGATTGTACCGTTGGAATAAATACAAGTAGATGAACAGTTACGATTCATTGAAGAACCGGCAGAAATCATGGATCGAGAAGTCAAACAATTGAAGCAAAGCAAGATTCCGATAGTCAAAGTCCGATGGAATTCAAGACGTGGTCCTGAATTTACATGGGAACGGGAAGATCAAATGATGAAGAAATATCCTCATCTATTTAAAACAGCTACTACCAACACTGAGAGCGCACGTTAAATTTCGGGACGAAATTTCCTTCAACAAGGGGATGACGTAATGCTTTCACACATCAACATTGCAAATTTCAAACTGTACGCACAAACATTTTATTTATTCAATTGATTTTGTTACAAACATTTGTGCTACATTACATTCTATATATTTTATGTGCTACATTTCATATGTTACATGATATGGTAGTACATACATGATTGATTACACACATTTTGCTATGTGAGGGGTTGCATAGTACAAACAGTTACAGAAACTCACTCACTATGTGTGAGGTTACACAACACAGTATGATCAAACACAAACAGTCACAGTTAGGTGAACTAACTAGTGTACACGCAAACAGTCACATTGAACAATCACAATTGAGTTGTGATGTTGCAAGCATTAGACTTTGTGTGGGAGTACACACAAGCACACAGAATGATCAAATTACACTAACACGTATGATTTAAACTCGTAAGTAGTTTCCTAACTACTCCTAACACTTGCTAATTTTCGGGACGAAAATTCCTTCAACAAGGGGATGATGTGACAATCCGACTTTTCGAGTTAACCTCGTTAACCCTCGTAGGCCCAATAAGGCTAATAAAAGCCCAATAAGGTCAAAGAAGGCCCAACAAGGCCAAGGAAGGCCCAGGAAGGCCCGGTAAGGCCCAATGAAGTCTATGAAGGCCCAACAAAGTCTAGTAGGCCCAATAAGATCAGTTTAGGTCCAATGGAAACAAGGAAGGCCACTGAGGCCCAAGTAGGCCCACTAACACCAAAGTAGGCCCAATTATATTCTGTGAGGCCAATGAGTCCAGGATAGGTTCAATAGTATTTAGGAGACTCAATTGGGTTAACCTAGCCCAATAATGTCTCAATTGGCCCAATTTATACCAAATTGGGAATTTGGTTTAATTTTATTAACCGAAAACTAAGGAAATCATAGGAAATCAATCCATCTTAAATAATTGGGGACCAAATGGATTAAATTGGTTACATAACACTTCTATTGCAAAGATTGAATGATAAATTTTTGGAATACTAGGTCGAACATCAAAACAACAAGGATTAGGAGTGTATTTTAATTAAAATTTGTAATTTTGACTTTGTGAAGTCAAAATTCGTCACATTCAATGGGTAACCCAAGAGCCCAATGTAAATTCGAGTTAATAGTCAAGTTAAACGGTATTAATCATTACTAGGATGATAATTATCATCAATGAACCGTTTAATTTCATGATTAATATCGAATTAAAACTCACATCACACTCAAGAGCCGTAACCGTTATCAATAGGTATAAAATTCGCACAATTCGACTTCACTTCTTGCAATTGAACCTACAGAAATTCTAATCGTCCCTCTCAGAGTATTTCGCACATCACAATTCGGTCCTGACAGTTCGAGATTGAAGATTTTGGTTTTGGAGTGATCGAAATCGAAGCCTGTAGTCGAATTAGCACGATTCTACATTAATCCAGGTAAATATTCACTTCTACATGATCTGAATAACTCGACGAAACAAATCCCTATGATACTTTCAGGTTCTAATATCAAATTTTACGGATTCGATTATTAGGGTTCATCTAAGAATCGGTTTTGGGGGTTTTTAATCATATGAGCTTTAAAATCGAATTAATTATCACCTCTAGTTTCAGAAGGCTTCGCATAAGCTAAACCATGTATCAATTTCATTGAGTTACAACGATTTGATGTAGTTCAATTCTAGGGTTCTAAGTGAAAACGTATTTGGGGGTTTCGATTTAGAATGAGTCAGGAATCAAATTAATTACTATCCTTAGTTTCAGAGAACCCCGATTAACAAAACCTGTATGTGAATTTCGTGAAAGAATATAGAATTGTAAGAATTCGACAATTAGGGTTTTCGGTTAAGAACAGTTTGGGGTTTTTAGCTTAAAAGAGTATAATAGTCGAATTAATTAGTACAGAAGCATCCGAAATGCTAGGATAAAGGAAAACCCTATGAATTTAAGGTGTAACATAATAGAATTTGAACTGATTGAATTGTGAACATTGTGTTTCATTCGATCCGTAGAGAATGTCGATTCATCGAAGTTTGTTGATTAAAAATCAAATTAAAACTTGGATTAGACTCGATTGAGTTATAGGGATGAAAACCCTATGGTTTTAGTTTCAATGGTGATCGAGATCGGGGTCAATTTGGATTCATTGTGTTCGGTTAAAAATTGGCAAGAGGAATCAGTTTGGGTTGTGGTTAAAAGAATTAATTGGGCCACTTGGTTGCAATTGTGGAGTTAGCCGGATTGGTAGCATGAGGGTGTGTAGAGTTGGAGGTCACGGGTTCGAACCCGGGCCCCAACTGTTTTTGAAATTTAAACCATTTTTAATGTTTTACTCATAAATTTCTCATTTTAAATCCATTTTAACCTGTTCGAGTTGCGTTGTAACCGTAACAGGAATACGAACACATTGGGATGTTAAAATCCATATTTTAATAAGAAAACGAAATCGCGTATAATTATGTTTAATTAAATAAAATCGTATGTGATTTTTATTTAAACGATTTCAAAAGCACGCGTATACACGTATGCACATTCTTAACACTCTAACATACGTGTGTTGACACGTATTTGATTTCAAGCACAAAACGATTATTCGAAAAACACTAGGTTATTGTTTAAACACAGATTCTTCGTAGATGGATTTCTTACACGAGCTTTTAGTGTGTGATCATTGTGCTAAAATCAAAGGTGCGTACACGGCCCCTTTCCTAGTTTAAACTTTTTTGGGGGAGAAAACATGTGCAACAAACTATTTTTAGATACATATCACTTGTATGAGTTAGATGTTTACATTATGTGACAACATAGCAACTTGAAAGTCCTTACACACCTCGAACCGTTTAGTTTGCTGTAACGCAAAGCGTGGTAGTTGGAAATAGATCTATTAGGTTTGACAAACCTCACCTAGTAGATGGGATCTACGCAGGTGTTTGACTGACCAAACACAATTTTACTATTGTTGTGCTAGACAATAGTGGCAAGGCAAAAACATGCTATAGCATGGCAATTCGTCAGCTTCGGTGTCGAACACTTATGTAAATAGTTTATATGACTAGCTATCATGACTGTGCATGTGTGATTATGTTATCTACAACTTGTTATTCAAACTGCTGTTTTGAACACTGTGATTATTTAAAACCTGTGTTATGCACCAACCTTTGTGTTGACTTGATTTACATGTTTTCTCAGGACGCTAAGGCGCGCGTTAAAGCTGGCATGGACTAGGAGATAGAGTCTCATGCATTTTAAACATTTTGAATATTTGAATTTGAAAATTTAAGTATTTTGTTTTGTAATGTTTACTTTACAATTGTTATTGGTTTTAAACGCTTCCGCAACTTTTGAAAACTCTGATGTAATGTTTAAAGACAAAGTATGTTTTGAAAATTCGTACTGTTTATGAAAATGTTAGTCCCGAGCCCTAGT
Source organism: Mikania micrantha (assembly GCA_009363875.1). NCBI lineage: Eukaryota > Viridiplantae > Streptophyta > Magnoliopsida > Asterales > Asteraceae > Mikania > Mikania micrantha. The sequence goes on along the minus strand of CM018691.1, from coordinate 40,541,067 downwards.
CTCCAAGTGTCAGTGTGTCACTACCGAACTAGACTTGTTAGTCCTTGCCTTAGCTATGTCTCGTAATAACATTGCAAGATAGGTCGAGATTTCACGTGTCCCGAGATCCAGTCAGTATTGTGCCACGTGGGGTTTGTCACACCCAAACATATATATTCAAACTCATCTCGTTGTTTGTACATTAATTGTACGACTTTGTGAGGGCTTGTTACGATTACAACACTTAATGTTTGTCTAATAAACCAGCATACACATATAATATTTGTAAAGTAATAATGTTTGACTCGATTCAACAAGTATTCTCCACCTACTTGAAAAGCTTGTAAAAGAGTAAAGAGGGTCTGTAAACTCAACTTAGAAATGATAGGTAAATCAAACGCGTAAGCTCCATCTTGGGAAGTGTGTCAGTCACTCGCTACATATATCGTGTACCATATGTGAGTTCGTGTAAGTAACTGTGTTCGTGTTCGTGCTCGTGCTTGTGCTCACCAACCCTTGGTTGTTATGTTTGTTTATGCTGGTCTACATTAACCATGTTTGCTCGTGTTTGACCGTGTGAAGTCAAAAACCCGTTGGTGAACCAAGGATCGGTTGTGATTCGTGTAACATTTGTGATTATGCTCGTCTTGTGTAAAACGCGCTAGTCGCGTTCATGGGCAACTTACTATTTATAGTAAGTTTCCATTTATAGCAAGTTCCATAACACATATAGTTTTTAAGGTTCTAGCATGCTTGTTAATCCTACGTGATCATGTTAACACATAGCACGTTGTTCATAAGAGATCGAATAAACATACAGGTCATTTTTACACATTAAAGTTACATAAAAAGGAAAGTTTCTAAATCTAGCATGTTTATTATCAGAAACCATCTTAACTTATCATACAAAAATTATATTCCATCATGTTAGGTCATTTAACACTTACAAATCATGTGTTATGCATCAAAATAGAGTTTTCTAAAAATAAAGTTACTATAAATAGTAACTATGACATATATCATTCAAGGGATTATTCTAAGCATTCCTATTCCATTTTTATATCAAATAACATCATATAATACCATTTAACATCATCTAAACATGTCAATCTAGAACAAATTATCATTCATCGACATTTAGGCCATAAAAGCTACTAAATATAGTAACTTGGTCTAAAATGACCACAAATCGATCCCAATCCAAATCTCTTATCATTCTAACATCATATTATCATTCAAATATCCAAACCATACACATGCATATTCATAATCTCATCCATATCATAATGTTGTAACCAAAAAGTTACTAATGATAGCAAGTATTGTAAATGCTCATATTTTAATCATCTTGACAATACCAAATCATGTAGTACATTACCAATAACATCAATAACCATCAGAAACTCATCTAACAATCTTAGATCATGCATGCATGTAGGTTTTTCACTTATTCATGATCAAATCTAGTATTTTACATATACACATTATCATGGATCATCAAGATATGTCACCAAATCATCCTAGACCATCAATATACATCCAAAAATAAACAAACCCAGATTCATACATCAAGAAATTCATGCATGCAAGGCTAGAGAGCTTGCATGTGTGATCTAATGCACGTATGTGTGTAGTAGTGTTTTTAAGCTACTAGAGATGTGATGATACCTTCTAGAGCTTTAAGAAGATGATAATAGTAATGATCTCAGTCCCCCAAGCTCCTGGAACGAGTGATGCAGACTCATGAGGATGGGGGTGGTTTCAAGGTTCCTTGTGGTTGAGATGCTTCAACTCTTCAAGTCCTGAGCTTCAAATGAGCTTCAATGGCTATTAGAGAGGAGTTACAGGGTGTTCTGGAGGTGATAAGGTCGGGATATGGCTTGCAAGCTTGAATAAAATGATGAGTAGAGTAGGATACGATTTGTCTAGGTTTTACAAAGATTTAGGCGACTGGGTGTCGTCGTGTACCGACAAGAGCTTCAAAATATGCCCGGCGTACCGCTATGGATTTCGGGAATTCAAACTCCCCACTTCAAAAGATGCCATGGCAAACCGTTTTTCATCGTTTTAACGCTTACAGACTATTTTTCGACATCGTTGAAACTTTCAGGTTCAATGTTTGAGCGTTTCGTAAGTTTTCTAGTGTTTTTGTTACACAATGTGCTAAACGTTCACCAACGTTCGTGTTTTCTTAGACACGTGTGTGCATGTTGCGATAATTCACCGAATTATCGTGCTTGCGTCGGTGTTTGAACTGTCATTGTCACAACCCGAGCCGGTGGGAACGGATTGACTTTCCTGTAGGGCGGAAGGTTCTCGGGGCGCGATATCGTGAGTGATAATCGTGATGATCAGATTGATTACATAGCATCAACATTGAGAATAACTAAAGCACAATATAGCATTAAACTAGGATTACAAAGTTAAATTACAAATATCAATGTTTGATAATTAAACTAAGTAAACCTATCAAAATAGATTCATAGCTCTCATCAAAAGATGTGCTTTTCCAAAATCTACTAGGTCCTTTAACTAGGCATCCTAATATGCATTCCTGAGACGAAGCTTAATCCTGTACGTCACCTAAGAGAGTATGTAAGAAAACAAAGTCAAGACAATGGTTGGTGAGTTCATATAGTTTAGTAGTTGTAAAATAGCTTTAGCAAACCTTTTTGGTAACAACCTTAACCTCATTAACATCACATGTAATATCCATATTTGTATGCTTATATATAGGGCATACGAAAGGGTCGAGCCTACAATCCGCCCAGACGCCATCCCACCACATACTAATCCACGTATGACATTGTTGTTAATGAAAATTAATCGCTTTACCTAGCATCAAATTCTCCCATAGTTTCAAGTATCCTATTTAGAAGTTTAAGACATTCACCCAATAGTATTCACAAATCTCTTCGGTAACCACCTTAACCTCATTAACATCACATGTAATATCCAATTCGGTATGCTTATATATAGGGCATATGTAGGGTCGAACTTACCGCCCGCCCAGCCAACATCCCACTGCATACTAAATCACATATGACACTGTTGTTAATGATAATTAAGCGTCTTACCTGCCATCCAATTCCATCAGGGCTTTAAGTATTCAGATTACGAGTTTCAACATGCACAAAGTAGTATTTGAGTATCCAGTTTTGAGAGTTACCATTATGGACAGCTGAACACCTTAAGGAATTCAGCATCCATCCATAATGTGTCACACCCCCAAATTCCCACTTGTGACAAATGTCCACGTGGATGTGACGTGTCCAGAATCACAGCTCAAGGTCATATAGAACACCTCTATATGCGTTTACAAATCCAATGTTTGACACATACACATAATGAAATAGTTTGCAGCGGAATAAAAGTTATCATAATATATTGCAGCGGAAATCAAATGTTTGACCAAAATGCAGCGGAAATGTGAATAGTTTATCACAACATTGTTAATAGGATAAAAGTGAATTGTTTTCAAAAATAACAAGACAGAATGCATGTAAGTTCCTAATGCTCATTCCTTAGATTGTGCATTCCTGTCCTCCTGCTAGCCACGCTAGTTACCTGAGAATACAAGTTAGAAAAGTGTCAACACAATGGTTGGTGAGTTCACAGGTTTTGATATACATATAGTAATAAAAGTGTGTCATGCTGTTTATCAATGTTAGTACCGAGCCCTAGGCCCAAAGTGTCAGTGCGTCACTACCGAACTAGACTTGTTTGTCCTTGCCTCCGCTATGCCTCGTATGCATAGCAAATTAGGTCAGAATTTGCACGGGTTATGACATCCAGTCAACATAGTGCCCCGTGGGGTTAGTCATTCCCTAATGGATCCATCCAAATCAACCACGTTGTTTGTACATTAACGGTAAGACTTTGTGAGGGCTTGTTACGAGTTCAACACTTAATGTTTGTCTAATAAACCAGCATACAAAAAATGTTTGTACAGTAATAGATGTTTGACTCAATGCAACTAGTATTCTCCCCCTATTTAAAAGCGTTTGTAAGGAGAGTAAAGAGGGGCCGTAAACTCACCTCAATAATGCAGTAGTATGTAAGCGTAAGCTCCTGAAACGTCAAGTAGCGCGTCGGTCACTGGAAACCTATGTCGTATACCGTATATGAGTTCGCGTAAGTGACCGTGCTAGTGTTAGTGCTCGTGTTCGTGTCCAACAACCCTTGGTTCTTCATGTTTGTCCGTGTCGGTCCACAATGACCGTTGTTTGCTCGTGTTGGTCCACATTGACCGTGTTTGACCATGTTTGACCGTGTTTGACCGTGTCAAGTCAACGACCCGTTGGTGAACCGTGTGACGGTTTGTGAATCGTGTAGCGATCGTGTAAGTGTTTGTCGTGTGCAAAACGCGTAGATCGCGTTTATGGACAACTTACTATTTATAGTAAGTTTCCATTTATGGAAAGTTCACAAAGCATATCGGGTTTATAGTTCTAGCATGCTTGTTAGTCCTACGTGATCATGTTAACACATAACACATCATCATACAATATCACATAAGTCATGTTCATCATGGTTGTACATAAAAGTTTCCTAAAATGGAAAGTTTCCATTTTTAGCATACGTGACATCGGAAACCATCTAACTTAGCATCTAATCATCATGTTATATCATAACAAGTCATTTAGCATGCTCAAATCATACAAAATGTTTACAAGTCAATTTTTCTAAAAATAAAGTTACTATAAATAGTAACTTTGTGGTTTTTGCATAAAATGACCATTTAACATTTCTAAACCTATTTTCTCATCATCAATCATCATAATAATCAATCTAGTATCATTAAATCATGTATACATAACCAAATTTATCATCTAGCAATATATTGTCTCAAAAAGTTACTAAATATAGTAACTATGTCAAAATGACCATATACATTATCAAAACCACATTCTAACAAATCAAATCATCATATTATCAATCTAATAGCAAATCCACCTACTTGCATGTTCATGTATTCATTTCCAACAATCATTTTGCAAATAAATGTTACTAATAATGGAAAGATTGCTAAAAATCAACATTTTGACCATTTTAAACAAATCCAACCATGAGTAATCCTTCTAACATCATCAATAAGCATATCAACATACTCAAGATCATTCCTACCATCATAGATCATGCATGCATGGCCATCATTCAACATTTTGCATACAAATCATGTGTTTCAACGATGCTCATCATCATAGATCATCACCAAATGCATTTTAATCATGTTAGATCATCATAAAACACCTTAAAATCAACAAACCCATAAGATAAATTCGTGCATGATCACTATAGGTGCTTGCATGTGGGTTTAAAGTCTTGCATGTGGGTGTAAGAGGTGTGAAAGTGAGTTTCTAGTATAGAGACTACCTTTGAGTGCTCCAAAATGGTTGAGATGATGATGAAATCGAGCAAGAAGGCTCCCAAGTGCTTCTGGACAGCTGGTTCACGCAGGGATGTAGAGGTGGTGATGGTATCGAGCTTCCAACGTCGTTCTTTAAGCTCCCAATCTTCACCTCAAGCTTCCACAAGCTTGAAAAGGGTTGTAACAGAGTAAAAATGGAGTTTTTCTGGTGGGGAAGACGATCTTGAGTGCCTGGGGTTCGATTTGTGCGAAATAGGGTGGCTAGTGATGATGGTGTCTTGGTTAAATAAAGATTCTGCGAGCTGGGTCTTGTCGCGTAGCGCGACATGTTCAAGAGTTCCCCTCGCGTAACGCGAGAGAGTCCCGCGTTCAAATTTCCCCTGCCACTTGTCGCGTATCGCGACAGAGTCCTTGTGGACCGTCGCGTAGCGCGACAGATCCCCTGATGAGCCCAATAGGCCCATTTTCGTTGGTTTGATCCGTTCGTTGCCGTTTTCACGTCTACGAACTTTCGTTTGGCCTTGTTTGAACTCCCAAGTTCAATGTGTGATTGTTTCGTGAAGTCTCGAGTGTTGTGCTACACAATGTGTTACACGTTCACCAACGTTCGTGTGTTTTGACACGTGTGTGCTGTTTGCCGATAATTCCACGAATTATCTTGTTGTATGTCGGTGCTCGTACTGTCGTGCCACGTGTCACACTAAATTAATCTAATTTTAGTGCCACGTGTACATAAAGCATTTAAATAAACATTTAAATAAATAAGTTGCTGACCTGGAAATTTCGGGGTGTCACATCCTCCCCATGTTAGAAAGAATTTCGTCCCGAAATTCAACTTGTGTTGCTAGTGTTTGCCTGTTCCGCGAACAGGTGTGGGTACTTTTGTTTCATTTGGTCTTCACGTTCCCACATGAATTCCGGTCCGCGTCGCGAATTCCATCGCACTTTCACTATCGGTATCTTGCTGAGCTTGAGCTTCTTGGTTTCCCGGTCCATAATCTCCACCGGTTCCTCAACGAAGTTCAATTGTTCGTCAATTTGTATTTCCTCGAGAGGAATAACAAGTGTCTCATCCGATAGGCACTTTTTGAGGTTCGAGATGTGGAATACGTTGTGTACACTGCTCAGTTCAACCGGCAGGTTCAGTTCGTAGGCTACAGGCCATATTCGTCTTGTAATCTCGAAAGGTCCAATGTAACGAGGGTTCAACTTACCTCGTTTGCCAAACCGAATGACTCCCTTCCAGGGCGAGACTCTGAGTAACACTCTGTCTCCCACCTGAAATTCTAACGGTTTGGGTCGCTTATCGGCATAGCTTCTCTGTCTGTCACGAGCTGCTGCCATTCGCTTGCGTATTTGCACGATCTTTTCAGTCGTTTCGTGCACAAGTTCTGGGCCAGTCAGTTGGCTGTCTCCAACTTCTGCCCAGCAGATGGGTGATCGACACTTACGTCCGTAGAGTGCCTCGAATGGTGCAGCTTGGATGCTTGTGTGGTAGCTGTTATTGTATGAAAACTCAACTAACGGTAGGTGAGATTCCCAGCTACTCCCAAAGTCAATAACGCATGCCCGAAGCATGTCCTCCAGTGTCTGTATGGTTCGCTCACTCTGTCCGTCTGTCTGCGGATGGTAAGCGGTACTCATATCCAATCTCGTGCCCAAAGCCTTATGCAAAGACTTCCAGAAATGCGATGTAAAACGACTGTCGCGGTCAGAGATTATCGAGATTGGCACTCCGTGTCGAGTAACCACTTCCTTCAGGTAGATACGAGTGAGTTTGTCTAGATTATCTGTCTCTTTGATGGGTAGGAAATGTGCGGACTTTGTCAGTCGGTCTACGATAACCCAGATGGTATCGCAACCACTCGCTGTTTTGGGCAGTTTAGTTATGAAGTCCATGGAAATTTGCTCCCATTTCCACATTGGTAATTCTGGTTGCTGAAGTAACCCTGATGGTTTCTGGTACTCAACCTTGACTTTTGAGCACGTTAAACACTTACTTACGTAAGTTGCTATTTCCGCTTTCATGTTTGGCCACCAGTAGGTTGTCTTCAAATCATGATACATCTTGTCAGAGCCCGGATGTACAGAATACCGGCTCTTGTGGGCTTCGTCCATCACTACTTCTCTCAATCCCCCGTAGCGTGGAATCCAGATTCGATTCATTAAATAGTAAGCTCCGTCATCTTTTACCTTCAATTGCTTATCCATGCCACGCATGGCCTCAAGAGTGAGATTTTTAGTTTTCAGAGCTTCCTGTTGTGCTATCCGAATTTGATTCGGCAGTTCAGAATGGATTGTGAGTTGTAGCGCGCGCGTTTTGTCGTTTCTTTCCGACTCAGCGCGTCGGCTACTACGTTTGCTTTGCCTGGATGATACTTGATGGCGCAATCATAATCACCTATGAGTTCAACCCATCTTCGTTGTCTCATGTTCAACTCTTTCTGGTCGAAGATGTATTGTAGGCTCTTATGATCGGTGAAGATTGTGCATTTCGTGCCGTACAAGTAGTGTCGCCAGATCTTCAAGGCAAATACTACAGCTCCCAACTCAAGGTCATGAGTTGTGTAGTTTTTCTCATGCACCTTTAGTTGGCGTGAAGCGTAGGCTATCACTTTCTCGCGTTGCATGAGCACGCAACCGAGTCCTTGTTTCGAGGCGTCACAATACACCACAAAGTCGTCACATCCTTCCGGTAAGGATAGGATAGGTGCAGTGCATAGTTTCTGTTTCAACAGGTTGAAAGCAGCTTCTTGTTTGTCTCCCCAATCGAACTTCTTGTCTTTGTGAGTCAGGGACGTCAGTGATTGAGCAATCTTTGAGAATCCCTCAATAAATCTTCTGTAGTACCCGGCCAGACCTAGGAATTGTCGCACCTCCGTCGGAGTCTTGGGTGCTTCCCAGTTCTTAATGGCCTCGATCTTAGTTGGATCTACATGTATTCCTTGTTCATTAACCACGTGTCCAAGGAATTGGACTTCGCGAATCCAAAAGTCGCATTTTGAAAGCTTCGCGTATAATTGCTCTTTCTTTAGTAATTCCAAAACTAGCCTCAGGTGTTCAGCATGTTCTTCCTGATTCTTTGAGTAAATCAGAATGTCGTCAATGAACACTATCACGAATTTGTCAAGATAAGGCTTGCACACTCTATTCATGAGATCCATGAATACGGCTGGTGCATTGGTCAGTCCAAAGGGCATAACCAAGAATTCGTAGTGTCCGTATCGGGTTCTAAAGGCAGTTTTAGGAATATCGTTCTCCTGTATCCTTAGTTGATGGTAACCTGTTCGTAAATCGATCTTCGAATAGTAACTTGACCCTTGTAACTGGTCAAACAGATCGTCTATTTGTGGAAATGGGTATCGATTCTTGATCGTCACCTTGTTCAGCTCTCTATAGTCGATACACATACGGAATGATCCGTCTTTCTTCTTTACGAACAAGACCGGTGCTCCCCAAGGTGAGAAGCTCGGTCTGATAAATCCCTTGTCTAACAGCTCCAGCAACTGGTTAGACAGTTCCTGCATCTCCGTCGGTACTAGTCGGTATGGAGCTTTGGCAATCGGTGCTGCTCCTGGTGTGAGGTCTATCTGGAACTCGACTTGTCGTTTCGGAGGCAGTCCAGGTAGATCCTCGGGAAACACTTTGGGAAACTCGCGGACCACGGCGATGTCCTCAATCTTCCTCTCCTTCTTTGGTTACTCTACGATGAGGGCTAGTATTGCAGTGTATCCCTTTTGTAGGTACTTGTTCGCCTTCATGCATGACATGATGTTCAGAGGTACTCCCCGTCTTCCCCCTGAATCGAGATCTGTCCTCCGTTCTGCAACGTCACTCGTACGATCTTCTCGTTGCATACTATCTCTGCTTGGTTAGCGGATAACCAATCCATTCCAACAACCACATCAAAGCTTCCGAGAGTCACCGGCATTAAATCGATTTCTAGTTCATGATCCGCCAAAACCATGACGCATCCTCGAAATATGTGTTGTGTTTCAATCAGTTTGCCGTCAGCTAACTCTACGGTATACTTATAATCTAGTGGTGTCGGGGTAATATCTAGTAACTTACTAAACTCACTAGATATAAAGCTTCTATCGGCGCCGGTATCAAATAATATGCTAGCATAGACATTATTTAAAAGAAACGTACCGGTTACGATGTTCGGGTCATCCTTGGCTTCCCCCGAGCCAATCACAAATGCTTGACCCTATGCCGTTCCTCCTCCGGCCTTCTTTAGTTGAGGGCAATCCCTCCTCATGTGGCCCGGCTTGCCACATTCATAACACCCCTTGAGAGTGTTCTGATTGTTGTTGTTGTTCTGGTTCTGGTGGTGGTTGGGGTTGTTGTTGATAGGAAACTTTGATCTGCAATCTTTGGCCATGTGGCCATGTCTTCCGCATCGCAAACAGCGATATCGCTCGCATTGGCCAGAGTGGTGGTAAGAACATTTGTTGCACAAAGGATATTTTCCTTGATACACACCCTTTCCCTTGTCATCGGGTTGGGTGGCAGTGAATGCTCTGGCAGGTGCAGATCGTTGTTGTTGTTGGGGTTGATGAGATTGGTGATGGCTGGGTTCCCATTTCCTTTTCTGAATTTCTTGAGGCTTCACGTGTTCGCCTCGTTTCGGTAGCTTGCCCTGTGCTACGGCTTGATCAGTCAGCTTATGGGCCAGTCGGATCAGTGGTTGGATGGTGATGAGGTCAGATGCAGTCACCATGCTTTGAATTTGTTCGGGCAGTCCACTGATGAACTGCTCGATCTTCTTGTATTCCGGCGTCACCATAGCCGGACACAGCTTACACAACTCGTGAAATCGAGTGCAGTATTGCTCGATCTCTGAGCCCACCATCTTCAGTACCCAAAACTCAGCTTCCAGTTTCCTAATCTCATCACGAGGACAATACTCCTCTTGCAGTAGTCGGGTGAAATCAGCCCATGGCATGGAGTTGGCACCGTCCAACCCCAGGGTTTGTACATGGGTATTCCACCATGTGAGGGCTGGTCCTTCCAGTGTACCAGTTGCGAACTTCACCCGGTTCTCTTCAGCACATTCGCACATGGCGAATACAAACTCTACTTTCTCCACCCAGCGGAGCATTCCGACCGCTCCCTCAGTCCCCTTGAATTTGAGCGGGTGGCAGTTCAGGAAGGATTTAAAGGAACATCCTTTACTATTGTTGCCTTGCGATCCTGTCGGTCAGAAACCAATGTTACGTGTTAGAGCGTGTCAGCTATACTACGTTAGTCTTGTTAGGCGAGTGTTAGTACCGTTGTTAGAGCCACTGGTCTCGCTAGCAAGGCGGTTTGCCTCATGCTCTGCCAATATCCTGTTAACTCGTCTGTCAACCATCATCTTAATGACGGCTGCGTCCAGTGTTCGTCTAGGAGGGCGTGCATGCGGTCCTCTTCCCGCCATAGAGATTTTCTATACGGAAGGGATAGAATGTTAGTTAGCATGAGTTAGAGTGTTAGCCAAATGTCATGTCAGATGTAAGGTTAGATGTCATGTTAGTTGTCATGTCAGATGTTATGTCATCAAGCAATCATGGTCAAAATACGATAAGTAAGACAAAACATAATTCTCATTAATAATAAGCTTGAAGTACAATAATTTTAAAAGGAAATACATAATAAGTTTTTCGAGCACATCCCGCTCGTATAGGCCAAAACAAGGAAAGTACAAAATACAACAGTCCTCTAGTCCGAATCCATAGAGACGTGTGATATGTCGCTGGCAGCGTCCCCATCGTCATCATCCTCCTCCGGATCCTCATTGGGATCCTCATCGAAATCCTCTTCCCCGAGATCCTCGGCCTCGAACTCAGGACCATCATCCTGTGGTGGCTCCTCAATAAACTGTGCAGCCCATGCGTTAAGCATGGCATCGCTGGCCTGCACCATCGCCTGAGTCTCGGTTATGTCTGTCCGATTCTCAGTGATGCGCCCATCATGCTCCTGCATGATGTCGACCATCTGACCATGCTGGGTCATAAGCTGGGACACCTGGAGACGTAGAGTCTCCACTTGTTCCTCTAGTTTGTTGTCTCGTTCCTCCAGCCTATCATTTCGCCTTTCCAGGCGATCGATCTTCTCACGAAGAACTCGAACCTCGTCAGACAGCTCTCCAGTCCTCCATATCTCTCGTCGTGTGCATGCCACATGTGCCGCGAAGGCCTGCTCAAACGGCACTCCGAGAGGCGGTAGTCGAGGTCCTGGAGTGGTGTCGCCGGGATACCGGTATGGAGGTACCCTCTCTCCCATGATCCATTCCTGGATCATGGTGGGAAACCATCCCCAAGGTCGAGCTCGTGCCGCATGCCGAGCCCGTCTATCCATCTCGGCATCGACTCGTGCTACAATATCGTCGACTCGCCGTCGACTCTCTGCAGTCAAATCACCGGTCATCGAGTGTCTCACCGGGTTTCTGCTAGTGTCCTCGTTGTTGGCCATCCTGTAAGTCTCAAGTTAGTAAGCAACAATTCAACATAAGCAAGAACATCCTTAATGTGCAGTTCTACGTGTAGTGTCTAAAGTTGAGCAATGGCTATAGTCTAAGTTTACTACATGCAAACCTAGTTCTCTATAACCAAGGCTCTGATACCAGTCTGTCACACCCCCAAATTCCCACTTATGGCAAATGTCCACGTGGATGTGACGTGTCCAGAATCACAGCTCAAGGTCATATAGAACACCTCTATATGCGTTTACAAATCCAATGTTTGACACATACACATAATGAAATAGTTTGCAGCGGAATAAAAGTTATCATAATATATTGCAGCGGAAATCAAATGTTTGACCAAAATGCAGCGGAAATGTGAATAGTTTATCACAACATTATTAATAGGATAAAAGTGAATTGTTTTCAAAAATAACAAGACAGAATGCATGTAAGTTCCTAATGCTCGTTCCTTAGATTGTGCATTCCTGTCCTCCTGCTAGCCACGCTAGTTACCTGAGAATACAAGTTAGAAAAGTGTCAACACAATGGTTGGTGAGTTCACAGGTTTTGATATACATATAGTAATAAAAGTGTGTCATGCTGTTTATCAATGTTAGTACCGAGCCCTAGGCCCAAAGTGTCAGTGCGTCACTACCGAACTAGACTTGTTTGTCCTTGCCTCCGCTATGCCTCGTATGCATAGCAAATTAGGTCAGAATTTGCACGGGTTATGACATCCAGTCAACATAGTGCCCCGTGGGGTTAGTCATTCCCTAATGGATCCATCCAAATCAACCACGTTGTTTGTATATTAACGGTAAGACTTTGTGAGGGCTTGTTACGAGTTCAACACTTAATGTTTGTCTAATAAACCAGCATACACAAAATGTTTGTACAGTAATAGATGTTTGACTCAATGCAACTAGTATTCTCCCCCTTTTTAAAAGCGTTTGTAAGAAGAGTAAAGAGGGGCCGTAAACTCACCTCAATAATGCAGTAGTATGTAAGCGTAAGCTCCTGAAACGTCAAGTAGCGCGTCGGTCACTGGAAACCTATGTCGTATACCGTATATGAGTTCGCGTAAGTGACCGTGCTAGTGTTAGTGCTCGTGTTCGTGTCCAACAACCCTTGGTTGTTCATGTTTGTCCGTGTCGGTCCACAATGACCGTTGTTTGCTCGTGTTGGTCCACATTGACCGTGTTTGACCATGTTTGACCGTGTTTGACCGTGTCAAGTCAACGACCCGTTGGTGAACCGTGTGACGGTTTGTGAATCGTGTAGCGATCGTGTAAGTGTTTGTCGTGTGCAAAACGCGTAGATCGCGTTTATGGACAACTTACTATTTATAGTAAGTTTCCATTTATGGAAAGTTCACAAAGCATATCGGGTTTATAGTTCTAGCATGCTTGTTAGTCCTACGTGATCATGTTAACACATAACACATCATCATACAATATCACATAAGTCATGTTCATCATGGTTGTACATAAAAGTTTCCTAAAATGGAAAGTTTCCATTTTTAGCATACGTGACATCGGAAACCATCTAACTTAGCATCTAATCATCATGTTATATCATAACAAGTCATTTAGCATGCTCAAATCATACAAAATGTTTACAAGTCGATTTTTCTAAAAATAAAGTTACTATAAATAGTAACTTTGTGGTTTTTGCATAAAATGACCATTTAACATTTCTAAACCTATTTTCTCATCATCAATCATCATAATAATCAATCTAGTATCATTAAATCATGTATACATAACCAAATTTATCATCTAGCAATATATTGTCTCAAAAAGTTACTAAATATAGTAACTATGTCAAAATGACCATATACATTATCAAAACCACATTCTAACAAATCAAATCATCATATTATCAATCTAATAGCAAATCCACCTACTTGCATGTTCATGTATTCATTTCCAACAATCATTTTGCAAATAAAAGTTACTAATAATGGAAAGATTGCTAAAAATCAACATTTTGACCATTTTAAACAAATCCAACCATGAGTAATCCTTCTAACATCATCAATAAGCATATCAACATACTCAAGATCATTCCTACCATCATAGATCATGCATGCATGGCCATCATTCAACATTTTGCATACAAATCAAGTGTTTCAACGATGCTCATCATCATAGATCATCACCAAATGCACTTTAATCATGTTAGATCATCATAAAACACCTTAAAATCAACAAACCCAGAAGATAAATTCGTGCATGATCACTATAGGTGCTTGCATGTGGGTTTAAAGTCTTGCATGTGGGTGTAAGAGGTGTGAAAGTGAGTTTCTAGTATAGAGACTTCCTTTGAGTGCTCCAAAATGGTTGAGATGATGATGAAATCGAGCAAGAAGGCTCCCAAGTGCTTCTGGACAGCTGGTTCACGCAGGGATGTAGAGGTGGTGATGGTATCGAGCTTCCAACGTCGTTCTTTAAGCTCCCAATCTTCACCTCAAGCTTCCACAAGCTTGAAAAGGGTTGTAACAGAGTAAAAATGGAGTTTTTCTGGTGGGGAAGACGATCTTGAGTGCCTGGGGTTCGATTTGTGTGAAATAGGGTGGTTAGTGATGATGGTGTCTTGGTTAAATAAAGATTCTGCGAGCTGGGTCTTGTCGCGTAGCGCGACATGTTCAAGAGTTCCCCTCGCGTAACGCGAGAGAGTCCCGCGTTCAAATTTCCCCCGCCACTTGTCGCGTATCGCGACAGAGTCCTTGTGGACCGTCGCGTAGCGCGACAGATCCCCTGATGAGCCCAATAGGCCCATTTTCGTTGGTTTGATCCGTTAGTTGCCGTTTTCACGTCTACGAACTTTCGTTTGGCCTTGTTTGAACTCCCAAGTTCAATGTGTGATTGTTTCGTGAAGTCTCGAGTGTTGTGCTACACAATGTGTTAGACGTTCACCAACGTTCGTGTGTTTTGACACGTGTGTGCTGTTTGCCGATAATTCCACGAATTATCTTGTTGTATGTCGGTGCTCGTACTGTCGTGCCACGTGTACATAAAGCATTTAAATAAACATTTAAATAAATAAGTTGCTGACCTGGAAATTTCGGGGTGTCACATAATGGAACTAAATATGACTCGTGACATCGGTGTTTTGATAAAGGAATCTTCATTATAACACAAAGTCAACTAGAAGAGACCAAAATCATCCTAGTCACTCGTCACAACCATGGGTGAATCAAGAAAAACACTGAATGACTAGTAAGGCTTGACCAATGTCAAGACACGGCGGCCAATTAGTCTGTCTTACGATGTCCGATAGCTTAAGCATACAAGTTTATAGCATTCACATAGTCTTATTGATGACTAGTAGGGGTTGACACATAGGTTAACACGCGACGGTCAATCAGTATGTTGTCTTAGCATTCCAAGTATATCATGCATTCAAGTGTTTGATGTTTTCTAAGCATATCAAGCATTCAAGTGTTTCAAGTATTCCAAGCACATCAAGCATTCAAGTGTTTCAAGTATTCCAAGCATATCAAGCATTCAAGTGTTTATAGCATTTCGAGAATATGAGTCTTTCCAAGTTTAAGTTTTCAAGCTTCCTAAATATAGTATTCCAAAGCATTACTAGTTTTAGTATTAGTGTTTCTTATGCATTTAAAAGCTTCAAGAGTTTTAAGAAATTAAGTATAAGTGTAAGCAGCATCAGCATTAATGTTAAGAGTATAAAGTATTAGTATTTAGAGTAAGTGTATATAGTAGTAGCCTTTAGAACGAGTGTATCAAGTATTAGCAATTAGCGTAAGTGTTCAAGCATTAGCATTTAGACTTAGCATGTAGCATTAGTATATAGTATCAGCGTGTAGCTTTAGCTTATAGCATTAGAATGTAGTATTAGCATCTAGACTTAACATGTAGCACTACCATGTAGCATTTAGATTAGGAGTATGAAGTACTAGAATAAAGCATTAGCACTTTAGTATGAATGTGTTAGCATTATGAATAAGTTTAAGAGTGTTTAAGAACATTAAACAGTTGTTCTAAAACAGTAAACATGCTTCTCAATCCCGAAGTAAAAACAAATAGTTTGAAAAGGGAAAAATGAACTCACCTTGTGTTTGAAGTGGCTGACTAAGTATAAACAAGAATGCATGCGCTCGTTGTTGTACTTGTTATTGTTTTCACGATCCTGTATTGATTTCACATTGTTCGTAGTTTATAAGTATAAGTTATGGCAGATGCGTATGTGCATATGTGTTAGCCCTAAAGTTGGCTAGTACTTGTGAGTCTCGGTCATCATTCGGCCCTGTTTACTTCTTAGTGACTTTAGAAACCCTCAATCCAATTTAGGTTAAAACACTTCATTATTGATCTAAGGTTCAATTTGATTTAGTTTCATAACAATGAGATTCTAAGTATAAAGACTTAGATTTCTTTTGTTTAAATGTTATAAGTCCTTAGCATCTTGTAAGAACTTGAATAAATTGTTACATGATTAGTAAGTAACCATGAAGTTATCCTTGAGAAGTGTAACGTCTTAGATGCCATGATTGCATTAAGTCCAAGAATTTTATCAACCAAATACTTTTGTTTCAACATTAGTTAAGAGAGTCGAACCACATTATAGATCGAATAATTAAGTGAAGTTGGGCTGAATGATTTGGGCCCGAAACAATCCCATGGATCAGATCAATAATTATGTCAAATTGTTGACTTTAGGCCGATGAAGGTCGTGCGTGGGCCATGTTGCTAAGGTGGGCCGAGCTAGGTGGAATTCCACTGTTGAGCCGATTGGCAGGTGGCCGGTTTCGAGCATGGAACTCGTCCGGATGAAATTAATGGGCCCAAGATAGTTCCGGTTGAAGGAAAACTTAACCCACATCCAGCGAACCTCTGTATTAGTTCGGCTTAGGGATCGGCGAGGTACGGCTCTACGCAGGTTCGGCCAAGTCAGGGTTCGTGGCTAATAGGTTCGTTGATTCATGGGGGTTCGCTCATGCATGCAGTGTAGCCGATTACAGGTTCGGTAATGATGGTTCGCCCAAGAAGGGTTTGGCCAAGAAGGTTTGCTAGGTGGAAGGTTCGGCCACCATTGCATCCAAACCCAGTAGGTTTGGCCGACATCTTGGTCACGAACCAGGTTTCATCATCCTCATCTTCGGCTTTCTGCAACATGTGAACCCAACCGTGACCTCCCCACTCGCATAATAGTTCTCTTTATGCTTAGGACGTGTAGAAAAATCTCATGAAGTTGCCATCTTAACCGGTTGAGGGTTAGGTGTGAACAAAGTGCCAAAAACCCTAGTTTTCGTGTGCTTCAAGCTACATTACCTCGAATTCAGCTGGACAAACGTTCAGATCGGTTGTACTTCTAGGTAGAGGATGTTGAAATCTTCGTTTAGGCTCCAAGAACACGCGATTTCATCAAGGATTGAAGAAGTAATGGTGATTTGAAGTGTTGAACTTTCATAGAGAGAGGAGACGGTTTTGAGAGATAGAGAGAGAGGAGATGTAATAAATGAAGAAAGTGGCTTCATTCATGCCTTATATACACCGAGGGTGTTCGGGTTCGTTTCGGTTGCTCGATTCTCGTTTTCATCATGTTTCCAGCACGTTACGCGCGTGTTTTGTAAATTAAATAAAAATAATTTATTTCCAATTGTTTGGAAGGTGGTTATTTCTAGTAAATCTTTTAAATCCACTTTTCTTGAATTTTTTTATCGTAATTGATTATTTTAAACATTTCGTTTACTTGCGTCACCATTTCGAGTATTCTATGTATTTTAATTAGAATAAATTTATTTTAAAATTCTAAAAGATTGTGATTCTTAGTAAATATTAAATATTATATTTTCTTAAATTATTTTCGTTCGTTTCGTTTTTCATTTTTCGTTTCGTCAGAACGCGTTTCCGTCGCGCGTATTCGTTCGAATCGTCACCCGAACGAACACAGCGTTGGTTTTACTTTCTGATTATTGTTTTCTACAATGTCACCATTTCAGAACGTTAAACTTTCAGATTTATTTGTACAGATCGTCACCTATACGAACAATTCGTCGGTTTAGCATTCTGTAACAACAACCGTTATAGTTTTGTTCTGTTTAACCTCACATACGTTTATACATAATAGTATTACATCAAGCATCTGTGTGTCAGTGCGGTGTTATCTGATGTGTTTCTGACTGTTAAACCATAAGATTTAAATCATATTTCAGAAACAATTGTATAATAGTTTAGTGTCAAGCATCAAAATATCAACAGCATACACTTGTTCACCACGTTTGTACCTAAGTTATTATGCAAGTTACTATTGAGTTTACTATTCCGGTGACGTTTCCGGAACTGATGTTACAGTCTCCCCTTGTTAAAGAAATTTCGTCCCGAAATTTAAAAGTTATTATCAGGTACTATTTTCTTTGTAAACAAGTGGAGAGACTTTTGTTTGGTGTAATGTCCCCACGCTCCCAAATAAACTCTGGGTCATGTTTGGGATTTCCCATGTATGGCCTCGGAGTTTTGCTCGCCTTATTGCTCATAGTTGTCTTACTGCTATGCCTTGCTTAATATTTGCATAACTTTAACACCTTATTGTTCAAACTAATTAATGCTAGGAGCATCAATGGTTACACAACCTTAGTGTTAGTTGTTGTTTCCTATGTATGTTATATGCATTAACCAAGGATTCTTTCATTGTTTCTACCGCAATAAAAGAATTCCTATGTTTTCATGGAATATCTATGTGGTTATACTAATAGGAACAAGATAATTTCTCATTACTACTAGTATCAAAATAAAACAAAGACTTATGAGTAAAGAGATATTACATACCAGTACCCGTCTCCAGGTCTTGGCGTGCTGCAGCTGCTCCAATCATAAATGCCCTCCCACGAGGTTCTTGAACTCCTTGTTGCACTCTCTTCAGGCAGTCCTTGGAGAAATGACCTATTTCTCCACAGTTATAGCATCCACGATTGTTGTTGTTGTGATTTCCAGGGTTTGGTGGTGGTATTGCCATGGCAGCATTATTTACAGCCAGTGACGGTAGAGTTTGACAGTGGTGAACCAAATGTCCTTTTCGGCCACAGTTGGTACACTGCCTACACGACATTGTGGCAGCATGATGAAACTGACATTGTGCACATTGAGGATGTACACCCTTATAAGGTTTGTGTGCAGCTTTAGTAGGTACTGTAGTAACTTGGTGGAAGGGTATGGGCATCGTGTAGTATTGAGTGACCTTCTGCTTCTTCTTCGGTTGTTCCTCTTTAGCCTTGCCTAAGTCATTCTTCAAAACTTCTAACTTCACCATTACGTCAGTGAGTTTAGCGGACAGAGAAATGGCTGACTCTAGAGTAGCAGGGTTTGCAGCAAGTACAATGCCCTGAATGCAGGATGGTAATCCTCCTACATATCGATCAATCTGCTTTTCCAGAGTCGACACCATCTCAGGCACCAAGGCTACCAGTTCATGATAGCAAGTAGTGAATGTCATGTGATATGCTCCCTTCATCACATGATTTGACAGTTCCACCTCTAGCTTCTGAAGTTCATGCTTAGGACAGAATTCATTCCATAACAGGATTTCAAAGTCAGCCCATGGCATCGCTAGTGCTTCATTTCTGCCTCGAGCTTGTATCTAAGAGTTCCACCATGTTAGGGCACGCTTACTAAAAGATCTAGCAGCGTAGCGAATCTTATGATGTTCTGGACAACCGCTGATGTCCGTAGTTTCATCTTCTCTAGCCTTTGGATTAGTCCAATAGCTCCTTCAACACCGCTAAAGCTTGGCGGTTTGCATCCTACAAATGATTTGTAGGAACAGTCTGAAGTAGTGCCGGTGTTTCCACTAGCTTCCCCCATAGTATGCCCATTGTTGTTATCGTGGCCTTGAATTTTTTTCATCATCTCCGGAAGAATATCCTTCAACTGGTTAGTCAGTTGACTACTCAGTAATGTTGCCAAGGCAACAGTACCAGGATCCAGAACTAGAGTTGCGTTCGGGTTCGGAGGAGGGTTTAGTGGAAGAGGAAGAGGCGGTGGTGAATCAGGCAGTGTAGGGGTCGATGAGTGAGGTGCAGAGTCGTGTGGTGGTGGCAGTAGAGGGGTCTGTCTTCCGGGTGGCATTCTGATCATAACCAAAAGTATATTGGTTAGTGCAGTGATCGAATGCAGAAGACACAATGCAATCCTAAATCTTATGTTCTCTACATGAGGGTCCCTAAGTTATAGTCTAGGCCAAACCGTTTTAAGTAAATGACCTATTATTCTCTATAACCATGAGCTCTGATACCAATCCATCACACCCCGAGCTGGCAGGAATGGATCAACTTTCCCGTCGGGCGGAAGGTTCTCGGGGCACGATATCGTGAGTGATAATCGTGATCATCAGATTGTTTACATAGCATCAATATTGAGAATAACTAAAGCACAATATAGCATTAAACTATGATTAAAAAGTTAAATTACAAATATCAATGTTTGATAATTTAGCTAACTAAACCTATCAAAAGAACTAATGTTTACTATCTTGTAACTGTGCACAATATCAAAATAGATTCGTAGCTCTCATCAAAAGATGTGCTTTTCCAAAATCTACTAGGTCATTTAACTGGGCATCCTAGTATGCATTCCTAAGACCTAGCTTAATCATGTACGTCACCTGAGAAAGCATGTAAGAAAACAAAGTCAACACAATGGTTAGTGAGTTCATATAGTTTAGTAGTTGCAAAATAGCTTCAGCAAACCTTTTTGGTAACAACCTTAACCTCATTAACATCACATGTAATATCCAGATCGGTATGCTTATATATAGGGCATACGAAAGGGTCGAGCCTACAACCTGCCCAGATGCCATCCCACCACATAATAATCCACATATGACATTGTTGTTAATGATATTAAAGCGCTTTACCCAGCATAAATTTCTCCCATAGTTTCAAGTATCCTGTTTAGAAGTTTAAGACACTCACCCAATGGTATTCGCAAATCTCTTCGGTAACCACCTTAGCCTCAATAACATCACATGTAATATCCAATTTGGTATGCTTATATATAGGGCATATGTAGGGTCAAACTTACCGCCCGCCCAACCAACATCCCACCACATACTAAATCACATATGACATTGTTGTTAATGATAATTAAGCGTCTTACCTACCATCCAATTCCATCTTAGCTGTAAGTAATCTGATTACAAGTTTCAACACGCGCAAATTAATATTTGAGTATCAAGTTTTGAGAGTTACCATTATGGACAGCTGAACACCCTAAGGAATTCAGCATCTATCCATAACAGAACTGAATATGACTCGCGACATCGGTGTTTGGATAAAGGAATCTTCAAGATAACACAAAGTCAACTAGAAGAGACCAAAATAATCCTAGTCACTCGTCACAACCATGGGTGAATCAAGAAGAACACTGAATGACTAGTAAGGCTTGACCACTGTCAAGACACGGTGGCCAATTAGTCTGTCTTACATGATTCTGACAATGAAGAGCACTGATGACTAGTAGGGCTTGACCAATATTAAGACGCGGCGGCCAATCAGTCTGTCTTACGATGTCCGATAGAATAAGCATACAAGTTTATAGCATTCACATAGTCTTACTGATAACTAGTAGGGGTTGGCACATAAGTCAACATGCGGCAGTCAATCAGTATGTTTTCTTAGCATTCCAAGTATATCATGCATTCAAGTGTTTGAAGTATTCTAAACATATCAAGCATTCAAGTGTTTCAAGTATTCCAAGCATATCAAGCATTCAAGTGTTTCAAGTATTCCAAGCATATCAAGCATTCAAGTGTTATAGCATTTCGAGCATATGAGTCTTTCTAAGTTTAAGTTTTCAAGCTTCCTAAATATAGTATTCCAAAGCATTACTAGTTTTAGTATTAGTCTTTCTTATGCATTTAAAAGCTTCAAGAGTTTTAAGCAAATAAGTATAAGTGTAAGCAGCATCAACATTAATGTTAAGAGTATAAGATATTAACTTTTAAAAATGAGAGCATAAATTATTAGTATTTAGAGTAAGTGTATATAGTATTAGCCTTTAGAACGAGTGTATCAAGTATTAGCAATTAGCGTAATCGTTCAAGCATTAGCATTTAGACTTAGCATGTAGCATTAGTATATAGTATCAGCACGTAGCATTAGCGTATAGCATTAGAATGTAGTATTAACATCTAGACTTAACATGTAGCAATACCATGTAGCATTTAGAATAGGAGTATGAAATATTAGAATAAAGCATTAGCACTTTAGTATGAATGTGTTAGCATTTTGAATTAGTTTAAGAGTGTTTAAGAACATTAAACAGTTATTCTAAAATGTGTAAACATGCTTCTAAGTCCCGAAGTAAAAACAAATAGTATGAAAAGGGACAAATGAACTCACCTTGTGTTTGAAGTGGTTGACTAAGTATAAAAAAGAATGCATGGGCTCGTTGTTGTACTTGTTATTGTTTTCATGATCCTGTATTGATTTCATATTTTTCGTAGTTTATAAGTATAAGTTATGGTTGATGCGTATGTGCATATGTGTTAGCCCTAAAGTTGGCTAACACTTGTGAGCCACGGTCATCATTCGGCCCTATTTACTTGTTAGTGACTTTAGAAACCCTTAACCCAATTAGGTCAAAACACTTCGTTATTGATCTAAGGTTCAATTTGATTTAGTTTAAAAACAATGAGATTTAAGTATAAAGACTTTGATTTCTTTTGTTTAAATGTTATAAGTCCTTAGCATCTTGTAAGAACTTTAATAGATTGTTACATGATTAGTAAATAACCATGAAGTTTTCCTTGAGAAGTGTAACATCTTAGATGCATGATTGCATTAAGTACAAGAATTTTATCAACCAAATACTTTTGTTTCAACATTAGTTAAGTGAATCGAACCACATTATAGATCGAATAATTAAGTGAAGTTGGGCCGAATGATTTGGGCCCGAAAAAATCCCATGGATCGGATCAATAATTGGGCCGAATTAATGGGTTTGGGCCGATGAAGGTCGTGCATGGGCCATGTTTCTAAGGTGGGCTGAGCTAGGTGGAATTACACTGTTGGGCCGCTTGGCAGGTGGTCAGTTTCGAGCATGGAACTCGTCCGGATGAAATTAATGGGCCCAAGATAGTTCCGGTTGAAGAAAAACTTAACCCACATCCAGTGAACTCTGTATTAGCCCGGCTGAGGGTTCGGTGGAACCTCTAGACTCATCATGGTCAAGGTTCGACCAGAGCTTAGGTTCGGCGAACCTTATGACCTGCTCAAGGAAGGTTCATTCAAATATGGCTAGGGTGTAGAAGGTTCGTTACTAAGTGTTTGTGCATGCAGGAGGTTCGTCTGGCTCAGATGATTCATTTGGATATTGGTTCGCCAGTCATGGGTTCGCGAAGGAAGCATACAGGTTCGTGGCTGAGGGTTCAGGAGTTGCATGCAGGTTTGTGGCTCCTAAGTTATCCACCTAGGTTCGCCGGTGGTGAGGTTCTGCTCTACACAAGTTCGGCCAAGTTAGGATTCGTGGCTAACAGGTTCGTTGATTCACGGGGGTTCGCCCAGGCATGCAGTGCAGCCAATTACAGGTTCGGTAATGATGGTTCGCCCAAGAAGGGTTCGGCCAAGAAGGTTGGCTGGGTGGAAGGTTCGACCACATTAGCATCCAAACCCCATATGTTTGGCCAACATCATGGTCACGAACCAGGTTTCATCATCCTCATCTTCGGCTTTTTGCAACATGTAAACCCAACCATGACCTCCCCACTCGCATAATAGTTCGCTTTAGGCTTAGGACGTGTAGAAACATCTCATGAAGTTGCCATCTTAACCGGTTGAGGGTTAGGTGTGAACAAAGTGCCAAAAACCCTAGTTTTCGTGTGCTTCAAGCTACATTACCTCGAATTCAGCTGGACAAACGTCCAGATCGGTTGTACTTCTAGGTAGAGGATGTTGAGATCTTCGTTTAGGCTCCAAGAACGTGCGATTTCATCAAGGATTGAAGAAGTAATGGTGATTTGAAGCGTTGAACATTTAGAGAGATATGAGACGGTTTTGAGAGGTAGAGAGAGAGAGGAGATGTAATAAATGAAGAAAATGGCTTCATTCAAACCTTATATACCTCGAGGGTGTTCAGGTTCATTTCGGTTGCTCGGTTCTCGTTTTCATCGTGTTTCCGGCACGTTACGCGCGTCTTTTGTAAATTAAATAAAAAGAATTTATTTCCAATTGTTTGGAATATGGTTGTTTCTAGTAAATCTTTTAAATCCACTTTTCTTGAATTTTTTTATCGTAATTGATTGTTTTAAACGTTTCGTTAACTCTCGTCACCATTTCGCGTATTCTATGTATATTAATTAGCATAAATTTATTTTTAAAATTCTAAAATATTGTGATTCCTAATAAATATTAAATATTATATTTTCTTAAATTATTTTCCTTCGTTTCGTTTTTCGTTTTTCGTCAGAACGCGTCACCATCGCGCGTATTCGTTCGAATCGTCACCCGAACGAACACATCGCTGGTTTTACTTTCTACTTCTTGTTTTCTACATTTCAGTCACCATTTCAGAACGTTAAACTTTTAGATTTATTCGTACATATCCTCACCTATACGAACAATTTGTCGGTTTAGCATCCTGTAACAACAACCGTTATAATTTTGTTTTGTTTAACCTCGCATACGTTTATACATAATAGTATTACATCACGCATCTGTGTGTCAGTTCGGTGTTATCTGATTTGTTTCTGACTGTTAAACCATTAGGTTAAAATCAGATTTCAGAAACAATTGTATAATAGTTATGTCAAGCATCAAAATATCAATAGCATACACTAGTTCACCTAGATTGTACCTGAGTTACTGTGCAAGTTACTATTGAGTTTACTGTTCCAGTGACGTTTCCGGCACTGATGTTACAGTCACGCTACATGTCACACTAAATTAAACTAATTCTAGAGCCAAGTATGCATTTCATCGATTAAATAAACATTTAATAAAGAAAGATGCGATCCTGGATTTACGTGGTGTCACATCATCCCCTTGTTAGAAAGAATTTCCCCGAAATTCAGGTTGCGTTGTCAGAGTTTGTCTGTTCCGCGAACAGATGTGGGTATTTCTTTTTCATCAAATCTTCACGCCCCCAAGTAAATTCCTGTCCGCGTCGCGAATGTCATCATACTTTCACTATTTGTATCTTGCTGAGTTTAAGCTTCTTGCTTTCCCAGTCCATAATCTCAACTCGTTCCTCAACGAAGTCTAACTGTTCGTCGATCTGTATTTCCTCAAGAGCAATGGTAAGTGTTTCATCAGATAGGCACTCTTGAGGTTCGATACGTGAAATACATTGTGTAAACTGCTCAGCTCGTTTGGCAGGTTAAGTTCATAGGCCACGAGGCCTATTCGTTTGGAAATCTCAAAAGGTCCAATGTAACGCAGATTCAGCTTCCCTCGTTTGCCAAACCGAATAACTCCCTGTCTCCCACCTAGAATTACAATGATTTGCGTCGTTACACAGTATAGCTTTTCTGTCTGTCCCGGGCTGCTGCTATTTGTCTGCGTATTTGCACGATTTTCTCGGTCAGTCAGTTGATTTTCTCCAACTTCTGCCCAGCAAATGGGTGATTGACACTTACGTCCATATAGTGCCTCAAATGGTGCAACTTGTATGCTTGTGTGGTAGCTGTTGTTATACGAGAACATTCTAACGGTAGGTGAGTCTCCCAACTACTGCCAAATTGATAACACATGCGCGGAGCATGTCTTCTAATGTTTGTATCGTCCGTACGCTCGGCCCATCAGTCTGCAGGTGGTAAGCGGTACTCATATCCAATCTCGTACCCAATGCCTTATGCAAGGACTTCCAGAAATGCGACGTAAATCCACTATCGCAGTCAGAGATGATTGAGATTGGCTCTCCATGTCGAGTGAATACTTCCTTAAGATAAATTCGAGTCAATTTATCCTGTTTGTCAGTCTCCTTGATGGGTAGGAAGTGTGCAGACTTCGTTAGTCGATCTACGATAACCCAGATGGTATCGCAACCATTTGCTGTTTTAGGTAGTTTAGTTATGAAATCCATGGAAATTTTCTCCAATTTCCACACCGGTATCTCGGGTTGCTGAAGTAAACCTGATGGCTTTTGGTACTCAACCTTAACTTTTGAGCACGTTAAACACTTACCTACGTAACTCATTATTTCTGCATTCATGTTGGCCACCAATAGGTCGTCTTCAGATCTTGGTACATTTTATTATAGCCCGGATGTACCGAATACCGGCTCTTGTGCGCTTCATCCATCACCACGTTTCCCAACACTTTGTGGTGCGGAATCCAAATCCGATCCATGAAATAGTATGTTTCGTCGATCTTTACCTCTAGGTGCTTGTCCATGCCACGCAAGGATTCCTGAATGAGGTTTTCGACTTTCAGAGCTTCCTGTTGAGCGTTCTTGATCTGTTGTGGCAACTCAAAATGGATCGTGAGCTATAGTGCTCATACGCATTTTGTTGTTTCTTTCCGGCTCTACACGTCGGCCACTACGTTTGCCTTGCCAGGGTGATACTTGATGGAGCAATCATAATCGCAAATAAGTTCAACCCATCTTCGTTGTCTCATGTTCAGCTCCTTTTGAACGAAGATGTGTTGCAGGCTCTTATGATCAGTAAAGATTGAACACTTCATGTTGTATAAGTAGTGTCACCAAATCTTTAGGGCAAACACCACGGCTCCCAACTCGAGATCATGAGTTCTATATTTTTTCTTATGCTCCTTTAGTTGTCGTGAAGCATAGGCTATAACCTTCTCGCATTGCATCAATACGCAACCGAGTCCTTGTTTCGAGATGTCGCAATACACCAAGAAGTCATCACATCCTTCCGGCAAGGATTGGTGCGGTGCGGTGCATAACCTCTGCTTCAACAAGTTGAAAGCATTCTCTTGTTTCTCTCCCCAATATAACTTCTTGTCCTTATGAGTTAGTGATGTCAGTGACTTGAAAATCCCTCGATGAAACATTGGTAGTATCCTGCCAACCCTAGGAATTGTTGCACCTCGGTCGAAGTCTTTGGTGCTTCCCAGTTCTTAATGGCTTCAATATTGGTTGGGTCTACATGTATTCCCTTCTCATTAACCACATGTACAAGAAATTGGACTTTGCGAATCCAAAAGTTGCATTTGGAAATTTTCGCGTATAGCTGCTCGTTCTTCATCAATTCCAAGACAAGGCTTAGATGTTCAGCATGTTCTTCCTGGTTCTTAGAGTAGATCAGGATATCGTCGATGAACACTATTAGTAATTTGTCAAGATAGGGTTTGAACACTCTATTCATGAGGTCCTAGAATACAGCTGGTGCATTGGTCAATCTGAAGGGCATGACCAAAAATTCGTAGTGTCCGTGTTGGGTCCTAAAGGCAGTCTCAGGAATATCGTCTTCATGTATCCTTAGTTGATGGTAACCTGATCTTAAATAGATCTTCGAATAGTAGCTTGACCCTTGCAACTGGTCAAACAGGTCGCCTATTCATGGTAACGGGTATCGATTCTTGATTGTCACCTTGTTCAGCTCCATATAGTCGATGCACATATGGAATGATCCGTCCTTCTTCTTTACGAACAAGACCGGTGCTCCCCAAGGTGAAAAGCTCGGTCTGATGAATCCTTTCTCTAACAGCTCTTGCATCTCTGTTGGCGCGAATCGGTATGGTGCTTTGGCAATTGGTGCTGCTCCTAGTGTGAGGTATATCTGGAACTCAATTTGTCGTTTTGGTGGTAGTCCAAGTAAATCCTCGGGAAATACTTCAGGAAAATCTCAGACTACAGCAATTTCCTCGATCTTCTTCTCATGTTTCGGCTGTTCGGTGATAAGAGCTAGTATCGCAAAGTACCCTTTCTGCAAGTACTTGCTCTCCTTCATGCAAGATATGATGTTCAAGGGCATCCCTCGCCGTTCCCCCTGAATTGATATCTGTTCTTCGCTCGGTAGCGCCACTTTTACGATCTTCTCTTTACACACTATCACAGCTTGGTTTCCGGATAACCAATTCATTCCAACAACCACATCAAATCTCCTGAGAGTTACTGGCATCAAGTCGATTTCGAGCTCGTGATCCGCCAAAATCATGGCGCATCCTCGAAAGACGTGTTGCGTTTCAATCAGTTTGACATCGGCTAACTCTACAGTATACCTATAGTCTAGTGGTGTTGGGTTAATATGAAGCAATTTGCAAAATTCACTAGATATAAAGCTCATATCGGCACCAGTAACAAATATTATACTAGCATAGATATTATCTGAAAGGAACGTACCGATTAGGATATTCGGGTCATCATTGGCTTCACCTGAGCGAATTACAAAGGATCGACCCTTGGTTGTACCTCCTCCAGCCTTTTTTAGTTGCAGGCAATCCCTTCACGTATGTCCCGGCTTACCACATTCATAATACCCCTTGAGAGTGTTTTGATTGTTGTTGTTGTTCAGTTGTGGTTGGGGTTGTTGTTGTTGTTTGGTAGCTTTGTCCTACAATGCTTGGCCATATGATCGTGTCGCCAGCACTTCAGGAAACAATATCTCTCACATTGCCCAAAGTGATGGTATGAGCATCGATTGCATAGAGGGTATTTTCCTTCGTACACCCATTCCCTTTGTTGTCGAGTTGTGTTGCAGTAAAAGCTCTGGCTGGTGCAGATATTTGTTGTTGCTGGTGTGATGAGTAAGACTGGTGGTGGTTACGTTCCCACTTCCGTTTGTGGCTTACCTGAGGTTTCAGATGTTCACCTCTTTTGGGTAGTTTTCCTTGAGCCACCACTTGGTCGGTGAGTTTGTGTGCCAGCCGGATGGTGCGTTGAATCTAAGTCGGGTTGGAAGCTGTGACCATGCTTTGGGTCTTTTCAGGCAGTCCACTGATAAATTGTTCGATCTTCTTGTATTCAGGGGTCACCATGCCCGGATACAACTTGCACAGTTCATGGAACCATGTGCAGTATTGTTAATCTTCGAGCCCACCATCTTATGGACCCATAATTCCTCCTCCAGCTTTATGATTTCGTTCCTCGGGCAGTACTCTTCTTGCAACATTGTGGTGAAATCTCCCCAAGTCATAGAGTTAGCACCGACTAAACCCAGGGTCTGGACATGGGTATTCCACCATGTGAGGGCTGGTCCCTAAGAGTATTGATCGCATACTTGACCTGGTTTTCATCAGCACATTCGCAAATTGCGAAGACGGATTCTGCTTTTTCTGTCCATCGGAGCATCCCAACAACTCCTTTAGTCCCTTTGAAGGTATGGGGGTGGCAGCTCAAAATGGTCTTGAATGAGCACCCCTTGTTAGTGATGCCGAGTGATCATGTTTGTCAGTAACCAATGTCGCGTGTTAGTAATAGTGTTAGCTATACTATGTTAGTAGGATTAAGCAAGTGTTAGTAACGTTGTTAGTTCCACTAGTCTCACTGTGCTGATGACTCGCTTCATACCAGCAAGTGCCTTATTGACCCGGCGATCAACCATCATCTTTATGGTTACCACACCGATTGTTCGCTTGGGAAGGCGGGCATGCGTTCCTCTTCCAGTCATAGTCAGTTTCTATATGGAAGGGATAGAGTGTTAGTCAAGAGTAATGTTAGATGCCATGTTAGTGATAGTCATGATCAAGACACAAAGTAAATAAAAAAAATCATTTCATTAATGTCAGCTTGAAGTACAATGATTTTCAAAACAAAATAAAAATAAAATGACTCGTATGAGCACATCTCGCTAATATAGGCGTACAAAATAAAGTAAACTGAAATAGAATAATCTAACTAATCTGAAGCAATCGTGGAGTGCGAGTCTCCACTGTCCGCATGACCGTCATCCTAGTCCTCCTCAGGATCCTCATCGGAATCTTCTCAAATTCACCTTCTTTGAGGTCCTCGGCCTCAAACTGAGGCTCCTGTTCCTACCCCTGCTCAGCCCAAGCGTCCTGGAGTATCACCTGGTTCTCTTCGTTCGCAACCTCCATCACAGCTAGTCGCTCACCGTGGTCTTGAACCACTGCAGCGACCTCTCCATGTCGTTCCTCAAGTTGCACTGCCCTGTTCCGGAGCGCTGCAATCTCTTCTACTACCTGCTCCAGCAGATAATCCACCTGTCCTCTGAGGCAGGGGTTCTCCTCACATAGAACTCTAACCTCCTCCTCCAGCTGGCGCCACTTGCATGCCTCCAGAGCTGTTCGAGCAACATGGGCCGCGAAAGCCCACTCGAGTGGCACACCAAGTGCCGGACGTCGATGTGCGCTCGGCACATCACTCTGTGGCCATTGGAGAGGTACTCTCTCCTCCACAATCCAATCCCACAAAGTCGGAGGGTACTAACTCCATGATCTAGCACATTTCACTAGAAATGCTCTCTCGGTCTCTTCTGCGTCCACTCGGGATACGATATCCCGGATCCTCTGACGGTCCTCCTTCGTCAGCTCGTACTCCGTGGGGCGTTTCCCTGGGTTCCTCCCAATGTCATTGTTGATGGCCATCTTGAAATCTTAAATCGGTAAGTAACAGATAATAATGATAACATATTATTGTGCAATGTCTAAGTGTAGTGTCTAATGTTGAGCAATGGCTATAGTCCAAGTTCACTACATGCAAACCTAGTTCCCTATAACCAAGGCTCTGATACCAGTCTGTCGCACCCCCAAATTCCCATGTGTGGTGCCAGTCCAGTTGGGTGTGACATGGCCAGAATCACGGCTCACGGTCATATAGAACAACTCTATATGTGTTTTCAAAATACATTGTTTGACATAAATACAACAAATAATTAATATAATAAAGCAGCGGAATTATAATCGTTAAGCAGCGGAAAAATAGTCTGTCATACACTACATTGTTTTAAAAAGTACATAACATAGATTTAAATTGTTTGATCAAATGACACGACATGAAAGTATGCAGATCCTAAGCTCGTGTCCTTAGGTGAGTTTACTGAATCCATATGCCTGTCAGTTACCTAAGAATACAAGTTTAAGAAAAAGTGTCAACACAATGGTTGGTGAGTTCACAGGTTTTGATATACATAGTAATAAGAAAACTTGTGTCATATTGTTTATTAAAATGTTAGTCCCGAGCCCTAAGCTCCAAGTGTCAGTGCAACACTACCGAACTAGACTTGTTAGTCCTTGCCTCCACTATTTCTCGTAATAACATAGCAAGATAGGTCGAGATTTCATGTGTCCCGACCTCCAGTCAGTATTGTGCCACGTGGGGTTTGTCACACCCAAACAGATCTATTCAAACTCACCTCGTTGTTTGTACATTAACGGTAGGACTTTGTGAGGGCTTGTTACAATTACAACACTTAATATTTGTCTAATAAACCAGCATACACATATAATGTTTGTACAGTAATAATGTTTGACTCGATTCAACAAGTATCCTCCCCATTTTTGAAAAGCTTGTAAAAGAGTAAAAAGGGCCTGTAAACTCACCTTAGAAATGATAGATAAATCGAACGCGTAAGCTCCTGCTTGGGAAAAGTGTCGGTCAATGGCTACCTATATCGTGTACCATATGTCAGTTCGTGTAAGTAACCATGTTCGTGTTCGTGCTTGTGCTCAACAACCCTCGGTTGTTATGTTTGCTCATGTTGGTCTACATTGACCATGTTTGCTCGTGTTTGATCATGTTTGATTGTGTTTGACCGTGTTTAGCCATGTCAAGTCAACGACCCATTGGTGAACCAAGTGTCGGTTGTGATTCGTGTAACATTTGTGATTGTGCTCGTCGTGTGAAAAACACGCAAGTCGCATTCATGGAAAATTTACTATTTATAGTAAGTTTCCATTTATAGCAAGTTTCATAACATATAATGTTTTTAAGGTTCTAGGATGCTTGTTAATCCTACATGATCATATTAACACATAGCACGTTGTTCATAAGCGATCGAATAAACATACAAGTCATTTTTACACATTAAAGTTTCCTAAAAAGGAAAGTTTCTAAATCTAGCATGTTTATCATCGGAAACGATCTAACTTATCATACAAAAATTATATTCCATCATGTTAGGTCATTTAACACTTACAAATCATGTGTTATGCATCAAAATAGAGTTTTCTAAAAATAAAGTAACTATAAATAGTAACTATGACATATATCATTCAAGGGATTATTCTAAGCATTCCTATTCCATTTTTATATCAAATAACATCATATAATACCATTTAACATCATCTAAACATGTCAATCTAGACCAAATTATCATTCATCGACATTTAGGCCACAAAAGCTACTAAATATAGTAACTTGGTCTAAAATGACCACAAATCGATCCCAATCCAAATCTTTTATCATTCTAACCATATTATCATTCAAATATCCAAACCATACACATGCATATTCATAATCTCATCCATATCATCATATTGTAACCAAAAACTTACTAATGATAGCAAGTATTGTAAATGCTCATATATTAATCTTGACAATACCAAATCACGTAGTACATTACCAATAACATCAATAATCATCAGAAACTCATCTAACAATCTTAGATCATGCATGCATGTAGGTTTTTCACCTATTCAAAAGATGCTAGGCGTACTGCAATGGATTTCGGGAATTCAAACTCCCCGATCATCCATCGCGTACCGCCATGGGCTTATCTGAGGTCGTCGCGTACCGCGACTAGTCGACGAAGAGCCCAATAGCCCCAATTTCAATGCTTTAGCCTGTTTTTCGCCGTTTTCATGCTTACGAACTATTGTTAGACATCGTTGGAACTTTCATGTTCAATGTTTGAGCGTTTAGTGAGGTTTCCAGTGTTTTTGTTACACAATGTGCTAAACGTTCACCAACGTTCGTGTTTTCTTAGACATGTGTGTGCGTGTTGCGATAATTCACCGAATTATCGTGTTTGCGTCGGTGTTTGAACTGTCATGCCACGTTTCACACTAAATTAAACTAATTCTAGTTCCACATATGCATTTCATCAATTAAATAAACATTTAATAAAGAAAGATGTTGACCTGGATTTTACGGGGTGTCACAGGTTCTATGGTTAATGGACCTAGTTGAATTTGATGGATTTAATTATTTACTTTCTACATGTTTTCATTAATAATGGATTAGTTAGGGTTTGACCGAGTTTGTGAAAGATATGTCGGTGAATTTACACATGGGGTAAAACTTGTCATCACTTGCTATTTTTTTGTTTCCATGTTGTCTATCTAGGCTACTATAATCATTTTGTTTAGTGAATAAAGTGTGTAGCTTTCTTTATTTCCCATCTCAATTACGTGCAATTTCTTTCATTTCATATTTTTGAGAGTTTAAAACTCAAGCAAGTTTGGAAGCATTATAATTTGTACTTGAGTTTGAGTTTTATTTGCGTCTCATCCAACATTTGGTATCAGAGCTTAGATTCGTTTTTGAAGGGGCTATAATTTGTTGTTGATCGATTGTTGATGTATCATGAAGGCAACCTCGACTTCTATTAATCAGTCTTCTTGCAAAAGGAGCTTATCTATAAGTAGAGAAAAACAAACAGAAAGACATCGACACAGGTGGCGTTGGTTCGCTTCGTTTTGCATCTGATAGACCATGGAAAAGGTGGTTGTGACCTTGTCTTCTTGATCGGTGGAAAAGGCTCTCGGAAAAAGCTAGATCAGAATAGGATTGGCACTGTCAACCACACAAAAAAATCGTGTTGGTTCCGGTTAAAGAAGGTGGTTCGTTGTCCTATCAAGTTACGGTTTTGACCCCACGAATTATCCGGTATGGGCAGTCAAAGTGAAGTCGATTATGGATGCAACTGGGATATGGGAGACCGACGAACCAAGAGTTTTAGGTGAAGGAATCGATCCAAAGAAGTCTAAACAAGCACTTGCTTTCTTGTTTCAAGCAATACCCGAGGAGATGGTTTTACAAATGTCAGGTTACACCAATCCAAAACAAGTGTGGGAAGGGTTGAAAACACGTTATTTAGGAGTGGATCGAGTGAGAGTGTCTTCCAATATTGAAAAGAGAGCTTGAAAGTTTGCAAATGAAGGATGGAGAAACAATTGATGATTTTGTGGCAAAATTGACCAGTATAGCATCAAAATTGCTAGGTTTGATGCCCAAATCATTTCTGTGACAATCAATGTCCAAACAATAGGATTTGTACAATAGACAAGTGTACGGAAGTGTTTGTATACTCTTATGTGATAATTCAATAATAAACAGTTCAGAAAAAATGTTGAAAACTCGGTAAAGTTCAATACTGACATAGTAAGCACAATGAACACAAAATTGATTCAAATACGATATGAAACTGTGGAATGATAACACACACACTGATGCTAGTTATGATATTATTATGTATAAATGAATGTGAGAATACCAAGTTCAAAACTATAAAGATAGCGTTCGTGAATAATAAACTTACAGTGTGTTCATGTGGGTGATGATTCACACGAATATATCTATGAGCTTAACGTTCTGAATGATATCTTAAAATTAGAAACAAAATCGGAAAGTAAAGTTGTCGTCGTGTTTGTACGGGTGACGATTTGTGCGAATACGCGCAAAAGCGATATGATTTGATGAAACGATTAAAATAAACGTTTTTGAAACTTTAAAAATAATAAAAAGATATTTAGAATATTTATTAGGAATTATCACTTAAAAAGATTTAAAATAAACTATTTTTACAAAGAATATGATTGAAAGAAAACTTAACGAAAAAAGACACATTAAAACAGAACCAAGAGAAACCGAACACGCGTATACTTAATCGGGCTATAAAATCCCTAAATATCCTCCCTCCTCTTCATTTTGGTAGCCAAGACTCCTTCTCTCTAAAATTTTCGGAACCCTTTTTCTCTCTCTACTCTCTCTCTAAACAAAACCCACACTTCACCTGCTCAAATCTTCACCAATTTCGAAGTCCTTGGTGTCAAAATGATCCTTTCAACGAGAAAACACAAAAGTACAAAGGATCTATCTCAAAATCAGCTCAAACAAACAAAGATTTGAAGAGAAGGTTTGGATTTTCTAGGGTTTTTGTTCAAACAAATTGTCGAGTTTGTAACCTATATTAAACAACTCAAATCATATCAAATTGAGACGGAAATGGATCTAGGACACTTGGAACATGTTACAGTAAATTTTGGTAGGATTAAAAATGGCTGGAAACTTGGTAGGTAACAGTATCGACATATGAACATATGAAGATAGCTAGTATCGACAGTTTTGAGAAGGAACCAACTTTTATTGAACATGAAAAGTTTGATGGTCACGGATTCGGTCCAGAGTCGTCGAACTTAATAAGTTGGATACCTTCCAAGTGAAATGGACTAAGTGGTTGTCGATATTAACAATTCTGATGGGAACAAATTCAATGACCAAGGGACTGCCAAAGTTGATAGTATCGACGAATGGGTTTTGATTTCAAAGGCTAACATCGGTCTGATAGTATCAATGCCACCCTAAACTCATCAATAATAGCTTCATATATGTTGTCCAACGGAAATGGGATAAGGTTCC
This sequence comes from Mikania micrantha, assembly GCA_009363875.1. Lineage (NCBI taxonomy): Eukaryota > Viridiplantae > Streptophyta > Magnoliopsida > Asterales > Asteraceae > Mikania > Mikania micrantha. The sequence goes on along the minus strand of CM018691.1, from coordinate 40,505,804 downwards.
ATCGATATTAACCACCATGAGGTTTGTTGAGGTTTAAACTAACATGTATATATCTTGCTAGTATCGGTTATGACCTTTTGTGGTTTCTTGAACCTAGTCGATATTAGCCATCTCATACACATGGGCTAACCTTTTAAAAAAACATGCAATGTAGTTTAAGAAATAGTAACAATCATCGACTAAGGATAAACCCAATAAAGAGCTTAAACAAGGGATAGAACACCCAAAAGATTATGTTGAAAACACTTTGGAGTCAACTCCTTTTTTTTGAGTTATAAAACTTAAGACTTTCATATCCTAACCTTAGAATTTATTATATGTCTTAACTAATATCATATAATTACAATTTATAAACTCAATAATAATACATTTTGAAAGGTGATAACAATAAAACAAAAGGGTTTTATAAAACAAACTTAACCTCCTTAACCTCTTTTTATAACAAACTACAACTATGTTATTCATAAGTCATTAAAGTCATAAATTGTCTTCCAATAACATAAACTTATATTTTCTTAGAGATAAGGGTAATTCTTATTTAGTTAAGGAATACATATGTAATACAAGTTATTCAAATCAACCTAGTAACACACCAAAGCTTAGAATAGATCGCTTAGTCAACCCGTAGAAATGAATATAATACTCACAACACAGAACCATACTTAATGAACATACGTTTTGAATTCAATCCAACCCCAATCAATGAGCGTGCGCACTTTTGAATTGACGCAATCATACAACACAAAGGTGAGTTCATTGTCCCTTTTTTTAACCATTTCGTTTTATAAACTGCGGGACTGAGAAGCGTGTTGAATGTCTTATATAATTATTTTCATGTTCATAAATTGGTTATTATCATGATGACATACTTGTTTACAATGATTTAATACTTATGCTTGAAAATACTTATGATTACATGTACAAACTCTTGCTTTCACATACAAATACTTTCTCATACGTATATAAGCAGACTTGATATGATAGGATGATGTCGATAGTGAGGTTTAAGGTGTAGACTCTGAGGGATTTTGGAAAAGACTATACTTATAAAACTTTTACAACGGTTTTCAATACTAAAAGTCTAAAATATATGAACTCACCAACCATGTGTTGACTATATTTCTTTACATGATTTCTCAGGTGACAAACATGTTTAAGCTTAAGAGCCCAGGATACTTACTAGGATGCCCAATTAGAGGACGTAGTAACTTTTGCATGTGCATATCTTTTGTTAACATAAGCAAATCATTATGATATCTTGTACAATTACAAGATAGAAGAACTTTTGATTCTTTTGATAGGTTTACATTGTTAAATTATTGAACATGATAAATGTAATTTAACTTTGTAATCCTAGTTTAATGTTATTATGCTTTAGTTATTATCAAATGTTTTGCTATGTATACAATCTGATCACAAGATATTGCGCCCAGGGACCATTCCGCCCGACGGGAAAGTAGATCCATCCCGCTGGCCTGCGTTGTGACAGTTTCTTCAAATTGTGGCTTCAATTAAGCAATGTTTTGATTTGGTCAATGTTATTTGATGAAGTCATTGGCAGATTGAAAGTGTACGAGGAGCGCTTGAAAGGAACCAAGAAAGTAGAGGCTGCTTCAGAATAGACCCCCGGCTCACGATATTGCCCTTTTTTTAAACAGGTTTCAATTAAGTGTTCAAAGAACAAATTGTATTCAACTATAAATACATTCACTGATTCCGAAACAAGTGTGTTATTTTCTTTCCTTTGTTTTAGTTTTTTTGGTGACATTTATTTCTATTTTGTGTTAAAACAAAAATATACCACAAATATGTTCACAATTGAAAAAAAATATAAGTTTTATCATATATGGTCCCTTAAAATTAGTCATGTAACCGGCAGATGCGAAAGATTAAGTCTTAAAGTTATCGTTGCATATATTATGAGGAAGACATTGGGCTAATGGTTTAATTTGTTACTCAAAACTAAAAGTCTTTCGAATTGATGATCTTTCTAATAAATTGAATTATTATTCAGACCTCTTAACCATTCAGCACTTAATGATTCAGACCAACCAAACAGCCCCTTACTAGTTAATTGCTCTGCTTCTTGACTTTAATGTTTTATTGATTTTTTTTATGTTCAAGTCTTAAGCTTTTGGATAACTTAAAATGCGAAGTTAAAATGATGTACGACAACTGTTAATTATTGTTCTGAAATCCAAGTTCTTTTATTTTTCTTTTCATTTGAATGTTGAGCTATTTTTCATCTAAAAAGATTTTATTTGATTTTTGTATAAAAGTTTATAAAATCCAACAAATTCGTGACCCATAACGTTATATGATTGTGTATGGCTCATAACATTTTTTTCTCTTTGTTAACTAATGTTATGTCTTTTTGTCTTTCATATAGCTTTAGCTTCTTTTCATCATCTTGAGATCTTAGATTTGTCTGTCAACAATTTTATTGGAAACATCCCATCAATGATAAATTTGTTGTCTTCTCTTAAAGTTGTCTCATTTGCTGACAATGTGCTTAACGGTTCGCTAACGAATGATGGTATGTTATCTAAAAGAAATTACATTTAATTTGAATTAAAATAGATAAATGGTGAATCATATATATTTTTCTCTTTTGACAGAGTTTTGTAAGTTAAAAAACCTTCATGAGCTAGATCTTAGTTACAACATGCTTGTTGGAAAGCTTCCTGAATGCTTCAATAGGCTATCATCTCTTAAGTTGTTTGATGTTTCTTCAAATCAACTCACAGGAGTACCTCTGCCATCTCTGATTACTAATCTCACATCTCTCGAGTACGTTGATTTTAGCCAAAACAAATTTGATGGTTTGATCTCATTGAGTTGGTTCTCTAATCACACGAAGCTTGAGTATGCAGCTTTCTCAAGTGATAATGACAAGTTTACGATGGAAACAGAAGAGCCTGTTGGTTGGACTTGCATGTTCCAGTTAGAAGTTCTTATACTATCAAGTTGTAATTTAAACAGGCATCAAGGAAGTGTTATTCCTAGCTTTTTACTACACCAACACAAGTTAAGGGAACTTGACATGTCACATAACTCCTTGGAAGGACAGTTTCCAAATTGGTTGATTGAAAATAACACAATGCTACAAGTTCTTATTCTAGGTGACAACTCATTCAGCGGTACACTTTCTACGTCATTCTATAGTAATCCTAATACAATGTGGTTGGATGTTTCTGGAAATAACATGATTGGTCCTATTCCCAATGATATACAAGTGTCACTTCCTTATTTAAATCACTTGAATTTGTCAAGGAATTCTATAAAGGGTGTTATCCCATCATCAATTGGTGAATTGATATTGTTAGACGATCTTGATTTATCTCATAATAGATTGTCTGGAAAAGTACCAATTGAATTGCTCTATGAGTTGGATAACTTAATACTATCAAATAACAATTTGCATGGAGAGGTGATTTCACAGGACTTCAACTTTAGTTCCATATCATGGCTTCAGTTAGACAATAATTGTTTCACTGGTAAAATTGGAAATATGAGTGTCTTCTATCATTTAAACATGTTGGATATTAACAATAACTTTTTCACTGGTAAAATTGGAAATACGTTGCCTCCTTCACTATGGTCTCTTGATCTCTCGAAGAATTATTTTTCGGGACCCATCCATTTCTCCTTAAATAATTTTCCTAATTTAAGGCATATTTATCTGGGTTCCAACAAATTTACTGGATCAATACCTAACTCTTTTCGTAATTGGACTGGAGGTTTGACTTTAGACATTGGCAACAATTACTTATCAGGCAGGATTCCAAATTTTCTTGGTGAACTATCCAATTTAAGGATTCTTCTTTTGGGAAAAAATAACTTCAGTGGTTGTATTCCGAGAAAACTGTGCCATTTAACTAATGCTACTATGATTGATTTGTCCAATAACTTACTCTCAGGTTTGATACCTCAATGTCTACAAGATATTGCTAGTCCACGTTACCCAGCTTTCATGCAATCAGACAGTGAATTTTCAACCGGTGCACCTTTATTTTTTTATCGATACAGGAGCCTTCTAAATAGATATACATATAAATTATACGATAACTTTAGAATAAAAGAAGTTTTGTTGACAACAAAATCCTTATCCATGGCCTATAAAGGTGATGCTCTTCATATAATGTCAGGGTTGGATCTGTCTTGTAACAAACTCACTGGTAATATTCCAGAAGAACTAGGGTTCTTGGCCCAAATTCATGCTTTGAACCTGTCTCATAATAGGTTGACTGATCCATTCCTATGACCTTCTCTAATCTTGCAAATATAGAGAGTTTGGACCTCTCTTTTAATAGTTTGATAGGCAAAGTTCCATCAGAATTACTTAAGTTGTACTCATTAGCAACTTTCAATGTCTCTTTTAACAATCTATCAGGTAGACTACCGGAAATGAAAGCACAATTTGGCACGTTTACCAAAGAGAGTTATAAAGGGAATCCATTACTTTGTGGACTACCGTTGGAAATTAAATGCATGACGGAATATTCAGAGGGAACTCAAAACTCAAATGAAGAATTTGGAAATGATGGGAAATGGTTTGATATGGATATGACATCATTTTATGGAAGTTGTATTTCTACTTGGTTCATGCTCATGTTGGGATTTTCAGCTGTTCTTTGTGTCAATCATTATTGGCGTAGAAGGTGGTTTTATTTGATTGAAGAAAGTATGTGTGCATGCTATTACTTGATTTATGATTCAGTAATGACGGTCTTTATGCTCTTTTTATGTAACAATTTTCGTGTAAAATAGGTTTGTTTGTATTTATAATTATGTCATATGGCTAACTTATTTTTTCTTATAAACAATAAAAAGTATAAGAAAAGTGACCTCCTATGAACTTTTGGAAACAAAAGTGAACTAAGTTTGATATCATAATTTGAAAACTTTGAATGCATTTCATGTGTTTGATGAAAATCTTAATTAAAATTATTTAAGCTCAAACACATTAGCCTTATTTGGTGTTTTTGAGTTCTGTAATAAGGTTTTCGAGCCTGCATGAAAGTTCTATTTGAAGCACATGTTACTAAGCACAATGAAGAGTCTTCTTAGATTATATTAATTACTTGCAATTGCTCTTTAGTTTATTTGAAAACATACATGCATATGAATATATGTTTACGATTAATTAAATAAAGGACAAAATAAATTATACGACAGTGATAGTGGGACCCTAAATAATGGGCAACCCTCGTTTTCCTAACAGATAGGTATGGGGGACCCACAAAGCCTTATAAAAGAAAAAGAAGAGACAGAGAATTCACTCATTCAGAAAAAAGACTCCATAACACACACATACATAAGAGAAAACCCTAGTTCATTCATCTTCTCTGCAAGAAAGAGAAAGTACATCAACATTGTTGAGCTAAATTTAGGGTGAAGACATAAAGATTAGTTAATTGGACACTATGTAACAAGCAATTTCGATTAATACATCTTCAGTGGCACCATCCATGGGACCTTCGTCTTTCTCCATAGTCATCACCTGAATCAAAGCATGTCAGTACCAGAAAATCCTACGCGTCAGCAGTTTTCGTTTTCTTACTTGCATCGTCCCCACCAGGCCACATCAGTAACACTTGTTAGCAAGGGAATGCCTATTCACACGGGCACGTAGGCTGCATTTCCGATGTCAATGTTTGAAGGGGAGGAAGCACACAGTTCATCCACAGAGCATGCCGTTCCTCGGAAGACACAGGGACCAACGATCATTTCGGTAGCCATCCAACCAGTACCTGAATTATCAAACCTTCAAACATCTAGAGCACCTGTTCTCTGATATGGTATGTCTTCGCCCTTGCACCTTCTGATCTTTCCTTATACTCCCCTGTTACCCGCATATAGTTACTTTCCCCATAATCAAACTCACACATCTACACCACTCCCACCACAGGACCATGTCATTCATCAACGTCAACGATCTCCCCTAGATCGATGCATGTAATGCCATCCTTATCCGCAACAGTCTCTCCTAACTCAAAAGGAACTGTTTACGGAACAATTCTTATGACACCCTTTACCTCTAATACCTTGATTTCACCCTGTTATTCCTCCTTGAATACTTCGGGAGGATCGACAGCTCATGAGGCCCTCCTAGCAAGTCTGAGGACACAATTACAGTTTGCAAACATATCCCCGTCACAGGAAATAGGTGGTTATAAGGGAGTAAACCCGTCTCTTAATAGTGCCAGTATACCAACAGATGCTCCCCTCATGGATTATAGTAAGTCGTACAAGCCACCGGAGCTGATGATGAAGTCAAATTTATAGCACCCATAGCCATGGCTGAGTTTCACAAGAAGCTTAAAATGCCGAAGAATGTAGGAAAGTATGACGGGCTCACAGATCCAAAAGACCATTCTAATATGTTTGTAAGCGCTGGAGGAGTTGAGCAATGGACAATGCCATCTTGGAGTGACACCCGACAATTTTAGGTAAATTGCAACACTCATTTCACATCCATACTTGTTGCATTTAATTAGATGAGCTAAACACAAACACAAAACAATAGTTCGGATTATTATTGAATTGTGCCTTACACGTTGATTAGGATTAATCAAGCGTGCAAACACTTCGTAAACACACAAACACGAACCATCAAAGGTAATTCAAGGAATTATCGAAACACACACACGAGTCTCATGAACGTGGTGATCAAACTTATATGTTATTACATGATTATGTGCTAAACATGCATTAGATGCTTTGGATAAACGTTAGAAATCGAATACGAGCGAAACCGAATCGACGAAATTGAAAAACAATGAAATGGACCCGTCGCGGTACGCGGAGGGTCCCTCGGCGAAAGGCTTCGCGGTACGCGAAGCAAACCGGGAGTCGAGACTCCCGAATTACATCGCGGTTCGCGGTAAATTATTTTGATCGGCCTCCGCGGTACGCGAAGGCCATGCAGATCAAATTTCTTTTAAAAACCAACCCCATTCATTCCAATCGGTTTTCTCTCATTTTCTCCGAACTCATCCTTAATCTCTCGACCAAAACTCACTGATATCAACCTCTAATCCCCCTGGAATCATCATTGAAGCCATTCCTTGCAACTAGAAGTGTTCTTGGAGTCATTGAAGCTTGGAAGAGGAGCTAGGGAGCTAGAAACCATCACCAACAGTTAGATCATCATCAGCAGGAGCTGTTCAACATCAATCCTAGCTGCTAAGGTAGTCTTAAATGTTTTCCTAGTGGTAGATCGTACATGCAAGGGCTAAAAACCCACATGCAACTCCGTTTAGTTATTGTGCTCGAATGTATTGGTGATTCGTTGTTTAGATATCATAAATTTACTGATTTGATAGTATAAGAATGTTAGATTTGAGCTTGGTTTAGTCATTGGTTGATTTGATGATATTTTGATGCACTTGCCATAAAAGGAAACTTTTATGTTGCAAGTTTTGGATTTGTGATGATCTAGACATGTTAGACATGTCTAGATGTTGTTAAATGTGTATTGGAGTGTTTAGAAACACATTGGAATATTTGATTTTGTAAAAAACATGGTTTTGTATAAACTTACTATAAAAGGAAACTTTTATAAATCAAAAGAGGGCTTTTGATGTTTTTGAATGATTTGATGATTTGTGATCATTGAAATATGTTTAAAAATGATTTCTAAGCATATTGGAAACTTGGATTTGTGAAAACAATCTTTTAAACAAATACTTACTATTTTAGGAAACTTTGTTTGGGTAAAATGGCACAAATGGTATTTTATACACAAACGACTTATTTTAAGTGTTTACATACAATTTTACAAACATACTAGAGTGATTTGTTTTATAAAATGGGATTTCATAACCACACTTTCCTAAATTGGAAACTTTCTAAAAATGGTAACTTACGTGATTGGAGTCATAGGATGCATTTTGGTGTCTTATGTGCATTGAGGCACCTAAACACAACAATCGTGTCACCAACGATTCGTCGAGTCTCACTAGTTAACACACGCACTCGGTTGAGCACACCGACACTTGGAGTTGTATGGACTACAACACACCACAGGACACATACTTACACCTATATGATCATAGGTGCTTACTAGCAGGACTGCTAGCTTTCGCAGTCGCGAACACCACATAAACCGGAACTGCTTCATCAGGTGAGTTCACGACCCCTTTTTACATTTTCTACCTTTGGGGGAGAAAACATTGCATACAACTGATTTTGATCAACATACATACTTTTGGTTACATTTGTACATGCTAATATCGTATATACATATGTGTGGCATTCATCCACAAAACTGATAAGTCCTCATTAAACACATCTCGAACCGTTAATAGCGCGTAGCGCTTAGCGTGGTAATTCTGAATAGTACTATTTGGGCCTGACAAGCCCCACTGTTGAGCGCCGTATGGCCACCCCGACTGGAGGTTGGAACAGTGCATAATTGACCAATAAACATTGCCATATCTTGTTGGATGGATATGGCGGGAGGCAGCATGTTAGCTTCGGTTTCGAACCCGCATATTATATATAAAACTACATACAATTACTTTAAACATTTTGATGTTTACTGCTGATACAAACCTGTGCTCTTACCAACCTTTGTGGTGACTCTTTACTCGCATGTTTTCTCAGGTAACTAAGACACGCGCACAAGGAATAGGATGCTAGGCTGGAGTCGCATGCATCTGTTTAAGTGTCTTAGTCTATTAAACATTTTTATCGTTTGATCTTGTTACTTATGTTGTGTAATATTAAACATCTTTAATCGCTTCCGCAAACATTAAACTTGTGTTGTTTCGAAAACTTTTAATGCTTCCGCAATTTATGAACTTTATCTATGTGATACCTTTAAACTTCCGCAACTATGATTATACAAACTGTTTTATCCAAGTAATTGGATGTACATATACAACCAGACATATAGGTCTCGCTTGTTGTGTGACCGGAGACTGCGATCCTGACAATCTGCCGCCGCTCGCGCCCCGGAAGTGACGAGATTTCTTGGGGTGCGACACTTGGTGCCATTCGTTCGTCCAAAAGCTGGGGAGAGCCGTGCAGATATGGTTCGGTAGCCTACAGCAGGTAGTGTCCTTAACTTTGAAGACCTGGCACTGAAATTCAAATTGCATTTAGTCAGCAGCAAAGGCATACTCGAGACAAGACAAAGGTCCTCAATCTCCGGTGAGGCCCAAATGAAACAGTAGAAGAATTCATTGTGAGATACAACCTGGAAAGATTGAAAATAAACGGACCACTAAAGCATTAAAGGTGGTAGGGTTTATACATGGCGTGGGAGACAAACATCTCATTCGCAAACTGTATGGAGTCAATGGCACGCCAGAAGATATGAATTCATTAATGATAATTACTGAAGTGCATTGTCACATCCTCAATTTCCCACTGACAGAATCATATATAATTACAAGTAATAAAAATTGTGAGTAGCAAACGTTAAAAGATATGAATAATCAGGAAGGTGACGTCCCGTCCATGGCAGAAGTGATGTCATCTCTTTCATCATCAAACTTGGTGGGAAATTTGAGGAGAGCATGAAGACCTTCCAAGTCATCATCCTAAGAAGTCAGGATATCATTGATTAAAGGCAACTCTAGATTAGAGCCTCGTAGGCCGTATTAAGAAGATCATAACCTAGGGTATGAACGACATGATGGCTTTCAAGAGGTTGCCCCTCCTGTGAAATTTGATACCCGTCCTTCATCCCCTGTTGACGACCCACCAAGTCGGAGGCTGTAGATGCGAGGCTGTAGAAAGTCTGTCAATCAAGTATAGATACCCCAGACTCATCCGGATAGCCTCAAAGGACCGGGGAATGCCTTCACGGGTCAACTAGTGTTTTTGCGATCTTAGCATGGCTGTAGACTCTTCTAAAGAGTTTAGTCTCTTTTGAAGGTGGACAAAATCTACTTCCTTCAGCTGAGCCAATTTTTACGGCTCTCTTAAAGACGCCGCCAAGTCATTAACCTTATGGCGGAGTTGTTTGTTATCCGCGAAACGCTGGAGGAGAAGACGGTTGTTGTTGTCTTGATTGTGGACAAACTCATCCCTCACCTCAGACATTTTGGCATTCAAGCAATGAATTATTGCCTCCTTTTCGTCCAAGGAATCTTGTTGCTTTAGGGCGCTTACCGGGTCCGGTCGCAAGTCCGCGTTTTGACTACGAAGAGAAGAGAGTTATGTTTTGTCTTTCTCTCTTTCTCTCTATGTGAGCGCATGTGAAGTAGCTCAATGTGGAGGACTTGATGTTCTACGCCGAGACGTTGCAACACTTGCCCCAAAAACTTGGCCTTGCGGCTGACCTCGGGAAGCCCAGAAACAAAATATCCCAAGGCCAAGGCAATTGGATATCTCAAGATAGAGACGGAACAATTCTGCGCACCCTTACTGTCTCCGCTGAAGGTACGTATCTGTACATGAATTCGCGGCAAGTCTGGGTCATCCAACAAAGTACCGTGAAGAATATGCCAGCTAGGCACAAAAGGAGCATTGGGGTTCAAATTGAGTAGTCACATGGAGGGGAGGATCAAATCTTCACCCAGCAGGAGCAGAAATAGGAAGAGGCTTATTTGTTGCAGACAAGCTAACGAGGGCTTTACCAAAGTCAACCGATTCTTTGGATGAAGCAGCGAGAGATGCAACAGAGGATACCTTGGGGGGAGAAGGGACCTTGGTAGTAGTAACAACTATGGAAGCATCAAGAGGAGAGGAAAATGTAACTTGAGGTAGAGAACTTAAAAGGGAATCCGACGTTGAAGAAACTCTAGAGGGAATTGTAGCCATTTCAGGTCCGCTAGTGACTCCAACTAAAGAAGTTGAGGGTGTGGCCGATGGATGGGAACTCACGTCCCCTTTAGGTTTTTAGTACCAGATCCCTGCGGAGGTGTGGATCGAAGGTCCTCACCTGAAGAAAAGTAAGACAATTAACAATTAAGTATTGTCGCGAGTGGAAAGATTCTAACAAGGAAACAATATAATATGTAGGATACATATAGCTTACCATGAGGCTTCAAGTTGTATCTTTTAATCATGGCTGATATAAACTCTTTCTCACGGGGTTTCTTAGAGGATCACCAGGTGGAGCAAAAGAACTTCCCTCCCATAGAAATCGATTCGGGGGAAGGAGCCGCGGAACTAGGAATGGGCGAAATAGAGGCCGCCACAGAAGTAGAAGACGGGGAAAGACCTTGTTCAATCAAAGAAGACGATGACAGATTCAATCCAATTGAAATCACTGGGGTCTTAAGCGCCCTTGAAGCGGCCTGGGAAGATTGAGAGGAGGACACCTTGTGAGATCCCATCTCCATGGATGCGCCATCCAAAAGGAAGGAGCACTCCAAAATACTGGAAAAGGATGGCTGCGTATATAACATTGGCCACATGAGTCTGAATGACAATCTAATGAAGAATTAACAAAAACTATGTAAGCGAATCATACTTTTTGAGAAGAACCGGGAGCAAGGGTAGTCTTTGAGCCGTCATCCATACACGAAAAGGCAAAACAATGCTTGGTAAATTCCAAAATGGGAACTTCGTGAGGTTTTAATGGCTTGGCTACGGGAACTAGGAGATCAAGACGAGAATCCCATAAAAATTCAAAGAAAAAACCCTCACCTAAAGAAATCATAGAAATAGTAAATAGATTATAAATAAAACACATAAGTCATACAGATTATAAAGGTAAGTAAAGGGCACAAATACATCCATCTTTTAGGGAGTACACATGTTTAGTTGAGGGGGAATCCCAAAAGCGACTCATTCCCGCAGCTACAATGGCGTGTTCTGTAACATTTATGAAACTCTGATGACGGAATACCGATGTAAAAGCAAGTGAATTTAGATCAAAGGAATCATTTAGAGAAAATTTTGACTTATTACCTTATTTAGTCATATATATATATAAATATATATATATATATATACTTGTGAATAGATAAAGATACACCTATACATATATACTTACACATATAATAAAATTCATATAATTATGAGTGAAACATATATAAATATGTAAAACCTTAAATTAAATTTAAACTAAGTTAGATAAGTTTTGTAGTAAAATAATAATAATAATAATAATAATAATAATAATAATAATAATAATAATAATAATAATAATAATAATAATAATAATAATAATAATAATGTCTAAAACATGTAATAAAACACTTATAAATAATAATTATGTTTTACAAAGTGTAAACAAGTTGCAAAAGATAATAATGAAGTTTTATAAACTTTTATTAAATTTTAAACATGAAATCATAGATTTAATAAAAGTCCAAGGACCATTTCATCCGTTTTTGAAACTGAGACTGTGAGGGGGAAACTCTCGAGTGAAAGGATGTGACAACTACGTTAAGAGTTCACGTCACTAGTAATTGAAATCCACGTTAAAAGAACAATCGTGATCATTACGATTTGAAACTACGCGAGAAATTGTGAATGCAGGTGAAAACCGTGCGAGAAACGGAGTTCTCGATTCTCCGGAATCGTAAAAAAACAAGAAAAAAAATTCGAAGATATTTCATTCCAAAACTCTTCACGGTACGCCAAGGCCATTTTGATTCTCCTTGGCGATACGTGATGAGTCCAAAATATCTAATTGACTCTCGATTTCTTTGCGGTGCGCCAAGCCCTTTTCTTGGCTCCTTGGCCGTACGCAACGACTAGGTTGGTTCAGCAGACCAGATTGAAGGATTAGTTTGCATTTAGAAAGTTTTCTATCTTTATCTCTCGAATGTACTTACTTCCTAAAAGAACTACTCGAGCCTTCAACATCAAAACCTGGTTCTAAAACCTCTGGATCATCATAATCGAGCTCAGGATTGCTCCTACAACTTATGATCGTTGTTTTTATCTGGAAATCCTCTCAACGGGTAATGATTTGTTTTCTCCTACTTGTTTGATAATGTATAGATTAGATCTAGTTTTTGAAGATAATGCAATAGTTATTGTTTTTGATTATTGCCTAGTTGATGGCTAGGAATGATTAGAAACGAAGAACTTGATATATTAATGGTTAAATCCTTGTTTTGATCCGTTATAATGCCCGGTTATCATGAAACCATATCATAGATTACAATAGTTTTAACCATTTGATTGTAATAATGATTGTGATTGTGTTGATCATTCCTTGAAATGCTAGATTAGATCCAAGTGTTTCAAACTAATGAAAAGTACTAAGATAATCATTGGAATAAAAATATGATGTTTATGTTAACAATCAGATTAATATATTGAATATGGTTATTCAACCTATTCCAATATGATATTCCTATGTTTCATGATATTTAAATAATCAATAACAAGGATTGACTATTCATAAACTAGAAATCCATCAGGAAACTATTCTGATAATATAATCAACAACAATACCTATTTGGTTAATCTGAGAACATCCTGATTAATCCAACGAGTCATCAACTTTTTATATTATAGGTTCTCACATTATCATACATTGTATGATATTCATTTAAGATAACTAATTAAGAATTCAATATCAATATTATGACTTTAAATGCAATATCCTTAACATTGAACGTTAAGAAGGATCTAATAAGTAAATTAAAACACAAATAACTTATAAAACATTAACTAATGCATAACTAAACCACAAACGTAAGTCTGCTCGTTATCTATTGACTTCGATATCTCAGGTGAGTGTCATACAATCCCTTTTCTTTTTAATGTTTACTGTTGGACTTTTCTTGAACATATTATATGTATCACTGTTATCTGTGTGAGTTCATGTGAACTTGTGGATTTCATGGGATTTTGCCCGTAACACTCTATCTTATCAAAAAGTCCTCATCTTTTGAACCGTATCTAGTGAACCCAAGTGAAGCCGAACAAGAAACAAGAATAGTGCTATTGGCTGATAGCCTATTTGTCAGGAGCTTGCAACTCCCTTTGGTGTAAATGTTTGTTACATGTTTCCTATATCAGCTTAATGTTTATGATAGACATTAAGAATGAGACACTAAGATATTTACCGATGTGTAGTATCTTCATTGAAGAGAAAATTTCAGTCCGAAAGGAACTAGATAAGGGTCCCATGGTTATCTCTGGAATTGTGTATCAATAACTTGCATATCATATTATATTATATTGGGTGGATCTATCACTATGAACTCACCAGCTTTGTGCTGACCTTTCAAACATAACAATTTTTGCAGGTAGACAGTGACAACGGGTGAGAATCGCATAATCAAGCACTTGTAAATTAAGTAACTTAGTCTGTTAGCATGTTTAAGTTGTAAACTATAACTGGTGACTTGTAATGATGTTATCCTTGTAATGTAATATCTGTAAATTAACCTTGTGTGTTGTGATACAGGATCAAGTAAGTTGCATTCCATCTCTGAGACATCACCACTATGCTGCCGCAACCTTCTCAGTGTGATCAGTGAAATCATCAACAAGTGACGAGAGGTGTGGGTGTGACAAAGGAGACACACGGCAGAACAGGAGGGACATATTTTTTCAAAAAACCCAAATATCAAACCTTTCTTCCCCAATTCCTTGTTCAAATCCCCCACACGACCGGCTCCCTCTTCCAATCGTAAATTCAACCATTTAATGCTCAATACATGCTTGGCCGACCTCCATTCAACGTCCAACAACATAATTAATGCATTTAATTGATCTAATCACGCGTAACCAGATGTTAATCATCTAACCGAACCTTAAAGTCGATCCATAACTCGAATTAGTAGCTATCGAAAGCCAAATTCAAATTGATCTCGTGTGGGCCTTGGTGACACCTCTCTGAAATTCCCAGCACCCTCAATTCGGTCTCAAAACTCCTTACACATCAAATCTCAACTCAATAACAACCGGAACTAAACAAGAACTCTACCTACTTACTCTTGAACTTATACAGGTAATATCTATGTTCATTAGACTCGGTTTTTAACATTGAACAAGATCCCTATGGAATCAGGGCTCACCTATGCTCTATCAAACGAATCCAAGGGAATAGAAACTAGGCTCTTACGGTTTGGGAAGTGAATGGATTAAGATCTCACTACCAATTTAGTAGGAGAGTACACTATAAATAAATATCAAAGTTACATATTACAACCATGAAGAAATAGATAATTACAACTTAATACAAATGAATATTAATATTGACTAATATCCCCCCTCAAGCGGAAGGTGGGGGACTGACCCGTAGCTTGTCTCGGAAGAACTCTAATTGATGTCGTGGTAAGCTCTTAGTGAAGATGTCCGCCACTTGAAGCTTGGTTGGAATAAATTTAGTTTGCAATTTCCCAGAAGCAACAAGCTCTCTTATAAAATGATAATCTAGATCAATGTGCTTGGATCGCTTGTGAGATACCGGATTTTGAGTGAGAAACAAGGCACTTTGGTTGTCACATAATAACGTGGGACGTGAAGATGGCAAAGCATGTAACTCTTTTAAAAGATGAGTGATCTAGATTATTTCCGCTGAAGTGTTTGCCATAGCCCGATATTCGGACTCACAACTGGAACGTGATATAGTCGGTTGTTTCTTTGCACTCCATGAGACTATGTTACCGCCAAGGAATATGGAGTAGCCATATGTAGATCGTCTTGTTTCAATGCATCGGGCCCAATCGGCATCAGAGTAGCCGGATATTTTGGTGAGGTTTGGTTTTGTGAAGGATATACCATATGTAAGTGCCCCCCTTTATGTAACGCAGAATGCGTTTAACAGCCTGAAAATGAGCAACACATGGAGCTTGATAAAACTGACTCACTTGATTAACGAAGAACGCAATGTCAGGACGGGTGATGGTGAGATATTGCAGAGCACCAACAAGCGACCGATAGTGCGTAGGATCATAGTACAAGTCACCATTTGTAACAAATGAAGTGTTAGAGGCAAGAGGAGTCGGAACTGATTTAGCTTCCAATAGTTTTGCTCGTGCCAAAATATCTTGTCCATATTTAGTTTGTGAAAGAAATAGACCAGACTCCAAGTAGGTGACCTCAACTCCCAAAAAACAATTTAGTTTTCCCAAATCACGAATTCCAAATTCAGTGTTGAGTTTTGAGAAAAAGTGACGAATAACGGATGCATTATTTTTGGTAAGAATAACGTCGTCGACATAGACAAGTAAATATATGAGACATGCATCATGTTTAAAAAGAAATAACGAAGTATCGGATCGACTGCAAACAAATCCATTTTCAGTGAGAAACTGGCTGAGTCGATGAAACCAGGCACGAGGAGCCTGTTTGAGACCATATAGAGCTTTGTTTAAGCGACAAACGTGATAAGGAAACTTCGGATCAGAAAGTCCTGGTGGTTGTTCCATATAAACAGTCTCAGTTAAATTCCCGTGAAGGAATGCATTGGAAACGTCTAACTGATGTAAAGACCATGAGTTAATAACAACAAGAGAGAGAACAATACGGACGGTTGCAGCCTTGACAACGGGACTAAAGATATGTGAAAAATCCATACCAGGAATTTGACTGAAACCTTGGGCCACAAGCCGAGCCTTGTGACGTTCAATGGAGCCATCCGCATGAAATTTTGTGCGATATATCCACTTGCAATCTATAACATTGTGATTTCAAGGTCGAGGAACCAAAGACCATGTTCTGTTCTTGTGTAAGGAATTCATTTCCTTTTGCATTGCTTGAACCCATATAGGTTGTGTGAAGGCTGTTTTAAAGGATGTCAGATCCGCACTGGTTAATAGGGCCTGTATCAATGCACGAGTCTTAGATTGAGCAATATTAGCTTTGTGTTTGGTTTTAAAGATGCCAGATTTCGCACGGGTCTGCATGGGATGGGTTGGTAGGGGCGGAGGTGTTGGGGTGGCTGAGCTACTGGGTTCTGTAGTAGTAGGGGTTGGCAGAGCATCTGAAGATGGGGTGGTGGTAGTTGGGTCAGTAAGGTTGGGTGGCGTAGATTGTGTAGAGGAGGAAAATGGATTTGGTGGGGTAAGTGATGGTGGTAAGATTGTACGAAGGAAGTTTGGGCTTGAGTACCTGGGATAGGAAGAAGTTCATCAATGCAGATAGTGCAAGGGTTAGGGATAGAAGGTGGTGGTTGAACAGTGGGCTTGTTTGTGGATGAGGTTGTGGAAAAAGTAACATCTCCAAAAAATTGACATAGTTGAAGATTGGTAATGGGTGCGGAAGAGATGGTTCCAATAAATGGAAAATTAGTTTCATCAAAGCGGGCATTACGGGTTATAAACATGCGAGATGATTTTGGCTCAAAACATCGGAAACCTTTATATTGAGTACAGTAACCCATAAAAATGCATGGGAGACTTCGGGGGGGAAATTTATTTTCTGCATAATCACATAAGTACGGATAAACCTGACAACCAAAGATATGAAAATTGTCATAAGAGGGAATCTTCTTATATGCAATTTCAAAAGGAGATTGTTGTTGAAGTATCTTAGAAGGTAGGCGATAAATAATGTAAATCGCCGTACTGAAAGCATGGACCCAAAAATTAGACGGGACATTTGCATTAAACATTAGTGCTAGTCCGGTTTCAACAATGTGCCTATGTTTACGTTCCGCACGGCCATTCTGTTGTGGTGTATATGGGCATGATAAGAGATGAAGGGTGCCATTATTATCAAGTAATTGTTTAACATTATTGTTAACAATTCACCTCAACCGTCGCTTTGAAAAATTTTAATCTTGCGCTCAAATTGAGTTTGAACAAAGGTGATGAAGCTTTGAACAACTCTATAAAATTCAGATTTAGTCGTGAGCGGATAAAACCACATAAAGCGAGAATGATCATCAAGAAATATAACATAAAAACGATGACCATCAGTAGATAACGTGGGAGATGGACCCCATAAGTCACAGTGAACCAAATAGAGCACGTTAGAGGCCCGTTGATCTTTAAATTAAAAGGCAATCTATGAGACTTTGAAAGTTGGCAAACCAAACATAAAGTAGGTTTCGGTAAAATAGAAGTAACCGATAAATGTCCCAAATTATTTCAAAGGACACATGTCCTAATCGAGAGTGCCATAATTCAAAAGATGCCTTCTTGTTGATTCCTTTATTAGCCACAAATGCTTGAGGCTGATGATCCAAAACATAAAGGCCCTTATCACAGCACCCCCGAGCCAGAACTTGCTTCGTTAGTCGATCCTGTATAAGAACATCGGATTTGGAAAAAATAGCATTGACATCATTGTCATTAGTGAGTTTGCTAATAGATAGTAAATTTTTAGCAAGATTTGGAACAATTAAAACATCTTTTAACAGAAGATTATTAGTATGAGATGATTGGCCAATATGAGATATGGGCAAGACATTACCATCGCCAAAAGTGACCTTTGATTTGCCATGATACGGTTCTGAAGAAGAAACATTTGAGGCAGAAGAGCTCATATGATCGGTGGCACCGGTATCAACAAACCAGTCCGGTGTGGAGGTCGTGACATTTCATTGAGCGTGAAAGGCTTTAGCAAGATCCGAATCAGAACCAAGAGCATGTGATGCGTATGAGGCGAGATGCGGACAAGCATTAGCATAATGTCCATCAGTGCGGCATAACTGACAATACGGTGGCCGTCGGCCACGACCACCACGAAAGACTCTACTATTGTGTCGACCACGAGAAGTGGTGGTGGCACGGGACTGAGCGGTAAACGCTGCAGAAGGTGGAGAGGAGCCATGGATGGATTGTAAGAACAATTCATGTGCTTTGGCTTGACCAAGAACCTCACGAAAGGTTGTGGCAGAACGAGAGGCCCTTGTGGCAGTGGAGAAATCACGGAAATCAGCCCAAAGACCACATAAGAAAGCATGAATCTTATCAGATTCAACCTGAATAGCACCGATAGCAGCAAGCATATCACAAATACCTTTAAACTTGCGACCAAATTCAGATACTGATGAGTTACCTTTCGTGAGAAGCCGAAGCTGATCCTTCAGGTGTTGAACCCGTTCAACAAATGAGCAACGAAAGGCATTTTCAAGGGCACACCAGATTTCCCATGCAGTTGAGAGACCAATGAGTTCGGACACAGCCTCTTCAGACAAGGAGGCTTGAAGTATGATCACAACCTTTTGATTAGCGATGACGCATGCTTCATGGGCTGGGTTGGGAGCGGTCTTGCCGTCGGTTGTGACGGTTGTAGCCTTGTAGGAGGCGCAACAGAGGTTCCATCGATGTGGGAGAGTAGTTTTTGGGAGGCGAGAACCGACAAGAGTTGGGTTTTCCAAAGAAGATAATTTGTGGAGGATCCTTTGATGGTTATCATGTGCATGAGGCCATGGAGGCTGGTGGATTCACTGGAGGAGGAGGAGGAGGAGGCTGCCATGGGAGAAGGAATGGAAGAGGAAAAGATGGAGATTGAATTTGGGAAGGGGAAGGGGAAGGGGAGAGGCCATGAACCGTTTTTGGCGATTGATACCATGAATGGATTAAGATCTCACTACCAATTTAGTAGGAGAGTACACTATAAATAAATATCAAAGTTACATATTACAACCATGAAGAAATAGATAATTACAACTTAATACAAATGAATATTAATATTGACTAATAGGAAGAACATAAAGATTAGATTAAATATTTTTGGGTTTCAGTTCCCTCAACACCAAGCCCATTGGTTAAGTCACTGGGGCTGGAGGATATGACAGTGGTTCGAACCCCGTTCATATGGCCTTGAGCCGTTTTTTTAGCATAATCCGATTTTTTTTGATATTTTAACTCTAGAAAATTTTAAAAAAATATTTTGAAACATTATTAACTTTATAAAAAAATTATGGAACCTTTATAATATTCAGAATATAAAATTTCTTTTTTTTTTTCTATATTTAAATTAATATGAATGTTATAATACTTATTTTAATTCATAAAATTATAATAAACTATGTTAAACACATAGAAACTTTCAAAAACTATTTCAAATTAGTTTATTGGTTCTGAATTTATTAAGAATACTATGTTTAATAATATTAATTATTTTATCTTATTTAGATATTAACAAAGGTTTAAAATCATTATTTTAACTTATAGAAACAATATATAAAATATAATAATTATAAAATGCGTAAAAGTTCTTAAACTCATTTATAAACTATCTGAAATAATTTTATAAAGACTAAAAGTCATTTTTTATTTAAATCATTTTATTCAAATCTAGAATACATTTTTTAACATATAAATTTCTAAAATTAATTTAACTATTAATAACATTCAAAATAACATTACTAATAATACTACCCATTTAATCCTCTTAAAACTTATTTAATAACTTTTAAAATAACATTACTAATAATACTACCCATTTAAACTTATAAAAACTTTTTTATGTAAGCCTTAAACTAAAAATACATTTTATATGACTAGAAGTTCTATTTTTATAAACTTAGGGAGATTTTATGTATTAATATGTACATTTTAAAGAATGCTTATAAATTTATACAATGGTTAAAATACTATTATCTGCTTTACAACTTTTAGATCTCTTATATTTATTTCTAAAAACATACGTAAAATCTCATGAACTACTTTTATTTAAATAAAATATTTCTAATGTGACAATCCGACTTTTCAAGTTAACCTTGTTAACCTCCGTAGGCCCAACAAGGCCAATGAAGGCCCAGTAAAGCCAAAGAAGATCCAATAAAGTCTATGAAGGCCCAACAGAACTAAGTTAGGCCCAATAGGGGCAAATGAGGCCCAATGTAAACAAATTAAGGCCCAATAAGGCCCAGGGAGGCCCAATGAGGTTTAGGAAGGCCCAGTAAGGTTAAGATAGGCCCAATTAAGTAAATTAAGCCCAACAATGTTCTAAGAAGTCTGATTTGTGATAATTTGCGATTTTAGGTTCAACTTTACTAACCGAAATGTTGTGAATTCGAACAAAAACAACTACGAGGGTTGGAATTGAACAAAACAACCTATAATTATCACAATTTCAAGGATTTAGGTTGTAATTTGAGTAAAATGCAAAAATGTTGACCTTGAAAGTCAAAATTCGGCCTAAAAATGATTGGGAATTCGAATAGCATTTCATGATCCGTTATTACTGAAATTAATCAACTTAAATCATCACATTGATGATGATTAATAGTTATTATACGTTATGGGATCAGAAATCATCGAATTAAATGGAAAACCGTTTCTAATTGTTGAAACCGTGGCTATTCAATAGCAAAATCACCCAATTCGATTACATCTATCAAAATTGAACTCCCAGAACATATAATCGGCACTATCAGAAGCTTTTCCATATACCAATTCGAAGCAGAGGCTGCGGTATAGAAGAATCAATTAGGAGTCGGCCGAATTTCAAGTGGGTCATCGAGATACATCAATTCGAAGTGAAATCTGGTAATTATCCACACCTACACATTACTTCTATCTTATCTAAGCAAACACACAATGAAATGGAACCACAGAATCATGAATTGATAGAACCCGATTTCTAGGGTTGATCGTGGGAGATGTTTTGGGGGTTTCAGTCGAGAAGGGTCTAAAAATGAAATTCAATAGGGGCATTAGTTCCAGAGAGATCCGATAAAACTAACTCATATGTCAATTTCTGGAAATATTAACGAATTCGTGGATCTTTAGTTTTAGGGTTCTTAGCTAAAAACGATTTAGGGTTTCAATTCTTATTAGCTTTAAAATCAAATTAATCTATATGGGTAGTTTCGGAATAACCCATTGAATGAAATCCCTAAGATAATCGTTTTATATTATAACGAATTGTGTGAGAACGACTTTTAGGATTTTTAACATAATATGTTTTGTGGATTTCAACTCAATCGAATTTGAAAACGAAATTAACAAGCACAGATAGTTTCGGAATCATGGTGTTACTAAGAACCCTATGAATTTGCAGATTAATATCAGTTAATCGAACGGATTAGAGTTCGGGTTTGAGAACTTAAATTTCGAACATGTTAAGACCAGATTCATTGAGTTATGATGCTTAGTTTTCGAATTAAAGTTAGGGATAGACTCGATTGAATCCTAGTAACAAAAGCCCTATGGTGTTAGAATTAACTGGTTTCGAATTCACGATCAATTGGAGGGTTCAAGCTTTGGCTATAGTAAGAAAAGGGGGGAACCGGCCCATTAGTGTTTAAAATGATTTGGAATGGAGTCTGATAACAAATGTGGTGGTAGATCAACCGGTTGCGGCTTGGGTGTGTGGGCTGGCAGGTCACGGGTTCGAACCCTGACCTGGCCGGTTTTGAAAACTAAAACTATTTTGGTTTTTATATTGTAACTCACCCGTTATAACTCCGTTTTGACTCGTTCAAGTTGCGTTGGAACCGTAACGAGAATACGAACATGTTAGGATGAAAAAATTCATATTTTAATCCGAACACGAAATCGCGTATAATTACGATTAATTGAATAAAATCAAATATGATTTTATTTAATCGATTTCAAAAGCACGCGTACTTCCGTATGCACAATTCCCATACTCTAACATACGTATGTTGATACGTATGTGATTTCAAGCACAAAACGGCAATCCGAATAACTTTAGGTTATTGTTTAAATCACAGATTCTTCGTAGAGGATTTCTACGCAAGTTCACACGTATTTGATCATTCTGCTATTATCAAAGGTGCGTACACGGCCCTTTCTTATTTTAAACTGTTTTGGGGGAGAAAACATGTGCAACAAACTATTTTAGATACATATCACTTGCATGAGTTATCTGTTTACATTATGTGCCAACATATCAACTTGAAAGTCCTTACACACCTCGAACCGTTTAGTTTGCCGTAGTGCAAAGCGTGGTAGTTGGAAATAGATCTATTAGGTTTGACAAACCTCACCTGGTAGATGGGATCTACGCAGGTGTTTGACTGACCAAACACATTTTTACTATTGTTGTGATAGACAATAGTGGCAAGGCGAAAACATGCTATAGCATGGCAACTAGTCAGCTTCGGTGTCGAACACGTATGTAAATAGTTTATATGACTAGCTATCATGACTGTGCAATTGTGATTATGTTATCTACAAACTTGTTATTCAAACTGATGTTTTGAACACTATGATTATTTAAAACCTGTGTTATGCACCAACCTTTGTGTTGACTTGATTTGCATGTTTTCTCAGGACGCTAAGGCGCGCGTTACAGCTGGCATGGACTAGGAAGATAGAGTCTCATGCATTATAAACACTTTGAATTTGAATTTGAACATTTGAATATTTAAGTACTTTGGTTTGTAATGTTTTACTTATCAACTGTTATTTGGTTTTGAAACGCTTCCGCAACTTTTTGTAAACTCTGGATGATATGTTTTAAAGACCAACGTATGTTTTGAAATTCATATAGAGGTCTTCGCTATGTCTAATGATCTGAGATCCTGGTTTGTCACGTTCCCAAACGGTATGATTCCGTTAGTTGAAATTGGGGGTGTGACAGATTGGTATCAGAGCCAGGTTATAGCGAACTAGGTTTGCATTTGTAGGCCTAGACTATGACTGTTTACGTATTCCATGGCACTGTACTTACATATGGTATTATGTAACAGGCATGGCTTCATCATCAGTCCCATATATCATTATTGATGATTCCGAGGACGAGGAGCCGATGGTTCCGGCACCACCATCATCACCACCACCACCTATTCCATCACCTCCACCGTATGAGATGGAAGACTCCGATCCCGAAGAAGATCCGGAGGAAGACCCAGAGAAGGATCCGGAGGAGGATCCAGACGAGGATCCCGACGAGGATCCAAAGGAGGATCCGGATGAGGATCCGGAGGAGGAGGAGGAGGGCACTCAGCAGATTCCTGCTGAGGGACCTTCCACACACCCACCACCAGCATTAGATGCTCCTGAGCCTAAGAGGCGAAGGACGGACGCGGAGGAGATCGCCAAGTTGCGCGAGGACTTGGATGAGACAGAAGACAAGCTTATACAGAGATCTCATGAGTTATGGGATGCCATCGAGAGGCAAGATGAACTTGCCCATCTAGTTCATGACATGCGGGATGAGATGGTGAACATGATTGGTCGTCTCGACGCTGCAGAGAACCGAGCTTTGTTCTTGGAGGGAAGAGTAGAAGCCTTGGAGGATTTGGTGGCCTCTGAGAATGAGGAGGAGGATGAGGAGGAGGAACCAGCACCAGTTGCTGAGTCCGATCCTGAATCCACCGTTGAGGACGATTGATTGTTTTCATTTCTTTCTTGTTTTGTTTAAACTTATTAGGAACGGGTTGTGTTCCTACATTGGTAGTTTGAAATTTTGTATTTCATTTCAAAAAGTATTGTACTCAAAGAAAGTTTCTATTTATGGAAGAATTATTGTTTGTTTCCAACAACTGTGTTGATTATATTACATGTTGTGTTTGTTGTTTTACTTACACATGTTACATTGGATTTTGACTTCGTGCTAACACTTCTTATAAATAGGAAACTAATGGCTGAGGGAAACGTACATATGACTGTTGCTGAGCTCAACGAGCTAATTAACAACAGAGTCGCAGAGGCTATGCACAGTATGCTCAGACACACAACACAGGGCCACAGGGTCCAGCTGGGGGAGTGATTAACCCACAAGTTTGCACGTTCAAGATGTTCTTGGACTGCAAACCTCACAATTTCAAAGGGTCGGAGGGGGCCATAGGACTCCTTCGGTGGATTGAAAAGGCTGAGTCTGTATTCGAAATGTGCAACTACCCTGAGGATAGCAAGGTGAAATTTGCTACTGGAACATTAGAGGGTCCAGCACTGACTTGGTGGAACTCCAATGTTCAGACTCTGGGGTTGGGAGAAGCAAATGCATTGACCTGGAACAACTTCAAAACTTTACTACAAGAGGAGTATTGTCCTCGTAGTGAAATGCAGAAGTTAGAGGAGGAGTATTGGCACCTCAAGATGGAGGGGTCAAACATTGAGGAATACACGACCAGATCGCATGAACTGGCCAGACTGCTACCACACATGGCTACTCCAGTCAGTAAGTGGATCGAACGGTACATTGGAGGACTAGTGCCTCAGATTCAGGGGATGGTTACTTCAGCAAATCCCACCACCATCCAACAAGCTGTTCGTCTAGCACATCAGCTTACTGATCAGGCAGTGTTACAGGGAACCCTGCCTAAGCGGACATCTGCTACTAAGGTAGGAGATCACAAGAGGAAGTGGGAAAGTAACAACTTCAAAGGTAACAACCAACAGCAGAACAGGAAGCAGGACTCAAATAAGTCCTATCATAATTCCAGCAGTGGCCAACAATCATCATCATCGGGGGGCTATATTGGTAAGCACCCCAAGTGCAACAGGTGTGGTTACCATCATGCGGGTAACCAATGTGACAGAGCTAAGTGCCAGAGGTGTGGCAAGATTGGGCATGCGGCTAAGGATTGTCGCGGAGAGCTGCAGAACAACAATAACAACCAGAATAACAATCAAAACAACGCGCAGAAAGGTTGTTTTGAGTGCGACAAGATGGGCCATTTCAAGAAAGATTGCCCACAACTTAAGAAAGGCGGGGACAACAATGGTAATGGTAATGGGAATGGCAACGGTAATGGCAATGGCACCAACAACAACAACAACAACAACGGTGCTAGAGGCAGGGCGTTTGTGATCGGAGGACGTCAAGCGCGGGAGGATCCCAACATTGTCACGGGTACGTTCCTCTTAAATAATCACTATGCCTCTATGCTATTTGACACTGGTGCCGACCGGAGTTTTGTATCTAGTTCACTTGCTAAGTCACTAGATGTTAGTCCCACTGCCTTAGATAGTCCCTACACTGTGGAATTAGCTGATGGTAAGTTGATTGTAGTAG
This sequence comes from Mikania micrantha, assembly GCA_009363875.1. Classification (NCBI taxonomy): domain Eukaryota; kingdom Viridiplantae; phylum Streptophyta; class Magnoliopsida; order Asterales; family Asteraceae; genus Mikania; species Mikania micrantha. The sequence goes on along the minus strand of CM018691.1, from coordinate 40,480,046 downwards.
AAAACATTTATAAGGGATGTATCCTTGATTTGATGGGTCAGACATTAGAGATTGATTTGATGCCTATTGCCTTAGGCAGTTTTGATGTAGTCATTGGTATGGACTGGTTGTCCAAGAACCAGGCTGAAATTGTATGCCATGAAAAGATTGTTCGCATACCTCTTCCGCAGGGAGAGACATTACATGTACAAGGCGAGAAGAGCAGTACGCCACTGCGTCTCATATCTTGTATGAAGGCACACAAATGTCTGCGGAAAGGTCATACGGCAGTTATAGCACTTATAACTGAAAAGCCAGTAGCTGAGAAGAAGCTTGAAGATATACCTATAGTTTTTGAGTTTCCGGAGGTATTTCCAGAAGACTTGCCGGGATTACTGCCTATCAGACAGGTGGAATTTCGAATCGACCTTACACCAGAAGCAGCACCGATAGCTAGGGCGCCTTACCGACTTGCACCGTCAGAGATGCAAGAGTTATCCACACAATTGCAAGAGTTGTTGGATAAGGGATTCATACGACCTAGTTTTTCACCATGGGGAGCTCCAGTATTGTTTGTAAAGAAGAAGGACGGGACTTTCCGTATGTGTATCGATTACCGGGAATTGAATAAGGTTACTATCAAGAACCGGTATCCGTTACCCAGGATTGACGATCTGTTCGATCAGTTACAAGGTTCGAGTTATTACTCGAAGATTGATCTCAGGTCGGGTTATCATCAACTAAGAGTCCAGGAGGAGGATATCCCGAAGACAGCATTCAGGACGTGCTATGGCCATTATGAGTTCTTGGTCATGCCATTTGGGTTGACAAACGCTCCAGCCGTATTCATGGATCTCATGAATCGTGTTTGTAAACCTTATCTTGATAAGTTTGTCATTGTTTTCATCGATGACATTCTCATCTATTCAAAGTCTGAGGAGGAACATGCTGAACATCTTCGATTACTGCTAGAGTTATTGAAGCAAGAACAACTGTACGCTAAGTTCTCGAAATGTGATTTCTGGATGCGAGAAGTACAGTTCTTGGGTCATATAGTTAATGAAAAGGGTATACATGTTGATCCAGTGAAGATTGAAGCGATTAAGAATTGGGAAGCGCCAAAGACCCCTACCGAGGTACGACAATTCCTTGGTTTGGCGGGTTATTATCGACGATTCATTGAGGGTTTCTCAAAGATCGCTCAACCACTTACAGCTCTGACGCACAAGGGAACAAAGTATAACTGGACGGATAAACAAGAAGCTGCATTCCAGTTATTGAAACAGAAGCTCTGCAGTGCACCGATTCTGTCCTTACCGGAAGGAACGGAAGACTTTGCGGTGTATTGTGACGCATCTGGACAGGGTTTGGGATGTGTGTTGATGCAACGGGATAAAGTGATCGCTTATGCTTCCAGACAATTAAGAACACACGAAAAGAATTACACTACTCATGACTTGGAGTTAGGAGCAGTGGTTTTTGCTTTGAAGATTTGGAGGCATTATTTGTATGGAACTAAGTGTACTATTTATACTGATCATAAGAGTTTGCAACATATCTTTGATCAGAAGGAGCTTAACATGAGGCAACGATGATGGGTTGAATTGTTGAACGATTATGAGTGTGCGATTAAGTATCACCCGGGAAAGGCTAATGTCGTAGCCGATGCTTTGAGCAGAAAAGATACAACGGGAACAAGACGGGTTCGTGCACTTATGATGACAATACATACTGACTTACCAGACAAAGTACACAGTGCTCAGATTGAGGCCTTGAAAAAGGAAAACTTAGTACCGGAATCTTTGCGAGGAATGGAGGAACAACTGAATGTTAAGTCTGATGGAATTCGTTATTTCATTAATCGAATGTGGATACCTTTGTATGGAGGTTTAAGGGAACTCGTGATGGACGAAGCACACAAGTCTAGATATTCAGTCCATCCGGGATCAGACAAGATGTATCATGACTTGAAGGCACTGTATTGGTGGCCTCACATGAAAGCTGATATTGCTAAGTACGTTAACAAATGTTTGACTTGTTCGAAAGTCAAAGTTGAATATCAGAAACCATCTGGTTTACTGCAACAACCAGAGATACCGATGTGGAAGTGGGAACAGATTTCGATGGATTTTATTACTAAGTTACCCCGTACACCGAGTGGTTGTGATACGATATGGGTAATTGTCGATCGATTAACGAAATCTGCACACTTCTTAGCAATCAAAGAAACTGACAAGATGGAGAAATTGACTCGCATTTACATCAAGGAAGTAGTAGCACGACATGGCGTGCCAATTTCTATTATATCAGATCGGGATGCTCGGTTTACTTCTAATTTTTGGAAATCTCTTCATAAGTCATTGGGGACTCGCTTGGATATGAGTACAGCTTATCATCCACAGACCGATGGTCAAAGTGAACGAACGATTCAAACGCTCGAGGATATGTTACGAGCTTGTGTAATTGATTTTGGTGATAGCTGGGAAAATCATTTACCGTTGGTGGAATTCTCTTACAACAATAGTTATCATACAAGTATTCAAGCAGCACCGTTTGAAGCGTTGTATGGTCGCAAATGTCGTTCACCAGTTTGCTGGGCTGAAATTGGTGACAGTCAGATAACAGGTCCTGAACTGGTGCACGAAACAACAGAAAAGATAGTTCAAATCCGGAACCGTATGGCAGCGGCTCGGGATCGACAGAAGAGTTATGCAGACAAACGTCGCAAGCCGTTGGAGTTTCAAGTAGGTGATCGAGTTTTTCTAAAAGTATCACCTTGGAAAGGTGTGATACGATTCGGCAAGCGCGGGAAGCTTAGTCCACGTTACGTAGGACCTTTTGAGATTTTGAAAAGGGTTGGTCCGGTTGCGTATCAACTCAAACTACCGGATGAACTCAGTGGAGTTCATGATGTCTTTCATGTATCAAACTTAAAGAAATGTCTTTCTGACGAGACATTGATTGTACCGTTGGAAGAAATACAAGTAGATGAACAGTTACGATTCATTGAAGAACCGGCGGAAATCATGGACCGAGAGGTCAAACAACTGAAGCAAAGCAAGATTCCGATAGTCAAAGTTCGATGGAATTCAAGACGGGGTCCTGAATTCACATGGGAACGGGAAGACCAAATGATGAAGAAATATCCTCATCTATTCAAAACAGCTACTGCTAACACTGAGAGCACACGTTAAATTTCGGGACGAAATTTCCTTAAACAAGGGGATGACGTGATGCTTTCACACATCAACACTGCAAATTTCAAATTGTAAGCACAAACATTTTATTATTCAGTTGATTTTGTTACAAACATTTGTGCTACATTGCATGCTATATGTTTTATGTGCTACATTTCATATGTTACATGTTATGGTAGTACATACATGATTGGTTACACACATTTGTTGCATAGTACAAACAGTTTCAAACACTCACTAGGTGTGAGGTTACACTTGATTACACACATTTTTGCTATGTGCGGGGTTACATAGTACAAACAGTTTCAGACACTCACTATGTGTGAGGTTACACAACACAGTATGATCAAACACAAACAGTCACAGTTAGGTGAACTAACTAGTGTACACGCAAACAGTCACATGGAACGATCACAATTGAGTTGTGATGTTGCAAGCATTAGACTTTGTGTGTGAGTACACACAAGCACACAGAATGATCAAATCACACTAACACGTACGATTTAAACTCGTAAGTAGTTTCCTAAGTACTCCTAACACTTACTAATTTTCGGGACGAAAATTTCTTCAACAAGGGGATGATGTGACAATCCGACTTTTCAAGTTAACCTTGTTAACCTCCGTAGGCCCAACAAGGCCAATGAAGGCCCAGTAAAGCCAAAGAAGATCCAATAAAGTCTATGAAGGCCCAACAGAACTAAGTTAGGCCCAATAGGGGCAAATGAGGCCCAATGTAAACAAATTAAGGCCCAATAAGGCCCAGGGAGGCCCAATGAGGTTTAGGAAGGCCCAGTAAGGTTAAGATAGGCCCAATTAAGTAAATTAAGCCCAACAATGTTCTAAGAAGTCTGATTTGTGATAATTTGCGATTTTAGGTTCAACTTTACTAACCGAAATGTTGTGAATTCGAACAAAAACAACTACGAGGGTTGGAATTGAACAAAACAACCTATAATTATCACAATTTCAAGGATTTAGGTTGTAATTTGAGTAAAATGCAAAAATGTTGACCTTGAAAGTCAAAATTCGGCCTAAAAATGATTGGGAATTCGAATAGCATTTCATGATCCGTTATTACTGAAATTAATCAACTTAAATCATCACATTGATGATGATTAATAGTTATTATACGTTATGGGATCAGAAATCATCGAATTAAATGGAAAACCGTTTCTAATTGTTGAAACCGTGGCTATTCAATAGCAAAATCACCCAATTCGATTACATCTATCAAAATTGAACTCCCAGAACATATAATCGGCACTATCAGAAGCTTTTCCATATACCAATTCGAAGCAGAGGCTGCGGTATAGAAGAATCAATTAGGAGTCGGCCGAATTTCAAGTGGGTCATCGAGATACATCAATTCGAAGTGAAATCTGGTAATTATCCACACCTACACATTACTTCTATCTTATCTAAGCAAACACACAATGAAATGGAACCACAGAATCATGAATTGATAGAACCCGATTTCTAGGGTTGATCGTGGGAGATGTTTTGGGGGTTTCAGTCGAGAAGGGTCTAAAAATGAAATTCAATAGGGGCATTAGTTCCAGAGAGATCCGATAAAACTAACTCATATGTCAATTTCTGGAAATATTAACGAATTCGTGGATCTTTAGTTTTAGGGTTCTTAGCTAAAAACGATTTAGGGGTTTCAATTCTTATTAGCTTTAAAATCAAATTAATCTATATGGGTAGTTTCGGAATAACCCATTGAATGAAATCCCTAAGATAATCGTTTTATATTATAACGAATTGTGTGAGAACGACTTTTAGGATTTTTAACATAATATGTTTTGTGGATTTCAACTCAATCGAATTTGAAAACGAAATTAACAAGCACAGATAGTTTCGGAATCATGGTGTTACTAAGAACCCTATGAATTTGCAGATTAATATCAGTTAATCGAACGGATTAGAGTTCGGGTTTGAGAACTTAAATTTCGAACATGTTAAGACCAGATTCATTGAGTTATGATGCTTAGTTTTCGAATTAAAGTTAGGGATAGACTCGATTGAATCCTAGTAACAAAAGCCCTATGGTGTTAGAATTAACTGGTTTCGAATTCACGATCAATTGGAGGGTTCAAGCTTCGGCTATAGTAAGAAAAGGGGGGAACCGGCCCATTAGTGTTTAAAATGATTTGGAATGGAGTCTGATAACAAATGTGGTGGTAGATCAACCGGTTGCGGCTTGGGTGTGTGGGCTGGCAGGTCACGGGTTCGAACCCTGACCTGGCCGGTTTTTGAAAACTAAAACTATTTTGGTTTTTATATTGTAACTCACCCGTTATAACTCCGTTTTGACTCGTTCAAGTTGCGTTGGAACCGTAACGAGAATACGAACATGTTAGGATGAAAAAATTCGTATTTTAATCCGAACACGAAATCGCGTATAATTACGATTAATTGAATAAAATCAAATATGATTTTATTTAATCGATTTCAAAAGCACGCGTACTTCCGTATGCACAATTCCCATACTCTAACATACGTATGTTGATACGTATGTGATTTCAAGCACAAAACGGCAATCCGAATAACTTTAGGTTATTGTTTAAATCACAGATTCTTCGTAGAGGATTTCTACGCAAGTTCACACGTATTTGATCATTCTGCTATTATCAAAGGTGCGTACACGGCCCCTTTCTTATTTTAAACTGTTTTGGGGGAGAAAACATGTGCAACAAACTATTTTAGATACATATCACTTGCATGAGTTATCTGTTTACATTATGTGCCAACATATCAACTTGAAAGTCCTTACACACCTCGAACCGTTTAGTTTGCCGTAGTGCAAAGCGTGGTAGTTGGAAATAGATCTATTAGGTTTGACAAACCTCACCTGGTAGATGGGATCTACGCAGGTGTTTGACTGACCAAACACATTTTTACTATTGTTGTGATAGACAATAGTGGCAAGGCGAAAACATGCTATAGCATGGCAACTAGTCAGCTTCGGTGTCGAACACGTATGTAAATAGTTTATATGACTAGCTATCATGACTGTGCAATTGTGATTATGTTATCTACAAACTTGTTATTCAAACTGATGTTTTGAACACTATGATTATTTAAAACCTGTGTTATGCACCAACCTTTGTGTTGACTTGATTTGCATGTTTTCTCAGGACGCTAAGGCGCGCGTTACAGCTGGCATGGACTAGGAAGATAGAGTCTCATGCATTATAAACACTTTGAATTTGAATTTGAACATTTGAATATTTAAGTACTTTGGTTTGTAATGTTTTACTTATCAACTGTTATTTGGTTTTGAAACGCTTCCGCAACTTTTTGTAAACTCTGGATGATATGTTTTAAAGACCAACGTATGTTTTGAAATTCATATAGAGGTCTTCGCTATGTCTAATGATCTGAGATCCTGGTTTGTCACGTTCCCAAACGGTATGATTCCGTTAGTTGAAATTGGGGGTGTGACATCTAAACACTTTAAAACACATCACAATGAATTATAAACCCATATTCAATCGTTAGAAAACCATACTTGTTATATGTATTCGTATACTAGAACACTTAGAATTAGAAACTTATAGATATATTCTCATACGTATTATTTTCATACAAAACAGGGTGACAAATGATTGTTACTACACAACTATTCTTAGTTGTATCTTGGATTATGTAGCAACACATGTTAGTTTTCATATCCCCCTTTAGTTTTATATTATTTTGGGGCTGTCACACACGTCCTTATTTAAATGCTTAAACTTTATACTATTTTTGATACCTATGCAAACTATGAAATGCTTTGTAGTTGAATTGTTATTATGTGTTGATCTTGTAGCGTATGCATACTTATTCTTACGCTTTTCTGCACATATGTCTTTGCTTTTTCGTGTTAAAAAGGACCGGTACTCCATTTACACATGCTTGTTTCATTCATAATATAATATTCATACTTATTGGCATTTAGGATTGCTTACATTGAAACCTATACTATTATAATCATGTGACTACTCACCAACAATTCATTTGGTTGACAGTTACTTTACATGTGTGATATGTTAAAGTAAAGATTCTAAGTAAAAGTATAGAAAGATTGATCCAGATAGTTTTATTATAGACTTAACCCTTTTACATTCTTGAATGTTGTATTTGAGTTGAACTTGTAATGTAATGACATTGTAATTTAGTATTTTAAGGATGAAACTTTGAATTAGAAATCATGAGCTTATGAACAATCGTGCACAAATCATGCCCAGACATATTCCGCAACCGGTCTGGGTGTGACTTATTGGTATGAGAGCCATGATTATAGGGAATTAGGTTATTTGAAATGGTGACCTAGAATATAAATAAGCTGCCCCTTATATGAACCTTTCTTAGTGAACTTCTAGTAAATTTCAATATGAACTCTTATTTAGTGAACTTTCATACGGATTCCTTCTTTGGAACCTTTGGTCTTTTGTTTGGTGTAGACCACACATACGGATTCCTTCTTTGGAACCTTTGGTGTTTTGTTTGTACATGTTGTTGGTTTTTTACTACAGCTGCAATTGGAGGGCTATTCCCCTTTGGGCTGTTGTTTATTTTCAGAAACACTCGGGGGTTTGTTATTGCATGTCAAAGGTTGCCAGTCCACAGCAGCAATTGAAGGACTGCGAGAAGTGAACCACCAACCCTCTTCCGCCTGTACATCTTTTGAATGTCTGGTGGTTTGAGGGTTTATTGTCACATGTCACCTCCTCCCTTTATCGGTGACAATAGAAGGGAGCCTGGATGCTTGCTTCCCCCTCTCCTGGATTCCTTATATCTCCAGATTCCAGGAGTTTGGCCGTCCAGAGCCCTGATCTAGACAACATTCGACCTAGTTATGATGCTACTATGCCTTTGCTTTTTCCCGAAACATACTTATTAGATATCCCTATTGAGAATGTACTTATGTTCAACCATAGTGTTGTATATTATTGCTTGGTATAGGGTTTAGTGTTTATTTAGGTGATTGTTAAGGTAATTGATAAAAAAATTTGTTTTTACTCATTTGTAATATTTGCAACTTTTTTCGTTATTAATGTGTACATTTATTATTGGGAGATATAATTAAGTTTGTATGTGCTATGGGGGTCTTTTAAACATTTTATGATATTACAGAATCTTATTGACCTTTTGAGGGTTTTCCGTGCGAGTTAGGCGTATTTATGAAAATGAAGACCTTTTGAGGGTCTTCCGCTCAGATCGGGTGCTGTGATAGAATTGAAGACCTTTTGAGGGTCTTTTGGGCATGTTGAGCGCCATGAAAAAATGAAGATGTTTTTAGGTCTTCCACGCAAGTTGAGCGCGGTGAAAACTTGAAGACCTCACTACAAATAAAATTTCATTTAATGGCATACAAAATGTGCCCCAAAATAGCAAAAAAGTGCCACTAGAAACCCCTAAAAGATTGTGTGGCACACAAAAAAGTGCCACTAGAAGTGGTGACGCTAAATCCTTTTAGTGGCACTTTTCAATGTGCTGCACAAAGTTATTAGACTTTTAGTGGCACTTTTTTTCTGCCACAAAATAAAAATACTTTTGTAGCACAAGTTTTGTGCCGCTAAAAATTAATCTTAGTTAATTACCCATGTTGGTTTTAGTGACACTTTTATTTTGCCACAATATAAAATCATCTTTAGAGGCTCAAACTTTGTGTCGGTAAAGACTCTTTATAGTTTGTTGTATAGCACATTTCTACAAAGACACGTTATTATTAATATAAAAATAAACAAAAGTTGAATAAGACGGTAAATAATAACATTAAAAAGTTTGATCCGAAACATAATACAAAAAATGTCAAAAGCAATGTAGTATGCAACATCTTTCAGTTTCCAAATGTTTACACATCACATGTAATCTAATCATTAGGGAACCTCCATTATGTATCTTCACTAGTGAACCTTTATAGTGAACCTCCATCCTAAAATCTTGTATTGAACCTTTAATGAACCATCATTTTGAACCTTTGATGTTGAACTTTTTATGAACCTTCATCATGAACCTATAACATTGAACTCTTAGTAAACTCTCATATCAACCTTAATATTGAACCTTTAATCTTAGTGCACTCTCTCTATGAACATTCACCATTGAAAACTTAATGAACTTACATTATGAACTACTAAAAAAACTTAAAGGGAACTTCCAATACAAACCTCATATTAAATTTCTATTTTGAACCTTCTACATTCTCACAAGCTCGTGGACTCTACGTAAACTTTAGGAATTCGTGATCCTTCTATCCCTTCCAGACACATATAAAATATGGGTATACTTAATGATCTTATTTCCGTTAGAACTAAGTTTGTAAGACAGACATGTATGAACTGTAGAGCCCAATTCAGAGACAAAGACATACAAAATCAACCCGTGATCAGATGAAGACCCAGTTTTGTGTACTTTCGTGTGCTTAGATTTTTGTGTACTTTAGATTTTTGAGTACTCCTAGATGTAGCATAAATATGCGCATTTTGTAATGCACTAGGGTAGGATTCCTGAGGGAAAGTTCTCTAGATGTGTTGAGGCTTTGTTCTTGTAAAGTTCACGATTTTAATCAAAGTTTGCGTTTGTTTCATCTCTTCTATTGCTTCTAACTTCGATTCCGCACTCGTTGGAGGCATTTGGTGTCGATTTGAGTGATAAATCTTGAGTCTTGATCCGGATCTGGACCTACAAGTGGTATCAGAGCTTGAAGGCTCTTTTCTACACCAAGGTACTGGCTTTTTCATGCACGTTCGCTACTTTCCTATTCATCTTTGTCTCTTCTAAGTGCTGTGTCAATTTGGATATCTAAATCTTGAAGAATTTTTCTCTGAAATTGTTCAAGTATTTTTCGAGTTCTTCATTTTGGGTACATAGGTTCGAATACTGGGTTTCGTGTACTGGTGATCGTGTACTAGGTTTCGACTACTTGATTTAGAGTACTGGTGATCGTGTACTAGGTTTCGATTACTTGATTTCGAGTATAGTCTTCGAGTACAAGATCTTTGAGTACAATATCTTCGAGTACTGGTCGTCGATTATTTAATTTCGAGTACAGGTCTTCGACTACTTGGATTTCGATTACTATGCTTCGAGTACTGCTTTTCAGGTACTGAACTTCGGGTACAGGGTTTTCAAGTATTGGACTTCGAATATTTGATTTCGGATACTGCTCTTCGGACACTGGACTTTGAGTACATCTGGAATTCGTGAACTTCTTGGTTTTCGTGTACTACTTGGACTTCAGGTACTTGAATACTTCGTGAACATCAGGGAATTCGTATACTGCACTTAGTGAACTTCTGGAATTCGTGAACTGACAAGCAGAGAGTTTTTTGATCATGGCTTCTATGAATTTGACCAACCTATCAAATCTGCTCAATATGTACAGTGAGATTGGCACAGGGACAAAGCCACCGAGGCTTGTTTTAGGAGATAACTTCCAGAATTGGAAGTTCAGATTTCAATCATTCATCAAGTACACTGATCCCAAGCTATGGAGTTCGATCAAGTAAGGGGCTTACGTACCAATGTAAAAGAGCGAGCTGAAAGGATGACAAGGCTTATGCCTCTATTACTATGGCATTGTCTACCGAAGTTGCTTACGGGTTTAAAGAGCACAACACTGCCAAACAGCTTTGGGATGCGTTGGTTGAATGCTTTGAAGAGAATGAAGACATGAGGGAGAGTCAAAAGGACATGTTAAGACAATGGTTCAACATGTTCAACCACATCAAAGGAGAATCTTTGGACGCACAACTTAATCGATTCACCCACTTGATGACCAAGCTCACTAGTGTAGGGATTGAAATGACAATGGGGAAGTCAACAATAAGCTTTTGAACTCTTTAACGTACAACTGGAACTCAAATTGTACGACAATCAAGAGGACCAAGGATGTGTACAAGACCACCCTTAGTGATTTATTTCCATCATCAACTCATATGACATGGATGAAAAACAAAGGGCACTTAATCATGCCAGCTCCATGGGCATCACCCCAACCACTAAGAATGCTGCACTTATGTCTTCAATCGACTACCAAGCCTCTGGTTCTCAGACATACCAGGCTTTATCATCTCAGTCAGTTCCCTATGAGACTACATTCCTCTCCTCTGGGCAAGCTCATTCAGTGCCCAAGATCAGTCCTGAGAGTAAAGAAAACCTGCTACTATTCAAGGGGTTCATGAACAACTATAATGCTTTCATTGCAGGATAATTAGCACCGACCAACTTGACTCGGGATAATTTTGGAGTAGATTAACTGGCTGATGTTGAGGAGATGAACATCCAATGGCAGATGACCATGGCAGTCTTTCGAGGGAAAACGTTTATCAAGAAGTATGGGAGGAATAGCTTCGGGAAAAACCCTGGAAAGAAACTCAGGTTTGACAAGTCCAAGCTCAGGTGTTACAACTGTGACCAACCGGGTCACTTTGCTTGTGCATGAAAGCTGCCCAAGATTGTGAAAGAGGCAGATAAGAAGCCAGGAAAGAAGGCAGTGGCAGGAGTTGGTACACCAAAGGCAATGTTTACACAAGAGACTGATTCTTATGACTGAAGCGATCAAGTGCATGAGCTAGAGATGACTTTGAGCCATGCATTCATGGCTAAGGTGGATGAAAAACAAGATGAGGTAACTGAAAATATTTTCTCTACCGCTTGCATTGATAAACTGTTTAGGTATAGATCACACAATGATTTACCGATCAAAGAAATTACCACACTTAAATACTTTAACTCGGAATTTCTTAAAAATGAAAATATTTTTAAAAGAAAACTTGAGGCTGAGGGTCGGGATATTTCAAAATTAAAGGAGCTTTTAATTGATTAAGAGTCAAACTATCAAGATGCCAGGTGCAGAATCGATGAGCTCATATTAGAATTGGAATGGGCCAAAACTCAACTTTCTAAAACCTCATTCAGATGTGAAAAATATGACTGTTCAAGCAAGGTATTAGAAAATATGGTCAGTATTCAGTATCGGGAAAAAAAGGAGCCTCCCTTTAACCATAATTACTCAAGCATTCCAAGAATCTACACGCCTGTTGATGTCTTGGTTTCACAGTCTGATCATGCTTTTGAGTTTCCAACTGAACCAGTTTCTCTCACAACTAACCCTATTTTATCTGACTTGAGTGATTATGATGATTCTAAGATTTGTGCAGAAAGTGTAAGTGTTTCAGGCTGGGAGGAGCACAGATTGTTCAGTTACGTCCAACAAATCACAGTTTTCAGTTACAAATGTTGATTTTGTTGGAAAGTTTGAAACAATTAATATTAAACCAAATGACATGTTTAAGAATGTTAAGTGTGTGTTTGTTAAAACTAGTGTTAATGTTAAGAACAAATGTGTTTTAGAACCAAATGCTTCTCCTTTGACAGAAAATGTAAGTTTGGCTCATTCCACAATCACAAGAGAGACGGGTTCAAAGTTGAATCCTAACTGTGAACCTTATGTTCCAAGTGGGTCATTGGAACAAGTCCCCACAAGTTCTTCTTCTGGTCAAAGTGATTGTGATGTAAATCCATTTGACTAAAACGAGTTTCATGACAAGGTATGTTGCAATGCATGTGGCAGACCAGGCCACATTGCAAGACACTGTCTACACCGACCTACTGAATTCTTCTATGGGAAGAACTAGAAGGTCAACACTAAGGCTGAACCTGCAAGTAGACCAATGAGGACTGACCAATCCTCTAAGCCTAGGGTGAAACCTCAGAAGATGACTCAGAATCTGTCGCACACTGGCCTTCCCGGCCAGCCCGAGGGCGCGACGCGACTATCAGGATCGCAGTCTCCGGTCATACAATTGTGAGACCTACATGTCTGGTTGCATACGTACATCCAAATACTTGGACAAAAACAATTTTATAAAATCAAAGTGCGGAAGTAAATGTTTAAGTTGTGGAAGCTTAAGTTAAAATAGTTTTCAAGCAATAAAGAGTAATAGTGCAGAAGCGGTTTAAGTACTCATCATTACGTAATAAGACAAATGTTAAATGTTCACAATGGGCCTAAGACACTAGAACTATGCATGGACTCCATCCTAGCATCCTACATCCTCGTGCATGTGCCTTAGTTACCTGAGAAAACATGCAAGTAAAAAGGGTCAACACAATGGTTGGTGACAGCACATGTTTTCCATAAGCAGTAAACATCAAAATGTATAAAGTAAAGGTTGCTGGATTACATATCATTATAATGCAGTATCGATTGATAGCTAGTCAATACAGTTATATTATATGTGGGTTCGTACCGAAGCTGACAGTTGTGCCTCCCGCCATGTCCATGACAAGACAATGGCAAAGTGTGTTGGTCAATATTGCACCCATTCCGACCTCCAGTCGGGTTGGCCTCCCAGGCGCGATGGATGGGGCTTGTTAGGCCCAAATAGTACTATCCAAGATTACCACGCTAGGCGCTCCGCACTACTAACAGTCCAAGGTGTGTTTGTGAGGACTTTGAGTTTGTGATGTGTGCCACGACTGGGATGTCTTCTATTTTCTTCTCTTCTTCGGTCTTGTCAGTGATAAGCGCCAGTATGGCTGTGTGTCCCTTTCGTAGGCATTTCTGAGCTTTCATGCATGAGATGATGTTCAGAGGAGTGTCGTTCCTTTCGCCATTAATGTTTAAGGTTTCTCCACTAGGGAGGGGGTATGCGCACAACCTTGTCATGGCAAACGATTTCAGCTTGGTTTTCAGTCAACCAATCCATGCCCACTATGACATCAAAAATGCCTAGTGTAACTGGCATGAGATCAATCTTAAACTTATGGTTTGCTAGCTCAAAAGTGCATTCCCTCAGAATGTGTTTAGTTACAATCAGTTAACCATTAGTTAACTCTACTGCATACTCAACCTCTAAGGGTGTTGGGGTAATGGCAAGTATCTCAATAAAGTCCTTAGATATAAAACTTGTCTCAGCACCAGTATCAGACAATACAGAAGCGTAATGATGGTTTAGGAGATATATACATGTTGCAAGGTTGGGATCCCTTTTGGATTCTTTCACCCCGATCACGAAGGCTTGTCCCTTCGGACCGTTGTTGTTCCCGTTGTTTTTGTTGTTGTTTTTCATATGTGGGAAGTCCTTCTTGAAGTGCCCTGGTTTCCCACATTTGAAACAACTCTTTGGTGCCTCGGGTTGCTGTTGTTGTGACTGTGGGGTTTTCACCAGTATCTTGCCTCTGCAATCTTTGGCGAGGTGTCCCACTTTGCCACAACGCTGGCATCGGATAGAGCCACATTGTCCTAAGGCATGATGGAAATTACATTTGTTGCACTTGGGGTGCTTGCCTGCATAGGCTCCTGAGTTCTGAGTGGTTGGGATGGGTGGTGCGTAAGCTTGAGGTGATCTAAACTTACGTTGCTGTGGTGGTGGCTAAAGAGTGGAAGGTTTGCTCAGGTGTTGTCCCATTTGCGTTTGTTATGTGTCGGTTTGGCTACATCACCACGGGGTGGTAAGAGTCGTTTGCGACGGCTGAATTAGTAAGCTTGTGGGCTAGTCGCATGATAATGGGGTCAGCAGAAAGTACCATTCCTTGAATTTCAGGGGGCAGTCACTCAATGTATTTCTCTATGTGCTTGTAGACTGGTTTTACCATTTCCGGGCAACTCCATCAAGACTGGTTTTACCTTAAGTTTTGGACATTTTCATTCCACCAAGTAAAGGCAACTCCATCAAGAGTTCCAGTTGTGAACTTGACTCGGCCTTTGATCCTGCAGTTGCTCATGGCAAAGGCCGATTCCGCCTTTTCAATCCAGCGTAACAGTTCGACAGCTCCCTTAGTGTTGTTGAATGAGTGGGGTTTGCAATCCAGAAACGGTTTAAACGTGCAGTGAGGTGGGTTGAGGTTTGCTCCTGAGATATGCAAAGAGTGGAATTAGATTAAGTCTTGAGTATTCGTGATGAAATGGAAACGAGTGATTATGGTGCTAGGTGAATTCAGAATGAGATTTGTCACCTTGATTCAGTTGGTTTTGGTTGCGTGTAGCTTCCCGTGCAGCAAATTTCTCTTTAACTCGTTCGTTTATGAGTGCATACAGTTCAGCTGGAGTCAGGTTGATGTTCCCACGTCCTCCTACCGCATTCTGTCGACCTCTGTGTCTTCCATCCATAATCTTCATAGCGAGAATGTGTTAGAGTGTTCCCAAGAATTAAGATTATATATGCGGTTGGTACGTAAAGGAAAATTGTATAAGCGTGCATAGACAAAATTTTCAATAACAGATAATAGTCTTGATATATAATAGGTTGTACGGGTTACAATTCATTTAATACCAAAACATTTAGATTCTAAAATATCCAATACAGAGACACAACCTGTCTCTACTAGGTCTATTTCTGGGTTAATCGAAGGCATTATCGATAGTGGAATCAGAATCAACATCCTCTGCTGGTTCCCCCTCCTTAGTGTCAGACTCTTCCAGGTCTGGAATGACAGCCCTGTTCTCTAACTCTTCGATTCTAGCTTCAGTTAAGGCAGCTCGATCTTCGGCAACTTGGAATAGTACAATCAACTGGTCATATCGTGATCCATCTTATTGACTAAACTAAAGAGTTCTGCGTGTCGGGTGTTGGTGTATCTCAGTTCCTCTGCAGGACATTCGATTCGGTCATCAGCCCAAGCCAGGTCCCGAGTCATTCTGGAAATGACATCCGAGTCGAGACACTGCCTCTTGGGCTCGGGTGGTTCTAGTATGGGTGATGCATTGTCGGGTGACTCCTCCACGGGGTCCTCCTCTGGATCCTTGTCAGGGTCCTCATTAGAATCTTCCTCAGGATCCTTGTCCGAATCATCCACGGGATCATCTGATGATAGGAGTGTTGGTCAGGCGTCTCTATGGTCACTAGTAGAGGTGATGCGGGTAGTGCTGGAGCTATCAGCTCCTCGTCATCGTGTGCAAACACCTGCTGTGATGATGCTAACGCCATATCTAGAATACGCGTAGTAAATGTATGCGTACAATCATGTATGCAAATAATAATTGATTATGTAATTTAGTACTATCGCTATTAACACTCTATGTGTGTGTGTGTGTGGAGACTCATGGTTATACACTAAGATCACTACATGAAAACCTAATTTGAAATAATCAAAGTCTCTGATACCAATCTGTAGCACCCCGGCCTTCCCGAGGGCGCAACGCAATTTTCAGGATCGCAGTCTCTGATCATATAGTTGCAAGACCTACATTTCTGGTTGCATACGTACATCCAAATACTTGGACAAAAACATTATAAAATCAGAGTGTAGAAGTAAATGTTTAAGTTGTCAATACAACTTTGAAAATATAAGTTGCAGAAGCTTAAGTTAAAATAGTTTTCAAGCAATAAAGATTAATAGTGCGGAAGCAGTTTAAGTAATCATCATTACATAATAAGACAAATGTTAAATGATCACAATGGGCCTAAGTGTAAGCCCCAAAAACCCACACACGCCTAACATGTGTTTAATATAACATTTCAAAATAGGTCCCAGATTTTTCAAAATAATCATCCATTTTCATCATAAAAATAACCCAATTTTCACCAAAACATATAAAGTTAGGTTAATTCTACATTTGAAAACCCAAGTACAAAATTAACAACAATTCACAAAAGTTACCAGGTTTCAAACAAAACAGGTTCGATCCGATCTGTCATTCTATTCCCGATCACTCGCGCCATCACCCTTTATGTTCACCTACAAAACACCACATTTAAATCATCATTAGTTCTTTAGAACTAAGTAATAACACCTATGTATACTCTTTGGTTCATAACAGAAGATTATTAGATCCTAAAACGCGATTAAACGATCAAAACGAGTGATTTTGGACACCCCCAGCCGTAGGTTATGGTCTGACCGTAGGCCATGGTCATTCTAAACAGAACCTTCCAACCGTAGCTTATGGCCTGACCGTAGGCTATGGTCATCTTAAACAGAACCCTCCAACCATAGGCTATGCCCAGGGCGTAGCTTATGCTCCCTTCACATCCCAAATATCAATTTTTTCGCATTTTACACTCCCATAACCACCACAGATCGTTTTAACCCTTACGTTACCTCCCAATACATCACATAACACCTTAGGGACATAAAAACCAATATCCAAACATAATATAATGATATCATTATGTTTAATAACGAGTGATTTGTTAAACGGGTCGTTTTCACCTAAACCTATTAACACCATCATTTCTTACCCAAACCAAATGGGACTTCCTTTACACCAAGGGATTCTCATTTGTACAACATTATCAACATATTCAACATATGAAAATCATGTTCATAGCACCTCAAAACAAAATTCAAAGTGTTAGAACATATAAATCTCCAAATAAAGTCAAATTATTCACCATTCCCTCGAGACTTCTTTTTCACCAAGGATTCTCAAGATAGGTAATCACACCACTTGTGATTTACCTAAGATCCATAAATTCACCATCGGAAGATCACACCACTTGTGATTCAACCCAATTCACATTTACACCTCATGTGAATTGTTTGACTACTTTTTAGTCAAACCTCAAATAAGAAGTTCACACACCTGTGAAGCATTCTTATTTCACCACACCCATTATAAACATAAGAAAATCACATTAGCTAAGCAATTTAAACACCTATTGCATGTTATTTTCAACACCAAGTAACCTAACACCAATTTGTTTCACCTTCGCACCTCTTATGTATCATTTGACCAATTTCTGTCAAATTTCAAATATGCAGTTCACACCTCTTGTGAATCATTCATACTTCTACACACCACTTGTAAACAAAAAAATTTTACAATGGCCAAATAAATGTAACACATATTGCATATTATGGTCAAACAGCAATCATACAAACACCAATTCACCCAATTTACATATTCACACATCTTGTGAATTGTTTGACCAATTTCGGTCAAACTTCAATAAGAAGTTAACACCTCTTGTGAATCATTCTTATTATGCCGCATCAAAAGTAAACATTCTACATAAAATAACTAATCAAATATAACACCTATTGCATGTTATTGTCATACAACAAATGTACAAACATCAATTCACCAAATTAAACATTCCATGTATATTCCAAATACATCTACATACATATATACATATATGTACATAACACCATTTAACAACATCAAGAATAATAGGTGGGTGACTTTCCTTGCCCCGACAAGCTATCCACCACCACAATCTCCTTTTCTGGGTCGTTTGCTTACACTAACACCTCCTTTAACGCTTCCTATTATCATAACATATAGGTTTAATACAAAGGTTGACTATAACTAGTCAAATTACATCCAATTGAACCATTATCACCAATTACACCTAGATCATAGTCAAATGACATCCTAATCACAAAATTTTCATCTTTTATGATCATAGAAACCAATTGACAACACCCATCTATTTAAACCCATTCTTAGGTGAAAATTCAAATTGTTTACATTTCATCAAACAACTTGTGTGCAGGAATTTCACCTACACATTTCAGTTGCTTCTAAACTCCAAGAATCTCCCATTTTTGTTTTTAATCAACCAAGTTCAATAATCACACAATTTACCAAAGTTATACAAATTCAAACTTTAGAAATCATCATGTTATCATCTAAGCCACTATCAAACACCCATTTCAAACCTTCTAGTTCATCTTCTTCATGAACCATAAAAACACAAATTTCATCCAAGTTTGCCAAACTCCATAAAATGACCAAAAGGTTGTTCTTAGATGATCTACATGATGATTTACAACCTATAACACCATCTAAACCTACAATTTCGGATTTGACCCATCAAACCCACACCCCATGGAAGACCCACGTAATCTCAACAAAAACCTAAAAATTACATACCTATATGTAGTTTGAAACAAGGAGAACTCAAGTGTATACTTGCATTCAAGATCAAGGCACAAATCAAGCATCAATTTCTAAAATTTTGAGCTTTCTTCCTTGCTCCTTTCTCCCTGCGCATCGACACCCACAAGGAAAGGGTCTTATGACCAATTTTGACCACCCTTTTCCTATAAAACCCCCTTTTAATTTACCTTTTAGCTAATTACAATTTTAGCCCTCCAACTACTAGTTAAATGTAACTAGTTATTACTAACTAAGTTAAGTTAGTTAGCACCCACCATAATTTCAAAATGATGAAATATAATTAAAACACCCTTCAAATAATATTTAAAATAATTAAATCTTATAAAACACACAATAATTAAAATAAACATAATTATACACCAATTATGTTCATTTTATAATATTTCCCAAAAATGGGTCATTACAAATTCTCCCCTCCTTACAAAGGTTTCGTCCCCGAAACCTAATTACACCTCAAATAGAAAAGGATAATAATTATACATGTCATCCTCTGGCTTCCATGTTGCATCAGAACCACAACGGTTCTTCCTCTGCACCATAAACTAATTAATTGTCTTATTTCGCAATTGCTTGACTTTTCAATTTAAGATAGCCACCAGTTTCTCCATAATTCAATATATCATTGATCAACTAATTCTCCAATTGCACATAAGTTGATTCACCCACCAAGCATTTTGGCAAATAAGATGTATGAAATACATTGTGAATTCCAATCCATTCCTAGGTAGCTCTAAGCAATAAGCAACCTTGCCAATCCGAGCTATATCCATAAGAGCTTAAGAAAACGTGGGCTTAGTTTCCTTTGTTTACAAGAACAAATTGCACCCTTCCATGTAGAAACTTTCAACAACGAAGCCTCACACTCGGAATTTGATTTTTCTTCTACGCACATACACATACCATTTCTGAATGTCTTGCACCACCTTTAGCTGAACTCGAATTACATCCATACGTTCAGTATCATATTAACCACTACTTACCTACATGTTCTTGTTATCCACTCTCTCCCCAACTCCTAGATTATACTATCTTCTCCATATATTATTTCTTACAAAATCATTCCACACCTGGAATGATAACCGTTCTTAAACAAGAACTCCTCCAAGGGTAGATAGTTATTGCAACTACCCCCAATCACCAACTATGCACGCCCGTAACATATCCTCACAGGCCTGAATGGTTCTTTATCTTTGACCATCAATGTGAAGATGATACGTCATGCACAACAACAGTTCCGTGTCCCTTCTTAACATAATAGAATTCATGGGTAAACATGAAACGAACGTTATTAGTCAACCTGCCCATGATGACTAAATAGTACCATTAAGCATTGATAAGGTTCACACCACATGTGAATCCTCATCAAATCATCCATCCTATTTAATCATATAAACATGCTAATAACACCTTTCTTTCACAAAAATTCCCACCTTAAGAAATTACACTACTTGTGATTACCAACATAAATCCACCCACCATAAGTTAACATCTTAACAATCAAGTCTAGATATGGTTATTGGTTCATTTGCGCCCAAACTCCTCTTATTTATAGTTACCACAAACACCTCTGCTATTTAGATATTACAGGCCCTTGTACTTAACCTATTAGCACACAAATGCTATAGAGGTTCACATCGTTTGTGAATTATCTACATCAATTTATATTTGACAATAACCATAATTTATGTTTGAATCCTGTTTACAAACTAACAGATTTATTTATCCCAACCATGAACTCCTAATTAATGTCCATAGTCTTTTGGATCATTCCCAAGCATTTTCCTATCTTTTAAAAGATAATCTGTGTCACACCCAGAGCCGGCGGGCCGGATCGTGTGTCCCGTCGGGCGAAATGGTCCCGGGGCGTGATATCGAGAATGATAATTGTGATGATCAAATTGTTTACAATGCACATGATTTATAATGAGAAACTGCTAAATAAAAATAGAATTACAAAGTTAAATTACATCAGTTTTGGTCATAATTTAACAATATAAATCTACTATTTAACATCATAAATATTCTATATTGTATCTGCACAAGATATACAAAAAAATTTGTAAAATGATGTTCCAAAAATATGCAGGTCCAAAATGCTGTCCTCTAACTGGTATCCTAGTCCAAAAGCATAACTTCTAATTTAGACATGTTCGTCACCTGAGAAGTCATGCAAAAAGTTCAAGTCAACACATGGTTGGTGAGTTCATGTAATTTTATTTAAAAATGAGTTTGAATAACCATTCGAATGACAACCTTAACCTCGCCATTAACCACCTATACCATCCAGATCATTATGCTTATATATAGGGTATATGTAGGGGAACAAGCCCCAGCCACCATCCCACCACATACTGAACCACATGATATATTGTTCATGGTGATAATTAAGCATTTCATCTCACACTATTAATCCACAATGTTTGATTACCCTGAAAATTTTTTACCTTGATCCCCCAAGATGACAACATTAACCTCATCAATGACCACCTATGCTATCAAATCAAGTATGCTTATATATAGGGCATATGTAGGGGAACAAGCCCCAACCACCGTCCCACCACATACCGGACTGCTTAGCATATTGTTGTTAATGATAATTAAGCGTTTCATTCCATCCATCTTCATATTAGATTTTGATTTCAACAAATTAAAATACTACTGATTCCTAGAGTTCATCACGTATTCATGATTACCCATAGCACTTGCAGAAACATAATATTAAATGTATAATTAAATGAAAAATTAATCATTTAATTACAACTAAGACATGATGATTGGGCCTTATTTGACTCAATCAATTAGACTTAGGTGTTGGTGGTGTCCAAGTTGTACCATCTCACACGTGGCCCATATCAGGCATGACCCAAATGAGTCTACCTGTATGTGTCGGGATTTTCATGATGTGCCCATATCAGCTTGACCCTTAGGCCTACTGTACATGTCGAGACTTTAGGATATCCTTTGATTTTGATCGTCTTTGTTCTCTTGATTTCGTTTGATCGTTTGATTTATGCCCACATAGCTTGACCATAAAAATCTACTATTTATGACGGGACTGTCCGTGTGTTAACACGTGGTCTCGATGCATACAACTGACATCCACCCTAACTTGATCATTAATGATTTCATTGGTCAACGAAAATTTAATTAGTTCTTTGATTCACACACGGATATGATTCCCTTGATTCTGATCCTTAGAATTCCATGGCTACCATAATGATTATAGATTCTTGAATTTGATCCTTAATTTTCTTGAACTCACACTGAATTAGATTCCTTGGATTCGATTCTTTAGTTTAAGTTCTATTGATCACACTTTGAGTTTAGATTCTTTGAATTTGTGCTTGATAGAATAAGTGTTTGTTTTAGAATTATTGTATTACTCATAAGAGTAATTAATTAATTCATTAGTTAACTGCATATAATTTACCTAGACAGGAGTCTAGGATTATAAACATGTATATAAAACATTCAATAAGCAAAAGAATTTACTTAAAACATATTTAAATATAAAGGTTTACGCAAGCTTCTCAGCTCCGCGTTTGAAAACAAAAATGTTTAGAAAAGGGGCAAAGAACTCACCTGTGTTGCTCTGTATTGATTCACAAAAAAATGCGCGCTCGTTACTTATATACTATGTTTCTTCGGTATCTGAGTTGTTTTAAGAAGATTCGAATACTATAAGTATTTATAATAGTCGTATCTAGGGTTTTGGTCTCGGTGTGCAACTAAGTGTCCTATATCACTAATGTGTTTCTATGATTCTCTATAACTAGTCTAAACGTATTACCCGTTTATAACCCGTTATCCCATGAATTATCACTAATAACCTTAGCTGCATAAGGTTTATGTTAGTTTTATCACAAGTCTTTAATTAAAACATTTTTAAGTTAATTCATTTTAAATTAAACCCTTAAGTTAGAAATCATTTTTTTAATTTAAAGAGTATTTATAAATCAATTCCTTTTATTAAACATTAATTAATTTAAGAGAAATATAATTATACATGATGGTCTCAGGTTAATCTCATTTGATTAACCTTGGCCCATTACTAGTTCTTGATTGTTCATGTGTGTAACCCATCCTAGGTTGTTCAAAGGAACAACCTAATGTAGTTGTATGTTCTCTTAAATTGTCTAAGTGTTAAGTGTTAATAGTTAAATCAACACTCATAATACTAGACTATTGTTTTTGATCCTCATCCATTTCTCAAATGCGTTGAACCAAAATGATATCCACAACCCCTGTTTGGATGATAATATGATTTTATGAAAAGCCCTTATTATCGAAAATCCTAATTCATGATAGTTAGACATAGATTCATGCATGTTAACCCAACTTATGTCTAACTTTCACAAGCACACCTTGTTATCATTTAAATGTCTTAGTATGAAAACCCTAATGTTTCCTTTCCCATGCGCGCACACACACACCATGCATGCATGAATGAAGTGTGTGTAAGTACTTAACCAACCCATTCAAGACCACATTAAGTTAGACGTGCAAGATACCCATGTCAACCCCTTGACCGAATGAGGTTGTTGCCATGTATGGATTTTGACCGAAAGGATGGGTTTTCCCCAAATGAAGACTCAGCCTTACAAAGGTGGCCTGCCTATGTATTGGTCGAAGTGAGATGGCCGAATGGGTGAGAGTCTCGACCGAACAAGAGCTTGGCCGAATAGAGCTTGGCCGATCGAATGGAGCTTGAACCGAACCAGGGCAGGCGCATGGCTACTTCGGCCGAAGGAAAGAAGGCATGCTGTTCATTCGGCCCTAAGGCTCGCCATTCAGCCTATGGCCCTTCGGCCATCTGATGCTTGGCCGTTCGACCGTTCGAACCTTGAATGGTGCAGCTCCCATTTCGAATCTAAGGGCCAACCTAAGATGCATAGTGTGTTTCTACTTCATCCTAAGTGTGTTTTACGGTGTTTCCCTAGGGTCTTGAAGGTTTTAGAACCTGTTTCAATGAGGTTCGAACATAGGGTTTTGAAAACCCTAAAAACCGAAAAGAAAACTCGTTTTTACCTCAAATCGACTGGTTCAAAGCTTAGATCGGCTGTACTTTAGTGTTCTACAAGTTGTAGTGGTCGTTTTTACACTAGAATGGCTTGATTTCGTGGAGAAATGAAGAAGATATGGTTATGGCTTCTAGAGAGAGAAAGTAGAGTGTTGAAAAATAAGGACTGACGAAGCAAAACCACCTTTCAAATAATCATTGTAATAAATGTTGCAGGACACTAGCTTCCGAAAACAAATATTCAGAAGAACCTTCGGAAGATACTAAATAAAAGACAATTGCTTCCGAAAACAAATCTTCAGAAGAACCTTAGGAAGATACTAAGTAAAAGACAATTGCTTCCGAAGACAAACCTTCAGAAGAACCTTCGGAAGATACTAAATAAAAGACAATTGCTTCCGAAGACAAACCTTCAGAAGAACCTTCGGAAGATACTAAATAAAAGACAATTGCTTCCGAAGACAAACCTTCAGAAGAACCTTCGAAGATACTAAATAAAAGTCAATTGCATCCGAAGACAATACTTCAGAAGATGATTCGGAAGACTCCTCCCAAAGACAAACCTCAGAAAACACTAAGAGAATATTTGCTTCCGAAGAATAAAAGCCAATTACTTCGAAAGACTTCCAAAGACATCTGCCTCGGAAGAAAAACATTATTTCAGAAGACACATGTAGCTTCCGAAGAAAGAATAAATGTTTCCTTCTTCAACTTCCGATAGGATAACTGATTCCTTTAATTAGTCTCCTATGAAGATCTTCCAAAAGAATAACTCCTCTACATCAGTACAAAAGTCTTAACCTAGATCCTTGAAGATCTTATGTTGACTTTACACTTGTACCATTCTGATGCTACAGTGTTTGTAATAGTGTCATCAGTCTTATCTGTTTGTCTTTTGCTTGTATTTGTCCTGAAACATTAAATGTCGGGGTTATTTATACCCCAACATCTACTGAATAATACACAACACTTTTCTGAATCTTCTTTGTGTTGCCTTACTGTTTTCTATTATCTCTTTTATTTAAACTTAAGAAAACTAAACACTAAAATAACTTAAGAGCAAAACTCTAGAGGGAGCAAACACCAAAAGCTTTGACTAAGCTCTTGATCCTGGTTAAATCAGTCTCACCTCAGCTCACCGATTTTCTACAATTGGTATCAGAGCCTTGTTCATTAGTCTTGGTTTAATCATCAAGGCTAAAATTCAAAGCTCACTTTGATATCTTGTGTTTAGTTTTCTGTTATCATCTTCTTTTCATAATCTGCTGAAGATTGATTTTTGAAACTCTAAAGTGTTCAAAAATCATTCAACCAAACTATCTTGAGTACTCATTATCTGTTGATTTACTCATAACTGTTTGAACACATGGCAGAAAAATTTACCCTAGACCCACATAACACTGGTTCAGCCACAAAGCCACCAATTTTGGTTAGGCATCAATATAATATTTGGCAGAGACGGATGTTACATTTTCTGTCAAATAATCATACAGGATGTTGGAAGTCTGTCATGTTCGGACCTCATAAACCAATGGTCCTGGACAAAGAGACTGGAAATGATGTCCCTAAGGATCCCCGGAACTACACTGAAGAAGACTTTCAGAAATTGGAGCTTGATGCCAAGGCACATGCTCAGCTGGCTATGGCCCTTCCGAATGAAATTTATTCGGGTCTTCTTCACCATGAGTCCGCTAAGGACTTATGGGATGCTCTAAAAGAGCAATTCAGTGGTACCGATGATGTTGTAGCCAATACTAGGGAAATATTGGCTCAACAATATGAGACTTTCTGCCAACTAAATAATGAGTCACTGACTCAATAATTTGAAAGGTTCACTTCTCTCTTAAGTGAACTAAAGTTAGCTGGTCAAGTGTATCCTCCTGTTTCAGTTCTAAATCGATTTTTAAGATCTCTTCCTGAAAAATGGGAAATTTATTCTATAGTCATGAGATCTTCACCAGATTTTGGCAAACTCTCACTTACCCAACTTCATGGTAAGTTTCTCACCTTCGAGCGAGAGATTGACCAGAAAAGAAAACTAATAAAATCTGGTAAATCAACTGAAGAGTATGTGCAAGGGAACACAGCTCTCCTGAGTCATAACTCTGTGATAAATGATCAGGGTTATGATGAACACATTGACATAACTACTGGCATCACCTCTTAATTCTCTTCTCGTGATGACCACTCTCTTCCATGTGACCATCTGTGTTTTATCATGGACGATCTTCATCAAGTTCCAAGTGATGACTTGGAAGAGATGGACATTCTCCATCAACTGGCTCTCTTGAGTATAAGAACTAACAAGTTCTACAAGAGAACAGGAATAAAATTTCCTGGTATCCATGGAAAAACCAGGATTGGTCTAAATAAGGCTAATGTTCAATGCTATAGGTGTCATGGCACTGGACATTTTTCAAGGGAATGCTCTAATGCTCCAAACTCTAACCTTTCTTCTTATGTGACCTTTCCAAATACACCTTCACATACTTCTTCAACACCATATTCATCCACCTCTTCTTCTTTCAAAAGGTCTAATAATCCTCAAGAATCAGCACATATTGCACAAAACTCTTCTTCTACCAATGTACAATATGTACAAGCTGCAAACGGCAATATGTACCAATTCACTCGTGCTTCACTTCAAGTTGTTGTAGCTCCTTCTTCACAAATAAATGATCCTAGACATGCTGTCCAATCTTCATCATCTGGTCAACAGGTTCTTTTCTCTCAAGAGTACATAGTTTGGAGCAGCTTGCCTGAAGATGTTGGCCATGCCCTCATCACTTCTGAACCAACAGAATTTGCTCTTATGGCTGTTGGTGAAGATTCGTGTTCCTCTGATCAACCTGAAGCAGATATTTCTGATGCTCAGGTATCCTCTTCTATCTTAGAAAAACTATGTTCCAATGCTTGCATAGAGGCTTTTGCAAAAATAAAGAAAGCCAATATGTTGCTTCAAAAGCAAAATCAGGAGTTGGAACAACTTCTTGATAATAAAAATTCTGAAATGGAAAAATCAATAAAA
This sequence comes from Mikania micrantha, assembly GCA_009363875.1. Lineage (NCBI taxonomy): Eukaryota > Viridiplantae > Streptophyta > Magnoliopsida > Asterales > Asteraceae > Mikania > Mikania micrantha. The sequence goes on along the minus strand of CM018691.1, from coordinate 40,452,981 downwards.
ATAAAAGATAATGAAATATGTGCTTTGAAAACTGAGAAAATCAATTTACAAGCATTGTTTGATTTACAAAAAGAAAAATATTTTGCTTGTAAAGATGAGTTATCTCAAACTGAAGTAAGCTGTGAAAAGTGGGTTGAGTCTTGCAAAGGATTCAAAATGCTTTTGTAAAAGCAAGTTCACAGCAAAGCAAGATTTGGGATTGGGTATAATCATACTGCTCAACTAGAGGATTACACTCCAATCAATGAAAATAAGGAAGAAATCACTCCTGAACCCATCTCACCAACTTTTCTTCCTGATGAAATTCCTCCAATAAAACATACACCTCCTTTGGTGTATCAGCCAAACTATTTCTCTAAGTTTGTATACCCCACTAATACAAATCTGACAAGAATAGAAAAACTCAGTTGAACTCAGTTCAACACAATAACTCTTCAGAACAAAATGAGATTGCTCCTGATATGAGCTCTACTATGACTCATAGTTCAGAAGAAACAACAAAATTTGGTTTCACTTCTAGCATCAAGTCAAATCTTGATAAAGGAAAAGAACCTATGGTTAATATCCAGTTTCCTCCTTCTCATCCTCATCCTCCTTACCCCACAATGGAAGTAAACAGACCTTTCATCCCAAATTATTCATCTCTCTCTCCAGCCTGCTTAAAATGTTTTAAGTACAATCATGCTACTGAAAACTGCAGAACAAAACACCTTTGGAGAAAGCTAGATTGAAGGCTAATAAGTTGAAAGCGGATCTTACCTCTTTGTCAAAAGGGAACCTCCCAAATAAGATGAAGAAAGTAAGAAAAGCAAGAAACCAATCTGTTGAGACACACTCTCATTCTTCTTCTATCTTACCCTCTTCCTTGAGTGTTAACTCCAGACCTTCCATTCTGGGAACACCACCTCCTTACTCTACAATAAACCTAGTTCCTTACTTACATAATGGTGCTAACTCTTCTCCCGTGGATTCTCAAATCAATCTTCTCCAACAAAATCAGCAACAACTGCTATTAATGATGAAGAAATTGATGAATGATACACAACAAAATAAACCAAACAAATAAAATGAAATAAAAATATCCCATATCTAATCTATTGTACATAATTCTCATGTGCAAAAACCCTCTTCAAACCAAAATCATCTCTGGTATGTGGATAGTGGAGGATCCAGGCACATGACCGGATGCAGATCCATTCTGAATGACTTCATTCCAAAAAATGGTGGATCTGTTTCTTTCAGAAACAATGCAAAAGGTTGGATAGTGGGGTCCGGTTTTGTCTCAAGAGGAAATTTGAAATTTAAAGATGTTAGCTTAGTTGAGAACCTCAAGTTTAATCTCTTAAGTGTTTCTCAACTAGCTGACAAGAACTTTAGTTCATTTTTCACTAAAGACAGTTGCAAAATTCTTTCTACAGAAATAAACTCAAAAATAAAGGTCTTGATTGATCAACACACTCTGCTAACGGCTAGAAGAAGTGGAAATGTCTATGTTGTAGATATGACCACTGACTCTCAAACATCTTCTCCTACATGTTTAATAGCCAAAGCATCATCTTCTGAAACTACTCTTTGGCACAGGAGACTCAGTCATCTTAATCACCAAACTCTTCATAAGCTTTCAACCCTTTCTTTAGTAAGATGATTGCCTTCTAAAGAATTTCACTTTGAAGGTCAATGTGAACCTTGCTTAAAGGGAAAGCAACATAAAACTTCACATAAGTCTATTGAGGAATCCAAAACAACTAATTGTCTTAATCTGCTTCATATGGATCTGTTTGGTCCAGTGAAGGTAGCTAGTCTGGCAAGAAAAAGATATTGTCTAGTTGTTGTGGATGATTACTCAAGATTTTGCTGGACCTTCTTCCTTTTCAGCAAAGATGAGACTTCTGATAAAATAATTGCTCTTGTCACTCATCTTGAAAAACAATTCAGTCTTCTTATCAAAATAATAAGGAGTGACAATGGTACAGAGTTCAAGAATCAAGTTCTTGATAAATTATGTATTTCTAAAGGAATCCTTAGACAATATAGTGCTCCTAGAACTCCTGCTCAGAATGGAGTTGTAGAAAGAAAAAACAGGACACTAATTGAAGCTGCAAGAACCATGTTTGCAGACTCAGGATTGCCTTTATCATTCTGGGCTGAGGCAGTAAACACTGCTTGTTATGTCTTAAATAGAGTTCACATTGTAAAAAGACATAACAAGACTGCCTATGAAATTCTGTATAAAATAAAGCCTCTCATTTCCTTCTTCAAAGTCTTTGGATGTCCGTGTTTTATCTTAAATACAAAAGAATCTTTGTCCAAATTTGCTGCTAAAGTTGATTCTGGATACTTTGTTGGATACTCTCAGACTTCTAAAGCATATCGAGCTTTCAATCTCAGAAAAAAAATAATTGAGGAATCTATTGATGTAAAATTCAATGAATTAGCATCAACCTCATCCTTTCCTTCTGCTCCTGATGATCTCTTTGATCTTGATAGCTTCTCATTCATCCCTCCTATCTCCTCTTCTTCTCCTTCATTAGAGTCATGTCAAACTTCTAAAGATCTATCTTCTATTGAGGAAGGTTCTGTTTCAAAATTCTTCACTTCCTTTCCTTTTTATCAAATAAATTCTCAAGAAGCAAATTCTCAAAACCAAGACAATCTAATATCTACTCCTTTATCTCCTGTCTTGGATAATGCATCGGTAGACGTTCCTGACCATACTCTAAACTCTCATCTAGAAAACTCTCTGAGCCCCATCAAAAACTCACCTTCATCCGATGCTGCCTCCTCAAATAACTGTTTGGACATCATTCCTTTCAACAAAAATCATCCTCTAGAACAAATCTTAGGTGATCTAAGTAAAGGAGTTCAAACTAGGAGCCATATTTCAAACTTTTGTCTTCATGCAGCCTTTCTATCCCAAACTGAGCCGTCTAAATATCAGGAGGCTCTTAAAGACAATAATTGGGTAGAGGCAATGCAAGATGAGCTGTTGTAATTCAAAAGGCAAAGTGTTTGGACTCTATGTCCTCTGCCCCATGGAAAATATCCCATCGGAACCAGATGTGTATTCAGAAACAAAACAGATGATAGAGGTATTGTAATAAAAAATAAGGCCAGGTTAGTGGTGCAAGGTTATTGTCAAGAGAAAGGTATTGACAATGATGAGACCTTTGCTCCTGTGGCAAGATTGGAAGCCATCAGACTCTTCCTAGCATTTGCCATCTCCCATAATATAAAGGTATACCAAATGGACATAAAAAGTGCCTTCTTGTATGGGACAATAAAAGAGGAAGTCTATGTTTGTCAACCACAAGGATTTGATGATGTCCATCATCCTAATTGGGTATACAAACTAACAAGGCACTTTATGGTCTAAAACAAGCTCCAAGAGCATGGTATGACACTCTATCTCAATTTCTTCTTTCTAATAAATTTTCACGGGGAACCATTGATAAGACCTTGTTCATGAAAAGAGTAGATAAGGAACTCTTGTTGGTCCAAATCCATGTTGATGACATCATTTTTGGATCAACAAAACCTTCCTTGTGTGAACAATTCTCTAAACTAATGTCTTCTAAGTTTGAAATGAGTGCTTTAAGTGAATTAAAAACATTTTTAGGACTTCAAGTCAAACAAACCCCACATGGGACTTTCATTCATCAATCTAAATATGTAAAAGATCTTCTCAATAAATTTGATATGAATGACTGTAAAATAATTTCTACTCCCATGGCAACAAGTCCTGGCATATGTCCAGACGACAATGGTGAACCTGTAGATCAAACTCTCTACAGGTGGATGATTGGTTCTCTGATGTATCTTACTGCATCAAGGCCAGACATCATGTATGCAACATGTGTTTGTGCAAGATACCAATCTGCTCCCAAGCAATCTCATCTTTCATTTGTGAAGAGGATACTCAGATATCTCAAAGGCACTCCTGTGCTAGGTATTTGGTATACTGCTAATCAAATTTGTAAGCTTGTTGGTTTTTCAGATAGTGATTATGCTGGATGTTCGCTAACCAGAAAGTCTACTTCAGGAGGTTGTCAGTTCTTTGCAGGTTGCTTAGTGTCATGGCAAAGCAAGAAGCAAACTTCAGTGTCAAATTCAACTGCTGAAGCCGAATACATTGCAGCAGCCCATTGTACTGCCCAAATTCTTTGGTTACAATACCAACTGCTAGATTTTGGAATAACTGAACTAAAAACACCTCTTCTAATAGACAGCGAAGCTGCCAAAAACATAATAAAGAATCATGTCTATCATTCTAAAACCAAACACATTGAAATAAGGCATCACTTCATTAGAGACTGCTTTGAAAAGGGACTAATTGTTCCATAACATGCCTCTACAAGTGACCAAATAGCTGACATATTTACCAAGCCCTTAGACTCCTCAACTTTCTCTAAGTTTGTAGCAAAATTGAGCATGATAAATATGAGTTAATAAACGTAGTCAAGATTATGTTTATTAACCTTTGTACACATAAATATTAAAGGATAATTTTTATAAATTTTCCAAACAATGGATATTGGATAAACCACTGTTAAAGAAATCCTGGTTTCTTTCAGTAATTATCTCTGTACACGGATAGGATGAGTGGTAATATGGTCACTGCTTCATATCTATCTGATGTTTAAACCTTCCATTGTTACATTCTATAACCACTTTGGTTTCTTCTTCTTCCGAAGATATCTCTTCTTCTTCCGAAGATATCTCTTCTTCTTCCGAAAACCTTCATGAGATCACTTAACTTGTGTCTGCAAATAAGATTCTTCCGATCTAAAATTTAAATCTTGATCTTTGCACTTGATGTGACAGTTGTCAATCTCTTTGATAGACCCGACTCTCAATGCTGACTCTCACGGCTCAAGATGATTCTTACCGCCATTTTAATAACCAAAAATCTTCTCAAATTATTTCCTTTAACTTGAATACGAGTGAGGTGACATGTAACCACATCTACATTTGACATCACTTAAATAAAGATTTTTTGTTTGTAATATCTCTCTTATTCAATTTTATATTTTGGATCATTCCTTCAACTTGTTACTTTAGTGATATTTCGTCCTTTTAAGATTAAAAGAAATAAAAATATTCAAGTGATATGATGTTTTTACGTGAGAGTACACTGAATGTAAAAAAAAGGAGTACGTTTAGCCAACCTCTTTCTCTAAAACATGACCATATTTTATGACATCATAAGACACCTCTTTAGGAGTTGTGTATCAAAAGGTATTCGAATAAAAAGTTTGTTATCTAACAAATAAGTTACACTTATAACAATGTAATTATAAAATTTTAGTAACGTTTATGAAATTCATAGCAATGGAAAATTATATAAATTTTAAAATTATCTCTCAAGTTTCTTCCGAAGACTAGATAACCCTGTTATTCCGAGGCTTGTATGGACATATTGTGTGGTGTCAAGGACTTAGAAGATTTGGAAAGCATTAGCCTTTATGTTCTTACAAACATGTTTTCCCTTTTCTTTCACTTCCTTTTTTTCTCTCCTTAAATACACTCGGGAACATAGCGTAAATTCATTTGATTTATGTTTGTTTGTTTCCTTTAATCTACAGTTCATGATATTTTGTCTAATTTCTGCAATCCATGAGTTTTGTTTCTTGATTGGGCTATGTTCTTCTTTATGCAATCGGAGGTTCATGGTTGGTTATTCAAATTGTAGCAATCGCAGCACCAAAAGGCCATCGTTTTTGTCATGTACTTGCTTCTACAAAAAAATATTGTTTCTGGTTTGGATTCAATTTGATAAGGAGCATCTGGGTACCAAAGTTTTTAAGTTGAAATGATGATGCAATTCGTTGTATGCATGTGAGTGACATTGATGACAAATGTTAAACAAGGCAAGGATGGATGTTCCATGTTCATTGATATGTTTTTTTTAACTACTTTGAACCCAAATACTCAAGATCGATAAGATTTCAACCATCCCAAGTATTTGACGCTCTAAATTCACCCCAAGCCCATCCTAGGAGAATCCCAACCACTAGTTAATTTTCCTGATTTGGCCGCAGCAATTTGTCTTGGCTTGCATTCAAATATAAGACCTCTCACAGAGAAATCAAATGAGTAACCACTAGGCTAGAAATTCGTAGTTAATTATTTGGTTTAGTTATTTTATTTTATTTTGATTGCAAAGGTTAAAGATTTGCTTCTATTTATTGCCTTAGTTTTCAAGTGTGATTTCGATTTTGATTTATGTTTAGATGAACAAATAAGATAATGATCGTGTTTTTAGGTATGAATTTTTGTGGTGAAGGGTTTTTGGTAATTTATGAACATGAAAATAGAATGGTAAGAAATCCTTAACTAGCATAAAGTAAAGTTCAACTCCTATGTCGTGGGAATTTGATGGATTTCAATTCCATCTTGCGTGAGCCAAACATGGTTTTGTTGGAATGTTTTCCGGTTCTAATTCCATTTCCATTAGAATTTGTGAACTAGTTCCATCATAATCTCTGAACCAAACAAGCATAGGAGTTTCACATCAACAAAACTATCAAATTAAATGAACTCGACGGGTGAAATTGTAAAACCAACTATTGTTAACATTTATAACTATGGTTTTTGCAATTTAGGGTTCTTTGAAGCTTATGTATTTATGATTATAAATTTGGTTTTTACTTAGGTTTTTTATAAATTTAGCTCTCATTTAGGTTTTAACTTGAGACGTTTTATTTAATTTAAGTTTTTAATAAGCCTAACTCTTAGAGAATTCATTCATTTACATTTCTAGTTTTATTTACAAACTTTCTTTCATTTTTCTTGAATTTCACATGCTAGTTATTCGTATTTTGTTGTATGTTACATTTTGAATACAAATGTAGGTGTATTCATATTAAATAAATTTCTAGATGTAGCAAATTATTCTTAATGTGACTATTTTACAACAATAAGATAGATTTTAAGGCCTATGCACTTTGCGTAACAAAAAATTCACGCATGTATAACTAAAGAAATAAAAACCTTAATCAACAACCCTAACTCAAAAAGCATGTCTGGCTTCCCCATGTCCTTCTACATATAGTCATTTCTCATCAACTACATCACTACAAAACCTTCGGTAATTACAAAATCACTCACTTTGCTTGGTAATTTAAACAATTTGTTTATGGTTTTAGTTTCTAGCAGTTCAAAATTTTGAATTTTATTGTATGTTATGTTTTGGTGTTTCATGATGTATGGGTTACATTTTTGAAGTGATAGCCAATGCTTCTCGTTAAGTATGTGATCGAAGTCTGATTTTTAAACTTAATAACAAAAACCGTGATTCCTACACAACCAAAGACTTAACGGCTGCTTGTTTGATGGCATTCTTTTTTTAAATATTAAGTTTTTTTTTTTTAAAAAAAAGAAACATAGGAAGAGTGTGATTTTGTAAAGTTACTAAAAGAAAACAGAGGAAGGCTATATTACATGCAACTCATTTGTGTTATTTTGTATCACAGAATTAATCCATTTGATTAACCTGGAGAAGTTGGATTTGAGTGGGAGCGGACTGGAAGTCACACCAAAGTATTCAAGGTAAAAGAACAATGAAAACATCAATTAATTAAGTTTCCTTTCATTCTTCAATTGATGTATTATAATTAAACCTTTGTTTCCTTGAAAGTCCTCATATTGAGAGGTAACAATTTAAATGGAAGATTACCGATGGAAGGTACACATATTTTTTTTATTTTCCTTTTCTTTGTTTATGGTGGAATTTGGATGAGTTCATTATGTACTGTACAAGTGGTTAATGCATTAACATGTGGTTTGAGAAGGTGGATTCATATGTTGTTTAAAAATGATGAGCTAGTAGATATAATCTGTAATAATCCAAACGTTCTTTCTAGATAGACACATATAGCAAATGGTGTTGGTGATCAGGCCCTTATTCTCACCTACAAACCCTCACTCAAACTTGATTTATGTACAGAGTTGTTAGAGAATACAATTTCTACTTGAAATCTTTTGTTGCTAATACTGTCATTCATTTAAGACTTTAAATAAACAACATGTAGACGTGAGGAATACAACTCACGTTTTTTTTTGCCCACTAACCACATGACCATTACACCACTACTGCTACTATTTCAAATAGAAAACTTACCCTAATTTAAACACATGCTTAAAATACAAAGACCCGTAACTTGACCCATTTATGACTCATAACCCGACCCATCAAGATTAATCCAACATTCTCCCTCATAATCTTGATGTTGGTTCTTGCTACATGCTTTTCTTGCTAAAACCGGAATCAGTTTTCCTTGCTAAACTTGCTACTAACTTGATTCGAACCATTCTTACTTGCTTGTTTCAAATTCTTCTTGCTCTTGCTTGTTACTTGCATTTGTTTGTTAATTTAAACAATATTTTGGTTATTTTTTAAACCATTCTTGCTCTCGAACTTTCATTCTTGCTCTCTCGGTATCCGGCCTTGCATTCTTCTTGTTCATTGACTAGTACAACAAAAATACTTTCTTTAATTTGGAGCCACAAATTTTGAGATGGTTGGTTGCTTACATCATGTGTTCTTTCCTTCTTTTTTGTGTTTATTTTGGCCAGATAACAAGAGATAAAAAGCTTGCTTCTTTGTTTCACATCAGACAACAACAAAAGACGTGCCTGCTTTGTGTGTTCCTTCTGCTGCTGATGCTACGTCCGTTTTTTTAATCGATCCAAAACTCGACCACTGCTTCTTGCTATATCCATTCGATCACTACTGTAACTTTCAATTTCTCTTGGCTAATCACATGGTATGTGATTTTTGCTGCTTCTTTCTTTTAGTTTGATCTTCTATTGGATCGGGTTATGTAACTTACACAACACTTCACAAGTTATCTTTTACGAAGTTGATAGTTGCGGAAATTCTATCAACTTGTTTTGCAAAAACAGATTGAAACAAAATTCAGAAAACAATTATAAATTCAAGGTCAAAGTATATTGCATTCAACTGCTACGTTTACAACACTTAGCTCAAGCACTCACTCGTAATTTGCTAACTAACAAGTGAAGGATTATATACTAAGACCTATAGTTGTATCCTCGTAGGGATACAAGGCTGGACAAAATACTAGAAACAAACTAATGCTAAAACTAGCATCTGCTATGGACTTGACAGGCCAAGCCATATTAATTACAATTAATATATAAGACTCCATTGACTTTTACAATAAATGCCTACACTACAAAAGGCATTAAATCTTGTTATCTCTGTGGTTTTGACAAATCTTCTGTGCTGCTGACAATCATAAGAATGTCTTCTTTGTTGGTCATCAAGAAATAAAGCAGCTCTGATTATTTCCTTAAGTATATGGAATCTTTGTCAAAATCAAGTCTTCGGAAGTCTTTGCATTCGGAAGCTATTGAGCATGAGATCAGAAGCTTTGTCTTCGGAAGCTTTTGTCTTCGGAACCTTGTCTCATCAGAAGCTTTGGTCTTCCTTGGAATATATTAAAGAACAAGGCTATCTTCAGAAGGTACTTGGTCTTTTGAGGAACTTAGGTTCCTTCCGAAGACCATGTACTTCCAGAAGATAGCATTGTTCTTTCGATACCTTTATTGTACTTATGGGAATTTGGACAAGGACTTAGATAGTTTTGGAGAGCACCAGCCTTTATGATTTTACAGTTTCCCCCTAGGCTGATGCTTCCAAAACTTTCTTATCTTTCTCCTCTTAAGACCTGTGCCCTTGCCTTAGCCCATTTAACGACTATCCTACCATCAAAGCCATTGTCTGGATTGCAGAGTGGGAGCATCTCAAGGTCAAATACAAATGGGTCAGCAATAATCATCAACCTGAGAACATCTAGCACCATTATTCCTCCATTGGATTTAGTGAGGGAGAACATTTTCTGTTGTGCATTGAAGCTCCACCATACTATTAGAATATATGAACGAATGGGCTCTGGATCTCTTTTGGGCTCTGAATCAGACTCAGAGTCAGAGGAGCTTGCAGTCTTTTTTCTTCTTCTAGCAATGGTCTTCCTTCTCCTTTTCTTGGCTTGGATTGTGACCATGGCTAGATCCCTCTGATCTCTGGTTTCTTGAGCTTCCTCAGCTTCTTCAGCAGCTAATGTTACCTCAGTTTCAGCTACTATGGCCTCTTCAACCTCTTCTGCTGCATCCTTAGCAGCAGCTGGTTCTTCAGATCTCCTTTCATCCTCCCTTGTTAATATCTCGGGATCAGGAGCTGTGGTTGTTTTCTTTGTAGCTCCTTTGTTTATCTTGATCACTAAAGATATAGGCATGTTGGCATAGGAGGGACTGGATGGAGGGGAGGGAGGCTCTTGCTTAGGGAAGAGTGATTCCTTTGAGGCACCATACATCACCTTCTTTCCTTCTCTAATTGCAGATCCAGAGTGGGGTGTGTCAAAGATAATTCTTCCCCCCAAAGCCTAAATTTAAACTCTCCCTCTGAGCCTGGATCTGCTCCATAGAAGGCAACTCTCCTCTGGCTATCTTCTGTTTGATTTCTCTTAAATGCATGTCCATTGTAGAGTTCTTCATTGGGCCAATCTGCTACCGAGAGAATCCATAGTTCACTAGGATCCTCTTCATATTCTCTCGGTAGTTAGCCTCTTTTTGTTTCTTTGTGAGGACTGCCGCAACTTTGGATGCAGCAGCCTGTTCTAGCTGCTGCACCCTGTCCAGCTCAGAGATCATTCGAGGTACCGACCAGTTCAGTATCTCATCCACATCAAAACCCTTCTCTTGGAGGAGACCAAAAAGTCTGATAATTTCTCCATCCAAGGAAGTATATGCTCAGCCCTTCTTCTTCGGTACCCTCTTCTCCTCTTGTTCTGCTTCCTCCTCTGAGGTTAACTTCCTTTTTCCTTTGTCAGTTTTGTTTAACCCAGAGGAGATGGATCATGTGGCCTCACCAGTTGGTTCATTGGCCAATGGTTCTTCTGAGGAAGTAACCTCAAAGATGACTGGGCCTTCGGAAGCAGTTGGAGCTTTGAAGTTAACCTTAGCATTCACTGCCTCCTCCAGTTGACCAACCACTTTGAAGGGCTCCTTTGTAGTGTCCTCATAGAACTCAGGAATGGAGGAGAGGGTTTTGTCTGCTGCTGTCCCAAAAGGGGACACAGGTTCCATGGAGATAGAGGCTTCATCTTGAGTGGAATCCTCCATGGTAACCTTATCTGATGTCCCAGAAGGAGACTGTTGTGAGCTCCATGGAGATGTTGGATGTGAGCTCTCATTAGGTCTCCATGGATGCCCTTACTTCTTCAGAAGAAGAAGAGGAAGTGTTGGAATAATGAAAGTGTTAGCTCAAGAACTCATCCCAGTCATTGTTTAGACTAAAAGACTGGAGTGAGTTCTGGAGCAGCTTCCTCCTCTCCTTTAGCTGGATAATTTGATCCCATAGGTTGTACATTCTCCCCCTTTTGGGAAGCATCAAGGGAAAGAGAGGGCACCGGGATGGGATTAGGGTAGAATAGGTGAAGGATGATTGGGGGCAGTGCTAATGGTCCAAGATGGTAGCATCTTTGGCTTGGACCTGCAACCTCAGGGTAGCTACCTCAGCTTCTAGGTGGGTGACCCTGGCTTGAAGTGTAGAAATGGTGGCCGTGAATTCCTGTGCTGTGGGGCCCTCATCCATCGGAGTGGAATCATGGGGAGATGGAGTCCTAAGCCTAGCTCCTGCACCTCCACCACCAGATATGGTTTCTTGGCTCCCTAGATTCCTCTCATTAAGATGACCTCAAAGAAGTCATCAGCAATTTGAGTTGCCACAGAGGAGGTCCTATTGCCTGTACCACTGGCCTAAAGAACCTGAGAAAGTTCAATACTAGTGGCAGCCTGCACTTTATTGACCCATTCATAACTTCTGGGGTCAACCTCTGTATTGGAAGGATCTGGGTCAGGAAACCTGGCTTGTAGGCCTGTCACCACTCTCGTTAAAGTTTGGGTAGTGGGAGAGAGTGGGTCATCCAGAGCTACTGCAGAGAGTCCTTGAGTCAGGGTAGAAGTATGGGTGGGGGCATTGAGGGGTAATATTCTCTTAGGGACCTGGGAGACAGTTCCTGAACTAATGGAGTTGCTGCAGCAGAAGCAGACTCAATAATTTGGGTATCCCTTTGGATATTCTCAGGTATGTATGGTGACATACTCTAAGGGCTTTCAGGCTAGATAGGGGTAGCCACCGGGTCCATAGGAAGAGCCAATGGTGAAGCAATAGTTGTGGTTTTCACCTTGGGCAGAACTGGGCCCCTACCAGTTCTTTTTGCCTTTTTCTTAATGGTGTTAGAGGAACGTGTCTGAACAGCTGTAGAGAGCTGTTTAGGGGTTCGTTTGTGTTTGTAGGTGCAAAATAAGCATCATTGTTAGCTGATAGTTCCGCAGCCAGGTTGTGAGCAGGTCAAAAAGCAAGTGATTCCATTGCGATCGGAGAGGATTTAGGGTTTGATTTGAGAAAGAACGAGTAATTCAATCGAAAATGGAACGGTGAGAGAAAGTTGAATGATCGGGAGACCTTTTATACCTTCATATGTCAGCATTTAATATAGAGACACATTTAATATTTTGAGATCCGAAGTGTCAGAGAAAAGGTCTTCCGAGACAGCTGTTGCGCACTCGGATTCTCACAAGTTTTAGAAGGGGTACAACTGAGTTCTGAAGATATTGCTATCGGAAGAAGTTCATGGGACCAGGAAATATTCTTCAGAAGATAGGCACTTTCGATGCATATTTAAGGATATTAATTATATCATCGGAAACACTTACTTCTAAAGGTTCAGAAAAGTTCATCAGATTGAATTGTGCTTCGTAAGACATCTTCTTCTGATGCATATTCATTGCTTAGACAAGCATTCTTGTTTAATCAGGAGATTGAGCTTCCGAAGGCAATGTTAAGGTATCAGAAGAGAAATACTTAAGAAGAAATTACGTTTACTGGAGTGTGATTGCTTCCGACTCAAGGGGTAAAGAATACTTCCGAAGACTTAAACTATCCTTTGAAGAGTAGCTGCTCATCGTAAGATAATTTAAGTTTATCATCTGAAGGATTGTTTACTCCTTGTTATTAATTCATTTATTCAAAATTAATTATACCAATGGTTGTTATTAAGTACATGAATCTTCCTTCATCAAAAGCCTTGATGAAGAGATCAGCCAAATTGTGTTATGTATCAACTTTGACTAGATGAATTAATCTGATGAAGTGATATCTGATATCAATGCGCTTGGTCTTGGAATGCTTGACTAGATTGTTGGTTATGGAGATTGCACTGGAGCTGTCTATCTGTATAGGAGTGTTAGAGAGTTCTACTCCATAATCTTTCATTTGATTTTGAATCCAGATTACTTGAGCATAACAACTAGAGGCAGCAATGTATTTAGCTTCTGCAATAGAAGTGGAGACACAAGTTTGCTTATTGCATTGCCATGAAACTATTTTGGAGCCAAGAAACTGACATCCTCCTGATGTAGACTTCTTGCTGATGTTGCATCCTCCATAATCACTATGAGTTTAGGCCATGAACTAAAAGTCTGCATTTCTATGATACCAGAATCCTAGGTTTGGTGCTCCTTTGAGGTATCTGAAGATTCTTTTCACCGCAAGCATGTGTGAACTTTTGGAATTGGCCTGAAATCTTGCACATAGACAAGTAGCAAAGATGATGTCAGGCCTGCTTTCATGAGATACATCAAAGAGCCTATCATTGCTCTGTACTGGTGCTGATCAACATCCTCCCCCTCAAGATCAAGGCCGATGTTGTTTTGGACGTTGGTGTTCCTAGAGCTTTGTAGTCAGTGAAGTTGAACCTTTTAAGAATATCCTTGACATGTTTTGATTGATTAATAAAAATCCCTATAGGAGTTTGTTTCACTTGAAGTCCAATAAAGAAAGTGAGTTCTCCTATTGAACTCATTTTAAATTTGGACTTCATTAATGCTTCAAAGTCCTTGCAGAGAGATTCATCAGTAGAACCAAAGATAATTTCATCAACATATATCTGGACCAGCATAATATGTTGATTGGATTTCTTGAAAAATAGAGTCTTGTCAATTGTCCCTCTCTTGAATTTGTTTGACAATAGAAAGAAGGAAAAAGTTTCATACCATTTTCTAGGAGCCTGATACAGCCCATATAGAGCTTTATCAAGTTTGCAGACATGGTTAGGAAACTTAGGATCCTCAAATCCAGGTGGTTGACAAACATATACCTCTTCATCAATTTTTTCATATAGGAAAGCACTCTTGACATCCATTTGAAACACCTTGAAGTCTTTTGCAGCTGCAAATGTTATAAATATTATGATTGCCTCTATCCTTGCAAATGAAACAAAAACATCATCATAGTCAATCCCTTCTTCCTGAGTATACCCTTGTACAACTAGCCTTGCCTTGTTTTTGATGACAACACCTTTGTCATCCTTCTTGTTTCTAAAAACCCATTTGGTGCCAATTACATATTTACCCTTAGGTAAAGGGCAGATTTTCCACACTCCTTGTCTTTCAAACTGTAGGAGTTCCTCTTGCATTGCTTCTACCCAGCTACTGTCTTTTAAGGCTTCAGCAACTTTCTTTGGTTTGATCTGGGATAGAAAGCAGGAAAATAAGTGTCACACCCTGAGCCGGCAGGCTGGATCGACTTTCCCGTCGGGCGGAAGGTTCCCGAGGCGTGATATCGTTGTGATAATCGAAATGATCAGATTGTTTACATAGTACATGAGATATAATTGAGAAATGCTAACATGACAATGATATAGAATTACAAAGTTAAATTACAATGTTACATTCATAATTTAACTAGTAAATCTATCCAAAAAGAATCAATGAGTTCCTGTCTTGTATCTGCACAAGATTTACAAAAGATGATTCATTGTTTTGTCATTCAAAAGTATGTTCAACACAAAATGAATCTAGGTCTTCTAAAGTCCACTAGCTTAATCCTTGAATGCTGGTGACTAAACCTGTTCGTCACCTGAGAAAAACATGCATTTAAACAAAGTCAACACTAGGTTGGTGAGTTCATAAGTTTGATAATTTGAAAACCTTGATTTGTTCACGTTCACAGTCACAATGTAGTACATGATACTTGTTTACATTTGTTTCATCTGTTCACACAATGGCCTCTCCATAGTTGTATTTACAGGTAGTATCTCACCCTATCAGCTATGCTTATATATAAGGCATATGTAGGGGAACAAGCCCCAGCCAACATCCCACCACATACCTAATAGAAATCGACACACTTGCAATACAACTATGGAGACCCCTTTGCATCTCACCCATAAGTTCCCAAGTCTGATTATTTTCAACATTTGGAAAAGAGACGTAATTGTCTCTATTAGCTATTCCTTACGGATTAGCCCGGCATGTAAGATATCCTCATCGATATCTAGAGAAAAACTTAATAGTTTTTGTAGCTAATCATTTCAGGTTAGCCCGGTGTGTAAGATATCCTCCAAAGATATCTAGAGCAAGACTCAATAGTCTTTGTGACTTTCAGTACTGCCCAGTCCGGCCTGTAAGATATCCATACCATAATATGTATTTGAGGGAGACTTAATTGTCTCTAAGCATGTTACTATTGATAAGTTTGGCGTGCAAGATATTCTATCCATAATATCTAGAAGTATGAAAGTTTAGAGTCTCTATGTATGTAGTTTATGACTGGTTTGGATTGTAAGGTATCATCTCCATGATACCTAGATTGAGACATAGTTGTCACAGTAGCTGCCAATCCTGGCCAACCCGGTGAGTAAGATATCCTCCCCATGATATCTATTTGAATGAATATGTTCCCCAGAACCTTTAGAGTGTTAATAATTAGAATGTTATCGCATACAACGCTCGGTATGATCCTAATGAATCGAGTCAACTCCATTTCAATGAAAATGAAATTATGTCTCTTCTGGTATGATGTTTGTTAGGAATGATGTAAGCGTTATGGTTGTTTGCATAGGTCAACCAAGTGTCCTATGCCCACTACAATAGAATCCCTAAAACCCTAATCCAAGAGTGTAATTTATTACTAGCAGTTAAGTAGTAATCAATGGTTGCTAGCCTCAATGATGTTCATAATAATGTTCTCAATGTTATGTTATCTCATGTGTTAACCATGTGTTCTAAGAACTTGTCTTAATACGCATGGTTGGTTTGTGTGATGAATGATATCGTTATCATGAAAGTATGTTGTCATGATTATCATTCTTGTTGCTACTTGATCTTGTTTCATGTTATCACCTTGTCTTCTCACTGTTCACCCAATGATAAAGTGTAATTCAATTGGTTTGACGATATCTTGATGTTATATCATTAAGTATCAACCTAATTATGTTATAATGATAATTTCACACATATGCATACCCATGATGATATGATATGATAATAGCATGATGAAGTATGATAAAGCATGTTAAGGTATAATAAGGTATGACAAGGTATGATAAATAAGTGTTAGCATGTTTCTCAGCCCCGTAGTTAAAATCAAATGTAATTGTTGTGGTTGACAATGTATAAACAAGAAATGAACGTGCTCGTTGTTGTACTTGTTGTTTTCACGATCTTGTATTGATTTCACGTTGTTTGTAACTTGTAAGTATAAGTTATAGTAATTTGTGTGCGTGTATGTGTTAGCCCTAAAGTTGGTTAACACTTGTAAGTCTTGGTCATCATTCGGCCCTTGTTCAATTGTCATATATTTTACTAACACTTAACTATTTTAAGTTAAGCTTAGTACATAGTGTTTTGATTTTATGTTGCACTTGCCTTAACTTGTTCTGGAAATTCCAAAACCCTGTCATTATGTGCTAGTTAATTATTTTGATATGAAACTTAGTAAATCAACCCATTAATAAACTTAGGTTTATGGTTTAAGACCCCACATATTGTTCTTGTTACGCTTGAAGCAATTGTTACATAGTTAATAAAAAACTAGGCAACAACTCTTGTTATAACTTGATGTTTAGAGTTTGTGAAGTTCATTAAAACACAATTCACCACCTTTGTAGTATTTTTAGAAAATCCATGCATGTTACTCCTTACAATTTGATTTCATGTGTTCGTGGGAATTCTAAACCATATGAGCCGAATCAATTGGCCATGGGCTGAACCAGGCCATGGGTCGAACCCTTGGTCATGGGCAGAATGATGCGTGGCCGGTTGAACAGCATGGGCTGGAGGTATGGCTTGGGCCGAATGTGTGTGTGGGTCGAATCAGTCCCTGGGACGAACCATAGTGTGGGTCGAACCACATGGGTCGCTCGAAAGAGAATGGTTTACGCCGGGAGATCTGAATGAAGTGGCTCGGAGATTGAGCTTGGCCGAATGGGGTATCACATGAAAAGGGTAGCATTGGTCGAGTGAGTACAGGCGAATGAGGCCCCATGAGATGATTCGCTCGGCTGCTCCTTCTAATTCCAATTGCCCGAATGAAACCCCCTTCTTTCGGCCTTAGCCTCTTCGGCTAGCCTTGGTTCGGTCGGGTGGTGTTCCTTCGGCCATGGCTCAGTTGGCCCCCTTCGACTCTGACTTCTTCGGTCGCCCAGGCCCTTCGGACTACCCACTCGGCCCTTGGCCTTTTGGCCGGCTAGGTGGGCTCTCATTCGGCCGCAACAAAACCGAGGTCTCAGCCCCACCCATTCAATTTCTAACTTCACACCAGTATTTTTCCAAGGTTCCTAAAGTGTTTTTCATGTACAGTTGGTGGTGGTTAAGTTGGTGCCAGCCGATTTTAGGGTAGAGGTAGAACAAGGTTTCAAAAAACCCTAAAATCTGTATCTTGCAGATCAAATACCTCGTTTTTCAGTGGATCTTGCTCTAGATCGGTTGTACTTTCGTGTAGAGGAGGTTTATAGCTTCGATTTGGCTCAAAAATGGAGTGATTTTGTTGAGTATTGAGGGAGATATGGGTGCTTAAAGAGTGATGAAAACCCTAGAGAGAGAAAGTGCCAGATTTGGGTTTTAGAGAGAGTGTGAGGGTATTAAATGAGGAAGATGACCTCATTTAGTCTTTATATACCCCGCGTGTGTTGGGGTTCGTTTATTGTTGCTCAGTTCTCGTTTTCATCGCGTTTCCGGAACTTAAAACACATATTATACGAATTCTTGATAAATAGTTTTCTCGGACTGTTTTGATGAGTTTCAAAATTGTAAAACATAAAATATTATGTTTCCATCATTTTTTTACTTATTCGTTCGCGATTAAATCGTTAAACCTTTTTATTTCATTACGAACCTAGAATTACATGTTGTCTCACAAAGTTGAGGTTATAAATTTGGTTTTAGGTGTAAATTTCTAAAATATATTATTATTATCTTATTTTTATTATTTTAACGATCGAGATCGTTATTTTTCACCGTTTCGTCGGAAAACGTCACTTACGCACGTTTTCGTACAGAGCGCTAGCTGTACGAATACGATCGGACGTTTCACTTTCTGATTTGGTTTTCTACTTATCAGTTATTGTTCAGAACGTTAAACCCACATATATGTTTTGTGTGAATCTTCACCCACGCAGACACGCTGTCGGTTTAATATTCGTATCCGATACTGAATTATTGTTTTGCATTGGAGATTCTCACAGACGGACTCAATTAAACTTTCCTATCTTCACATTGTTATTATTGGATTCACATTGCTTTCGTACTGTGTTTTCAGCCATCTGATTCCTGTTGTATATGGATATCAGATCGCAACCGATATGTTCTTGTCATTTGTTTGTACACTGTTGTTTCTCATGAGTTGTTGTAGTTACGGTATTTAAGTTTTTGACCGATGTCGAAGTGTCAGTCAAAAATAAGAGTAAAACTCAAGTCCCAGCTACCTTATTAGATAGGGTAAGTCGGGTGTCGAACCACGAGGAGTATTTGTGGATGGTGTAATTGGTACTTGATTTATGAACTAAACTTAACTAAAACGAAAAATGTAAACTTGAATTAAAGATTTTGGTTGTTAAACTTGGAAATCAATTGCAATTAACTAAAATGATTTTAAATAATAATTAAAAAGGTGATTCCTCCGGGATTTAAATTCAAAGATATATATTTAACTTAGTTTCCATTGGGAGTTCACATAGACATGAACATATGAATTAGTTGATTGTGACACACAAGGACCATTTGCTTCGATTGCAAAACAATGGAAGATTATCACAAGAACATCAATTGAATGTAATCAACCCAAAACACAACTTAATATATCCTAATTACTAGAACTCTCAGGAATTGAAAAGCAATGATTAAGGTTCAAATCAAATCCAATCGTTTACAATCAAATAATCAAAACAACTAGCAAAAAGCATCGAATGCTTAGATTGCATGTCCCAAACAAGATTGAAAACTAAATCAAATCATCTACTTACTAGAATCCTCCACCCGGAGGAAACCACGAAGAAATTAGCCTCTCATAACACCGAATCGATCTTCAAAACTTGATTGGATCTTCATCATGGATGATTATGGATTGATTGGATGGATTAGAATGGTGGAAAAACTTCAATTTTTACTTCTAAAATCGTCCCAAGTCGTCCCCAGTCGAATGGAATGAGTTAGGATCCTCAAAACCCTAATTTTTGAGGCTTAAATACGTGCAGAATTCGCGACCGGCGTAGGCTACGCCCAAGCCCGTAGGTTACGCCAGAAAAGTTCTGTCAAAACAGCCCCTGGCCGCCGTAGGTTACGTCCAAGCCCGTAGGTTACGCCGGCCAGACCCCAAAAACTTGTTTTCTTCATAACTTTTGCATTTCAAGTCCGTTTTGCTTCCTGTAAACGCCCAATTCCTCGTCTTTCAATCCTCTATCATTTAGGCTGAAAATCCATTCATTCCTAATCATTTTTTTATCTTTCCAAAATGCTTCAAATCAGTGCGTTTAACTTACAAAACAACCAAATCGCATAGTTATCTATTTTCAACCAATTACGCACTTGAATATATAAATTTAAGCATTAAACACACATAATCATCATCCCAAACCCAATACATCAGTTTTTCACTTAAACACTTACAACTGTTGTTTGCTTTCTGTGTTATGTTGTTACACAATTGTTTACATCTTGTATTTAGACACAGTAAATAGTGAAAGTACACATATCGTACGGACTTTCCGGACGATCTGGTACTGGTTGTCATAATAAGCAAATGTTTGCTTCATGCATGGAACTCCCAATGCATCTTCAACACTCCCAATGATATTCTCAGCTGGATGAGTGTTATGAATGTGGGTTCTTGGAATCACATCCAGCTGGGAACTTAAATCCTCGTTGCTTGGCTCAAGGTTTGGAAGTACAACCTCAAGCTGAATTTCTGATAGATCTTGGAGTCTCTTATGTTGGACTGTTGTGGGTTGATTTTCTCTAGGAAGAGAAGTGCTCAAGGTGTTTGGTTCAAAAGAAGGACTTTCAACTTCTTCTTGACTCTGTAAGGCAGATGTAGAGTCACTTAGAGGAGCATCCTGAGAGGTGTTGGTTGTCTCAGACTGTGAGGCTGCTTGATGTGTTGAAGTGGATTCTGCCAAGTTTGTCTTGAAGCTATTGGCAATTCAACACGAAAATATTCTTCTCTTGCATGTTGAGTGGAGTCCAAGGTAGTTTTCTGTGGTTCTGGAACATACTCTTTCAAAATATTAAATGCAGATGTGAATTTATCTAAGCACTCAAGCTCATTACAGACTTGAGCATTAAAACGTTTGTAAACATTTAATTTTTCTAAGAACTCAGGGGTACACATGTCATCAGTTACCTTGAATTAATAAGTGGAGTCATTGGCCATCAAGGCATTATTTGAGATGGATGCATCCTGAGCTTGAAAGCTCCAATCTGAAAAGTCATGTTGTTCTGCAATGTTTGCACTGTTGGAAGAGCTTGATGCTTTGTGGTTTGGCTGACCAGAGGTTGACGGCTGAGAACTTGGAGATTTGCACTCTCTTGCAAAGTGCCCCAACTGTTGATAGTTAAAGCATTTGAGTCTAGACTTGTCTAGCCCAAGATTTTCATATTATGCTTCCTGAACTGTCTTCCAGTTCTTTGATAGAACTTCTTTGCTCTGTATGAAATCATGGTCATCTGATAACTGATGTCCATTTCCTCAAGATCATCAGCAGGGATTCCATCTAGATCCTCCATTATGTTGTTGCTAGCAAATACCACTATTTTTGGTTTTGGCTCTTCCAAATCATTCTCGCAGGAGATTTGGACCCTTTTTTTCTGATCCTTCGATAAAAAAGATTCATTATCTTCATAAAAAATAGGAAATAGAACCACTAAAACCAATAAAGATGTCGTTTTCCATTCATACCTGGAGTTGAATACCCCATTCAAGAAATGTTTTGGATCCAATCCATAGGAATCAATAGAAAAGGAAAATCTCTTATGATAAACCAGATCCGGCTCGGTTATTGAAAGAGTGAAGAAATCTGCCATTTCTTGAAATCTCTCTTCTGATTCAAAATCATGGTGTAACGTGTATCCTCCCCTGTACCGGTCATGGAATAGATGAAATAAATCAAAAAATGGATTTTTGTTCAAGAATGAAATCTTGTTGGAACTGTCCATATCCGGTTCATCCTTCGGAACCATATCACATCCCGAATCTAATGAAATAGGATGAACAGAGACGGTATTTTGTAAATACGTAATTATCTTGAATAGATTAAACATTTCTTGATTTTCCGATCGCCTGAGAAAAGAAAGATCTTATTGTTTCTTCAACAATTTATGATCTCTAGTGAACCTCTCAATAGGATTCGAACCCAGATGAAGTTCTTACCATATGTCAGAGAAAAAAGAACGAACGGATCTTGTAGGATTCCCAAGAAATTCTTAGATTTCTTCTTGAAGCGTATGATTAATCATCTGTAGAGTGCGGAGCCCACGAGTTCAGTCGAACAACGTACCGAGTCTAAGGGCGCTTGAAAGGAATGGACGGGTGAAGGAAAATGAAATCTGAAATCAAAATATGCTTTGGGAATGTGAGATAGGCGGACTGGGAGTACGCAGCCAAACAACCGCAGGGGCTTCCAGCAGTGATAGCTGAACTTACCAGATGGGCCGCCCAAAACCTGGAGCTGACATTGAAATCAGAAATCAACGTCGGACCCCGGCTATCCGAAAAAGGCAGACTGAAGCGGAGGAGCAAAAAATGCAACACGACAAGGGGCGAACCTAAGGCTTGCACGACGGAAGAAGCGAATCAATCAGAATGGAGACAGGAGGAGAGGTAAAAGATAGATTTCGAGCCTAAACATATAAGCAACTTTCTATCTGACCTCTGTACCAGTAGTGGAGTGGCTTGCTATTTTCAATCAGAAAAGGAAGATTGAGCAATGCGAAGGAGAAAGAAGTTGTCCCCTCTTCTATGGTAACCCGCCGCCGCATATGTCGAAAAAGAGGGAGCGGGGAAGGAAGAACAACCGTTTGACTTTGGCACATGAGGTGGCGGGTTTGGCTAGGTAACATAATGGAAATGTATTGGACTGCAAATCCTGGAATGACGGTTCGACCCAACATGAGTAGGGAATGACGATCGCACCCACGTTCAGCTATCTATTAAGGTGTTCCCACCTGCATGCCTAACTGCTAAGGCCCATCCTAAGACAGTCCTTCTAGATGTATGTATCCTTCTCATTCCCTGATGTCCTTGCTTGGCTAGCGTGCTTCGAAAGCAGTCATGTAAGATTAAAGGACTGTTACCATAACTGCTAACAAAGGGAAGAAGGAAAGCGGATCAAGACAAGTCGATAGACAAAGCAGGAAACCCTAGCCTCTATGGCAAGCTGTGGTAAAGTTTTCTAGCCCCGAAGGTCTTCAGACCAGAGTGATCGGCGCCTATGAAACTGTAACCCCAATCTTATATGGTCGAAAGAAAAGCCGGGAATGAAGTGTCACACTCAGGATGGTCGACCAAGGCTGCCTCCTTAGCTGCCGAAAATGAAAGGCTTCTAGTAAAGTAAATGAGTTAGGAAAACGAGTGCCATCCGAGAGTCTGATTAGTCTTCATGGCATAATATGATACGTTAGTCTTAGTGGGTCGCTGGCATCTCGCATTCACGCCCCCGTTTGACTGCCGCTCGGGGATGTAGTTGTAGATACGTTAGTCTTAGTGGGTCGTTGGCCCCACTTGTTATCTCCTTCTACGACATGCTGTTGTCGTCACCATATTCCATATGTCACTTGGTCATCTCTTCCTCGCTGCGGAGGACTTCATTCAATGACCCCGCGATCGCCCTCTGAACGATCAGAAGCCCAGTAGTTGCGGTACTACTGGGCCGGGAGCGGACAACCTCCTGTTCCTGCTCCTCTTTCTTCGCTTCGGGGACGGAGGTCCTACGGTAGGTAACAGCAGGTACAAGCAACTTGACCGAAGGGGACCAGCGCTTCTACTCTTCCACCGAGGAGCCGTTCACAGCCAGAAGCAAGGGATGTGGTGAACGGTGGGAGGTCACAGAGAATTTACCTATTCATAGAGTGATCCTATGATCGATACAGGATATAGACTATCTCTTTCTTTATTCAATTCTTTTTCTGAAAAGAAAAAGATTAAAAAAAAAGAAAGTATCAAAAAATCAAAAGAAAAAAAAAAGAAAATCAAAAGAAAAAAATAAAAAAATAAAATGAAAAAGAAAAAGAAAAAAATCAAAATCAAAAGAAAATAAAAAAAAAGAATGGGTGAGTCAACTTCTTAGCTATGGAATCTGACAAGTATCGGTATGAAACATAGAGGGCTATTCAGAAAGCATTTTGTGATGCGCTCCGATCCGAAGGGAAAAAGTCTCTGGCTTGAGGTGAGTAGAGGAGTTGAGCTTTCGAATGGGTTTGAATGGGAGGTTCATGGAGTTGGTGTATCTGGGAAGGTGATAATGGGTGTGGAGTTTGAATGGTAGATAGGTTGATAGTTTTGAAAGGGAGGATTGTGGATAGGAGCATACAACGCGGCTAAACCTGATGGAACATAGGTAGGTTTAGATTCTTGGGCGTCAATTTCTATTTGGTATGCACCAAGTATACCAAATAACTCTCCCAAATTCAGGGTTCTAAGATTTTCTATTCTAAAAATAGCAATAGAATAAATATTCCAGGCATGTGAAAGTGATCTTAGAAACTTTCTGATTATATCTTGATTCTCCATCTTTACTCTTGCAGCAACCAACTCATCAACTAATAGAGCATACCTCAAATACTGAGAAGCCATATTCTCATTGTTTTCTTGGCAAAAGTTCTCAAACTTTTGCTTCATCATGTCCTTCTTGTTCTCCTTGACATCTTCTGACCCCTCATACATCTGCTGCAAACAGTTCCACAGCTCTTTGGCAGACTTGCATTTCTTGAATGCATGTATGATAGAGTTTGGGATTCCCATCTGAATCAACCACAGTGCCTTAGAGTTCACCTCCATCTTTTTGTAATCCTCATATGAGTAAAAAGATGGGTCTTTTGGCATGGGTGCTCCACCAGTACCTGCAACAACAATGGTCGGGATGAGTGGTCCCTAAAGAACTGACTTCCAGAGTTTGAAGTCATGGTTCCTAATGAAACCCTCCATCCTAATCTTCCATGTATCATAATCATCCGGAGTGAACATGGGAGGTTTGTTGAGAGTACCATTCTCAGTGTCATGCTTGCTGATGGTTGTCATTTTGACTTAGAGGTAGCTTGAAAAACAAAGAGTTGTAGAATATAAACAACTGGTAACTTAAGAATGGTTAGTTGCTTAAGCTAGAGAGAAAATGGCTCTGATACCACTTGTAAAAATGGTTGCGG
Source organism: Mikania micrantha (assembly GCA_009363875.1). NCBI lineage: Eukaryota > Viridiplantae > Streptophyta > Magnoliopsida > Asterales > Asteraceae > Mikania > Mikania micrantha. The sequence continues at coordinate 40,428,261 of CM018691.1, read as the reverse complement.
AATATGACCTACCCGATTTGTGAAGATGAAGCATTACAAGAATAGAGAAAGTCTTGAAGATGAGTGAAGATGTTGAAGAACACAACCAAGAACGAATCTGAGATGTAATGTAATGACTAACAATGTAAAGCAAATAAGATTTATTAGTCAACAAGATTACGTTACCTACCCCTCACATGCTCTCAAACTCCATGGATAAAGAATCCATGGAGTTCATGGGGGAGAGCTCTCTCAGGATTACATTGAAGCACACCCTCACCACTCTCTTGTCTGGTTATTTTTCTACAAATGAGAATAATCTCTATTTATAGTGTCACGTGATCTAAAACCCTAAATACAAAAAATACAACAAAAAATGATAATAAACAATGAATATTAAATGAAGCTCTATCATTTGTTGTGGTCTTCGGGTCTTTTGGTCAGTGTCTTCGTAAACTTGAGTCTTTAGTGGCTCATACAGTGACTCGTTGCTCCCTAATCAACAAATACATAATACTTCTTGTTTACATTCCATCTATCCAAATTAACCGTTGTTCTTAACTTTTCTAGACCCACCATCTTCTGCTCTTCCTCGTCTTGTTTCAGTTTTTCCCGCAAGGTCTTCGGCGGCCTTCTTTATTTGGTCTTTTCAACCTCTTTCTTTCTCTCAGTTTGCTATGAGCCGGTTTGGTCTAGGTCTCGAGTTCACGATTTCGGTCTAAATTTTCTTCTGGAAAAGATCCGGTCGGTCTTTCTTTCTTACAGGTGGTCGGACTTTCTTTCCTACAAGGAAACTATCGATCTTGGTCACGCCATTCGGTTTGTCACTGTTTAAGTTTTTTCCTACCAACCTATTCAGTCTTCCTTCTTGTGAAATCTTCACTTGATCTTGCCGGTCCTTTCGATCTCATCGGAATTTAATTTCCGGCCATGGTCTCTGTTGGTGTTTGCTGCTTTGGAGCAGCCGGTCATCTTGATCTTCCTCTTTCTCGCTATTCTAAGCCATCAACATCCTCCTTTCTTTCTTTTTCTCACTGATTTGATGATGAATCAGTTCCTTTCTGCATTCTTTCCGGCAACTACAGCCAAGAAGGCTACCGCCTTACTTTCTCGACTTCTCTAAACGACTCTCAAACCAGCACCCATGAACCTTGACGCTTTGGTACCAAATGTTAGTGATCAGGACCTTATTCTCACTACAAACCCTCACTCAAACTTGATTTACGTACAGATTTGTTGGAGATTATAATTTCTACTTGAAATCTTTTGTTACTATTACTTTCATTCATTTAAGACCTTAAATAAACAACTTGCAGATGTGAGGAATGCAACCCACATTTTTTTTTGCCCTCTAACCACATGACCATTACACCACTGTTGCCACTATTTCAAATAACAAACTTACCCTAATTTAAACACATGCTTAAAATACAAAGACCCGTAACTTGACCCATTTATGACCCATAACCCGACCCATCAAGATTAATCCAACAAATGGAGACAAGATACCGTTACCAGGGCGGGCCACATAGACACATATATGTTTGAATAATGAAAGAATGTAGGGTGAGAGACAAAACAATGTGGCAGGTGCTTCACACGCACGTCTAATTGTGTTTTGTATGTATTCTCATGTGTTTGCCATAATATTTTTCTTTGATGAGTCATGATTGAAAAAAGCTTTTTTTTTTAATTTATTTTGTTACTAAATGAATAATGAAAACGAATTTCAATTTTTCCAAGTTCTGTTTCCATGTTTTAAATATAAATATAAATATATATATATATATATAGGGGTAGGTTAATATACAAATAGATTATTTTGTAAAAATGGTAGGAATCAATAAAGTGTTGACATGTGGCATTTTAATTAATTAATAGAAAAGGGTAGTATAGACACTTTGTATTTAATTGATTTTTAAATTTTGCATTAAAATAGGAAAGTAAGTAATCAGTTTAATGATTCAACCTATTCCAAAAATTAACATGTAATTGAATATCACGTATTATCATAAAAAAACGAATTCGTAATAGCACATAATAGCACTCCACCATTACAATCTAACATTTAACATACCAGCACATACTAACACCATTTCAACATTACTTCTAACATAATAGCACATATCAGGACAATATGATTGGTTATTAACATAACATAATACTACATATAACATAATAGCACATAATAGCACGACACCATTACAATCTAACATTTAACACATTAGCACAAACTAACATCATTACAATATTGCAGCTAACATAATAGCATATCAGAACAATATGATTAAATGTTAATAGCACATCCCGATTACAAAATCAAAACGTAATCTGTTACATCCCGATTGAATCTTTTAATTTTAGAAACTAAATCCCATTTTTTCGTTAAACCGTGATATCAGCAAATCAAAAAACAATGAAATCCCTAATTTACCCTTTTGATAACCCTAAAGCCCTTTTAATTAAATTTTTAACCAATTTTAAATCTCAACCCTAGATCTTAGCACATCGATAGCCGAGATTGTTTCTCACACTTTTTACAAAAGTAACACTTTGTACAATAACCCTACTATTTATATATATATATATATATATATATAGGGCAGGTCCTCTTAAAAAGTTCATTTTGCCTAAAAAGACTAAAAATGATTTTTAAAATCTTGAAAACCTACCCAAACAAACTCCAAACGAACTCATGTTGGCGTCATTGGAACCGGCTTGTCGAACCCTAAACCCCAAACGTTAAAAGCCAAACCATAAAGCATAATACTAAAACGTAAACTTTTAAACTAAACCTTAGAGCCTAATGATAAAACTTAGAAGTTAAAAATCAAGCCCTAAAACCTAAACTTTATAGTTAAATGTTAAAACTAAAAGTTAAATGTTAATATTATAGAGTTCGATTTCAGTAACACGTTTCTAATATCGTCGGAATGAGTTCAATCGGAGTTCGTTTAGGCCGGTTTCAAGAGGTTTAGAAATCTTTTTTATCCTTCTTGGGCAAAATTTACTTTTTATTTGATCCTCATATATATATATATATATATATATATATATATAGGATTGGGATCAAATACTAACCCTCTCTTACGGCGCTAACCCATTAACTTTGCCAAAACGAAGCCGAATCTTGAATTTTTTTTTGAACATCATTGTAACACAATTAGAACACCATGTTCAGTTTTGAGTTTGGGCTAATTCATCACCGTTTAAAAAATATCATCGTTGTAGGGTTTTTGCTACAGTACTGTAAGTTTTAAATATTTAAACACCTACAGTACTGTAAGAGCTCAAACGGTGATGAATTAGCCAAAACTCAAAACTGAACATGGTGTTCAAATTGTGTTACAATGATGTTTAAAAAAATTCAAGATTCGGCTATTTTTTGGCAAAGTTAATGGGTTAGCGCCGTAAGGAGGGTTAGTATTTGAACCCTTCCCTATATATATATATATATATATATATATATATATATATATATATATATATATATATATATATGGGAAGGTTAAAAATATAACCCACTAAATGCGCGCTAACCCAAATAACTTTGGCAAGATGAAGCCGATTCTTGGATTGTTTTTTGAACATCATTGTAACACATTTTGAACACCATGTTCTTCTATGAGTTTGGGCTAATTCATCACCGTTCAAAAACTTACAGTACTGTAAGTTTTTAAATATTTAAAACTTATAATACTGTAGCACAAAGCTTACAACGATGATATTTTTTAAACGGTCATGAATTTCCACAAACTCATAAAAGAACATGGTGTTCAAAATGTGTTACAATGATGTTCAAAAAAAAATCCAAGATTCGACTTCATCTTGCCAAAGTTATTTGGGTTAGCGCGCATTTAGTGGGTTATTAAAAATTCCATGCCCTATATATATATTTATATATATATATATATATATATATATATATATATATTAATGTTCATATCTATTTTGGTCATGTCTCCTTCTAACACTAGTTTTAATCATATATAAATTCTCAAATTTCTATTAGAGTTGTATAAACCTTATATGTATTCTTAATCAAGGTCGAATCAAGTATTTTGTTGGTGAAAACGGATGATAAAATGTGGGTCTTTATTCCTAAAGTATATAAAAACCATCATCCTCTATATGTGTTTATCATTTGATTGTTCATATTTGGATATTCAATATGTATTACACCTACTTTTACGAACAAAAAGTTGATTGTAATTGTAGCTTACATCATGTATATATAATGTTTTTTTGGATGTGAAGTTCACTTTACTCTCTCCTGAACAAATTAAATACTTATATTTTAGGATTATGTATGTTTTAAAATGGAAAAATGATACTAGAACAAACTGTATTCAACTTTAAACATATTCACTGTTTCTGAAACAAGTGTATAATTTTCTTTCCCTTGTTTTAGTTTTCATTGGGTGACATTTATTTTCTATTTAAATATATTGTTCCATAAAATTAAAATTAGTCATGTAACCAGCATATGAGAAATATCAAGTCTTAAAGTTATCGTTACAAATGTTAGATGACGAAGACTTTTTGCTGATGGTTTGTTTCTCAAAACTTAAAAGCCTTTTATTTCTCTCATCTTTCTAATAAATTGAATTGTTATTTTTTTATCTAATTCAGAAGTGTTTAATATGTGTCACGTTATTAATTACTTGCTGCGCTTGTTGACTTTTATGTTTTAGTTTTTTTTATGTTTACGTTTTAAGCTTTCGAATAAATTAAATTATTCTTTTTATTTTCATTTCATAGTTGAGCTATTTTTCATCTAAGAGTTTGTATAAAGATTTTATTTGATTTTTGTATAAGAGTTTATAAAATCCAACAAATTTCCAGCCCGTAACATTATATGATATCATATGGCTCATAATTTTTTCCCTTTTTGTTGACTAATGTTATGTTTTTTTGTTACTTCCTATAGCTTTAGCTTCTTTCCATCATCTCGATATCTTAGATTTGAGTTACAACAATTTTACTGGAAGCATCCCATCAATAATAAATTCACTGGCTTCTCTTAAAGTTGTCTCATTTGCTAGCAATGCGCTTAATGGTTCACTAATGAATGATGGTAAGTTATCTAAAACAAATTAAATTGTTGAATTAAAATATATAACTTTATTTTTCTCATTTGGCAGTTTTTTGTAAGTTAAAAAACCTTCGTGGATCTTAGTTCCAACATGTTTGATAGAAAGCTACCTGAATGCTTCAATAGGCTATCATCTATTAAGTTGTTTGATATTTCTTCAAATCAACTTACAGGAGTACCTTTGCCATCTCTGATTACTAATCTCACATCTCTCGAGTACATTGATTTTAGAAATAACAAATTTGGAGGTTCGTTCTCGTTGAGCTGGTTCTCTAATCTCACAGACCTTGAGTTTGTTGCTATCGCGAGTGATAATGAAAACTTTGAGGTGGAAACAGAAGAGCCTGTTGTTTGATAATGAAAGGTTGATGTTCGGCACGCTCTCGATCTAATTCTTCTCCCCACAGCTTCTGCTTCGAATTGTCGTATGCTACCCACTCTAAAGGTGCCGATTTGGGTTCAGAAAGCTTCAATTTGATTAATTAGTTTCGTATTATACACCCACGAGTTCAACCGACTTCAGTTACAATGTTTTGAGTTATTATCTCGTTTAATTCAATGATTTATGTTCCAGTAACGCATTATAATTGTTAATAGTCATCAATGGAATGATTATTAACAGATTAATTTCAGTTACAAGACCCTTTATTGTGAATTTCGAATTCCAGTTGATAAACATACAAATTTTGACTTTCTAAGGTCAAAATCCCCACTTTGATGAAATTACAAGTGTGATCCTTGTATTTTAATGTTTCTAAGCCCATTTTGTTCAATTCTAATCCTTTTAGTTGATATTTTTTTGATTCCGTATAATTTATGTTAACTCTTCAGTTAACGGAGTTAATCCGGAATGCCGGATTGTCACAAAATTCAATTGTATTAGGTTGTATGTAAAGATAGGTGATCATCATGTAGCCTTCCTACATGACCTTCCATCACAAACTGGTCACGCCCTTCCATAATGGCATCATTACACACTAGGCGTGACCACCAAATGAACGAATGGGGGTGACCACCTTCACGGTGTGAACCAGAGTTTTGTAAACTTTTTTTTATTTATTTTTGTTAATTTCAACTAGCAAAAACAATCCACATCAATGTTCATCTTTTCACTCACTCACTTGGTGATCAAGCCCTATACTACATGTGTTTTAATCACACCACTCTGCTTGCATGACAACTACGAGGCATGCGGTCAAGTCCTGGTCACACCCATCATTACACATTGTCATACCCCGAGCCGGCGGGACGGATCGACTTCCCCGCCAGGCGGAAGGTTCCCGGGGCGCGATATCATGAGTGATAATTGTGATGATCATATTGTTTACATAGCATCAATGTTAAGAATAACTAAAGCACAATAAAGCATCAAACTAGGATTACAAAGTTAAATTACAATATAAATGTTTAGTAATTTATCTAAGTAAACCTATCAAAAGTGATTTGTATCAATAACAAAATACGTGCTTCCCAAAAGTCTACTAGGTCCTCTATCTGGGCATCCTAGCATGCAATCCTGAGCCTTAGCTTAAACCTGTGCATCACCTGAGAAAGCATTTAAAAAAACAAAGTCAACACAATGGTTGGTGAGTTCATATAGTTTATAAGTTTAAAATAGCTTTAGCAAACCTCTTAACCTTAACCTCATTAACATCACATGTAATATCCAAATCGGTATGCTTATATATATAGGGCATATGAAAGGGTCGAGCCTATAACCCGCCCAGACGCCATCCCACCACATACTAATATGCATATTACACTGTTGTTAAGGATAATTAAGCATTTTACCTAACATTCAATACCGTCTTCATCATAGCTTTTGTATACTGTTTCAAAGTTTACAAGTTTATAACATTTATGTGGATTAGCTTTAGAGTAAGTTGTACAAGCACCATTGTCTCACACATCATAGTTTAGCATTCACCAATCTCATGCGTGGGTACAAGCTTTGCTCTAGCAATGTTTAGCATTTACGTAGCCCACTGTTAGATACAAGCTCTGCTCTAGCAGTGTTTAGCCATTACGTATCTCATGAATTGGTTTAAGCTTAGAATTCTAATAGTCTAGCAATTACGCATCTCCTATATAACGATGCAAGCCTTGCTCTAGCAATGTTTGGCAATTACGTATCTCATATATAGACACAAGTTGTGCACACACAAATAGTTTAGCATTTACATATCTCATATATAGACACAAGCCTTGCTCTAGCAATGTTTGGCATTTACTATCTCATTTATATATAAAAGCTTAGCATCCTCATAGTTTAGCTTTCACGTATCTCAATGCATGGGTACAAGCTTTGCTCTAGCAATGTTTAGCAATTACGTAGCCCATGAATAGATACACGCTTAGCATTTCGCATACAATCGTAGCTTTGCGCATTTAGTTTCAAGCATTAGCATATAGTTCGAGCATAGAGTTTATAGCATAAGCATCAAGCATCTAGTTTAAGCTTCAAGTTTGTAGCATAAGCATCAAGCATATAGTTTAAGCTTCTAGTTTGTAGCATAAGCATCAAGCATATAGTTTAAGCATCTAGTTTGTAGCATAACCATCAAGCATATAGTTTAAGCATCGAGTTTATAGCTTCCAAAGTAAGGGTTTCAAGCTTAAGTGTTCATATAAACATCATGAATATGTGTAAAAGCATTTAATAAACATTTCAATAATTGTTTAAAATGTATAACATGATTCTCAGTCCCGAGGTAAAAACAAATATGTTTAAAAAGGGACAAATGAACTCACCTTGTATTTGAAGTGGTTGACTAAGTAAAATCAAGAATACGCGCTCTCTTTGTAGTATTGGTTGCCGTGTTCACGATCCTGTATTGATTTCATGTTGTTGTAACTTATAATACAAGTCATGGTGAATTATGTGTGAGTACGTGTTAGCCCTAAAGTTGGCTAACACTTGTGAGTCTCGGTATTCATTCAGCCCTATTTACTTGTTATAATTTATTTGACTATAACATGTCTTTATATTGTATGTTTAGTTTACTTGTTGTCATCATTAGCCTCTTAATAGTTTGTGATGTCATAGTGGTGAAAGTTAAAGTTTCGACACCGTTTCTAAGTTCCTTTACCACCTTTGTAGTAAATAGCATTTATACAATTCATTCATGCATAGAATTTTTGTATATAAGTTTAGTGTATTATGTCACCCTTTTTAATCGTATGGGCCGAATGTGTTATATGGGTTTATTCCCATTGGAGTATTTGGGTCGTGTAGATGTGTGACCGAATATCGAAGATTATAGGGCCGAATCGAGAAGTCCTTTGGTCAATTAAGGTTATGTGTGGGCCAAATGATAGGTTGGGCTCAACAAGGAGTGGGTCAAGATAAACACATGGTTCCATTGTGTTCTTGGGCCGATAAGTTCCAGTGGGCCAGATGTATGTGTGTGGCCCAATTATTGGGGCGAAAGGCTCCCATGGATCAAGGCCGAGTGTTGGGCCGAAAATCATATGTTATTGGGCTTAATCCAAGAGATGGCTTTATCCAATTGTTTGAGGTGGAATGGTGATCGCATGGATCGGGTTTCGGTCACCAGTAGGTTGGCGAACCTGCTAGCCACTCCCATCAGGTTCGTAAAGTCATGATTCTCCCAAGGTTCAGACAAAGGCATGGTTCACTCAAGGTTTGGCCAGCATTAGGCCATAGGTTCGCAGCCTGGTTTAGGGTAGAGGTAGGTTCGGCTGGATTTGAAGGTTCGGCTAGCCTTGTTTGTCTCTCCCTGGTTCGTGACTATGGGGTTCGTCTGTGATGGTTGTTTCGGCAATGGAGGTTCGTTACTGGCCCAGAGTTTCATGAAGGTTGAAGGTTCGGCCGGAGGTTTGCATCAAGGTTCGGAACTAGTAGGTTCGTGGGTTTGCATGCATGGGTTCGTGGCTCCCTTCCTAGAGTCCGGCTGGTCTTAGTTTAGTATGGAAGGTTCGGTAGACGACCGTAGGTTCGCCAGCTCCACAGGTTCGGCCTTGATGGTGGAAGGTTTGTGGGTGATGGTAGCCGGCAAGGGTGGAGGTTCGGCAAACATACCCTCATGCGAACCTTGTTGTAACATCATCACCATCAATTTCCCTGCAACATGAAGCTCAACCATGGCTTCCCTACCCACTTAGCAGCTCGGTTTAAGCTTAGGACCGGTCGAATATCTCGAGTGGTGGCTGCCTTAACCGATTGTGGACTAGTTGCGATCAAAGAGTCAAAAACCCTAGTTTTTCGAATATTAAAGCTTCAGTACCTTGAAATCGGCTAGACAAATGCACAGATCGGTTGTACTTTATGGTAGAGGAGCTCGAGATCTTCGCGTGGACACCAAGAACGCAAGATTTCACCAAGAATTGAGTGAGATATGATGCTTGGAAGTTCAAATCTTGTAGAGAGAGGAAGAACACGGTTTGGTGGTTTTAGAGAGAAAGAAAGTGTAATAAATGAAGAATTTGACTCATTTAGGGTCATATACCCCGTGGGTGTTCGGGTTCATTTCGGTTGCTCGGTTTTCGTTTTCGTCGCGTTTCCGGCACGTTACGCGCGCGTTTAGTAAATTAAATTAAAAGAGTTTGTTTTTAAATGTTTGGAAGGTGGTTACTCATAGTAAATGTTTTTAAAATTTATTTCTATTGAATTATTTATCGTAGTTTATTATTTTACGCGTTTCGATCTCTTTCGTGTATTTTACGTATTTTAATTAAAATAGTTTCCTTTTAGTTTATTTCTGATGAGTTTCAAAATTGTAAAACAGGAAATATCATATTTCCTTAAATTTATTATCGTTCGTATCGTTTTCGTTTTCGTTTCGTCAGAACGCGTCACCATCGCGCGTATTCGTTTGAATCGTCATTCGAACGAACACGACGATGGTTTGTCTTTCTGATTCTTGTTTTCTACTTTCCAGTCATCATTTCAGAACTTTAGACTTTCAGATTTATTCGTACAGATCATCACCTATACGAATAATTTGTCGGTTTAGCATTCTTTAACAACAACCGTTATGGTTTCAATCTGTTTAACCTCACATACGTTTATACATAATAGCATTAAATCAAGTATTTGTGTGTCAGTTATGTGTTGTCTGATGTGTTTCTGACTGTTAAACCATGAGGTTTAAAGCAGATTTCAGACCAATAGCATAATAGTTTAGTGTCAACCATTATGTGTCAATAGCATAAACATAGTTTCACGTAATGTGTACCTGAGTTGCTGTGCAAGTTACTGTAGCGATCACTGTTCCGACAACGTGTCCGGCACTGATGTTACACACATAGCCTTAGACTTCTTTTGATGTTTTTGAGTTCTGTATGCTTTTCAAGACTGCATAAAAGTTCGGTTTGAAGCACGCCTTACTAAGCACGTAGGTATATTATGGGGACAACTTTGCCACATTTGATGGAAATATGTTATATTTATATTTAACATATATAAGAAGGGGGAACTTTAATATTTGAGTAAATATGAAACTATTCAAAAGAGTTGATCTTGATCCAAGTAAAGGTAGAGAAATAGAGAGATCGAGTGTGCATGGCATTAGGAAAACTGGGTAATTTGGTACGAGTTTAATTGAGTCTGCTGAGTTGCTCTTATTCACTTTAATTTGAAGGAAAAAGTTTAGAGTTACATTAAATAATAGTTGGTAAAATACAACTTAAAAAAATGTTTTATTATAAAAAATTACTTTATCTAAATAAAATGATAGAGGAGGTTCAATAAACTTAAAATTACAGTTAGATGATTATCGATTTTTTTTTTTCTTTTTGGTTTATTTTTTTATTTTACCCACTAGAGACAATAAATAACCTGAATTAACTAATTCGTTAGTTAATTACTCGAAATAGTCACCTCTAAGTCAAGAGTTGCTGCACATTTGTTTTTTTATTAAACTGAGTTTATAATATATGAAGTTTTTAAGTAGGGATGAAACAACCCTCATAAGCTTGGGTACTTGCAACTGCTTTCTTGTTTATTTGAAAAACAAACACACATCAATTATAATTGAAAAATTAATAATAATATAAACTTTTGACAATTTAGATGAAGTCAAAATAGTGTGACTTTCAAGTTGTTACACCAATTTGACCCTTTGTTTTAGTTTCTAGAAGCTTCATCTCCTGATTGATAAACTCTTGTATTGCAAACTGTTGTTATCATCAAGCGTGTTATATTAAAAACATAAATGGTTAATCTTTTGATTTATAACAGAAATGATTAAGAGACTATTAGAAATTAATTTCTAAATTGAGTTAATCAAACACCAAAAAAATGCAAGTGAAGAACGTACAAACTCAATGATAACCTTTGACTATGGTTGACTTTCATTTGACTATTGCAATACGCATTTAACATACACTTTGAGAATTATTTTCAAAATTAAATTTCCTTTCCAACACAACACGTGTAAATTTCTTGTGAAATACTTGTAATTAGAAAAAGTAATATTATATAAACAAACAAACATATTTAGTAAAGTCTCACTACTTAGTAGGCTTTAAGAGATGTGAGACGAATTCAAATCTTACCCTTATTTTTAATAGGATAAAGATGTGATTTTAAAGAAGGATTATATTAGATAACAATTTAAATTATTCAATTTAGAACTCTCTAATTTGTCTCCCTTAAAAGTCCTCTATTTGAGCTTGAATAATTTCAATAGAACACTTATCAATGGAAGGTAACCCTTTTATGCTTAATAATTTCTGTTTAAACTTTGGTAAAATCAAAATGTTTATTTTGTAATATTTTCATTATTTGTGACTTTCAATTGTTCTTTTTATAAAATTGAATATTTTTGTATTACAAGAGTTACACGGCTTTTGCAGCTAGTGTGCTTTTGTTGTGAAACAAAAGTCGCAAATTTGACGTTCAAAAAAAATAAAAAATAAAAAGTCACAAATTTGTTTACATATTTTTTATATGTAAATAAAAGACAGGTAATAAAATTATTGTCTTAGTAATCCTCTTTTGTTGACTTTTATATAGTTTTTATTTATTTTTTTCACTAGGTTATAACCCGTGTAAAACACGGGATGAATTATATGTAGAAAAAAGCAACAAAAAATGTAATAAAGAATGTTCAAAAAACCTCAGCACAATATTCAAAAAAAAGTTTTATATTTCAACACTGCCACCTTTGGCAACAACATGAACACGTCTGTTCATCATATCTGATTTAAGGTATAGTTGTCTTGTTGCTTCTAACTAAAAGCCACTTAAGAAATAAATCAAGAAACCCGATAGGAAAATGAGAAAAATAAAAATACCATCACCATGAATCACATTTGAAATATTTAAACACAGAAAGAATTGTTGACTGAAACAAAATTAGAATTCCTCTTTTACAAAAGAGAATGTGAACTTTGATCAAATACTCATTACTCACCAAAAGAATCAAACCCAATTACAAATAATATCATGCAATAAAATCAAAATATTGAGTAAAGAAATGAGAGCAAACCAACATCAATAAAGAATAATATTTCAATGCATATGTAGTTGCTACATCAAGGGTAGTTTCTAAAAAGATTCAAAGAACCCATACAATGTGGGCATTCAACCTTGATCTTCTATCTAGTTGCACCAAAATTAAAGAAAATAAAATTAATAATTCATGGTAAGATTGAGGAGTCAAAATACCTGATTTTTTTATGTATTGCATATTTATGCATACATGTAAGTCATATTTTTCATACAATAAGACATTTCAATATCTTATATTTCATCCTAAGCCCCCCCTTTTTTAAGTTTTAGCAGCATATAGGCATATTAATTCTTTATTAAGCAGACCTCTCATATTTGAAAGTTTCAGGCGACAATTTTTTAAATTGGATTCACCATCTTCTTATCAGCAGGCTTGCGCTCTTGAACTGGAGCAGGGGAGGTGGCTGCTACAGACCCAGTTGTGGTAGCCTAGTCAACTGAGAGGCCCTGAACCCCTCCATTGGCATACATCATATCCATAATCCTTACACCATATTTACATTATCATAGCAGCGGAATTTAAGGTGATTACATACATAAAGTACACATACTTAAACACGACCCACTCTTCTAACAGTCATATATTACAGCCAGACTATGCCAGGGGTAGTCTTCAACATATGCCATGAGCCCTCCTGGTCTCCTCTCTCAAACTATTCAACCTGATATGCATGTAAAACAAGTCAGCTTTATGCTGGTGAGTTCTAAGTTCATTTCTTAGAAAATCCTTACTCATTCATGTCATCATATAGCATAATCCAAATACATAACATACCTGTTCTCATATCATGATTTCATCACATACATAGCATCATAACATAATGACATAACATACATATCATCATAACATCATTCATACAGTAAAGGAACTTCACCATCAACTGCTGACCCTGAAGTCAAACAGGCTTGTGCAACACAAGGTTCTTAGACTATCAACCCGAAGTCGATAACTTACACATGCATAAGTTTCCATCAACTGGCGACACACATTCGGCAGGCCTGTTTTTACGCAGGACTTCTTAATCATCATAAGCAAAAGCGGCTCCTTTCACCGCTGTGCTCAAGTTTTGCCCAACCGCAGTTGGCAAAACCACATTTCCTCCTCGACCTCAGTCGAGTGTCTTATGTTCCTCCTCGACCTCAGTCGAGTGTCTTATGTTCCTCCTCGACCTCATTCGAGTGTCTTATGTTCCTCCTCGACCTCAGTCGAGTGTCTTATATAAAAATAATCATTTCTTTCTCAACCGCAGTTGGGATTTTAAAAACATTCGTTATATCTCAGCTGAAATTCTTAAAATCATTTACTTCTCAATCATCGTTGAGACTTAACATATTCTTTACATCTCAGCTGAAATTCTTAAAATCATTTACTTTTCAACCGTAGTTGAGATTTAAAACATTCTTTATCTGAAATCATACTTTTCCTGAAAACATATTTTACCTTACCATAATCAGGTTAAAATCACTTTCATACAATAACTTTATACAAACATACGATTATTTGCATAAAATAACTTTATAACATGCATATCAGCCCAAAATGATAAAACATTTAAAACAGGGCTATAAGAACTCACTTGATATCTTACGGTAGCAAGATTGCTCGTAAACTGGTACTAATGGTGTAATTCTGCATTAGTTTACACTTAATAAGTTATTTATGCTTTAACCTACTGATTAGATCTTTCTGAATGTTCAATGTCAAAGACATTGTCTTGTAAGTCATCAAATAGTTAATGTTGTTGATTATAATGCTAAAACAGTTCCAGAACATATTAATGGCTTAGAAATGGTAAATCCTTATCATTGATTACCCCGATATCATGAAATATCACAATGTAGTCTTAGAATAGGTTTAATAACCATGTTTAACATACTAATCTGACTGTTATCATAAACATCAGATAATCGTTCCAATAAGTATGTTAATGATTGTGATTAGTTTGAAACACTTAGATTTAACCTTTGCATTTCAAAGATTAATCAAACTAACCATCTACATTGTCATAATCAAATGGATTAAACCATTATAACCATAGTTGTGATTTCATGCAAACCGGGCATTACAACGGATCAAAACAAGGATTTAACCGTTAGAACATCGTGTTCTTCATTTATAATCAATCCTAGCCATCATCTAGGCAATAATCAACAATCATAACTATGTCATTACGTTAAAAATCAAGATCTAATCAATCAAAATCAAACTAGAAGGTTAAAACGAATCCTTACCTAATCTGACGGAGTTTTTGACTGCAAAACAATGATCAGCACTTGCAGATAAGTTCCCTGGCTTCAAATATACGATCTGATGGCTTGAAATTTGATTTCAGATGGTTTAAAATCGAATTTTTTCGACTGGAGCTAGAAAGGTTCGAGATATGTAAAAATGTTTGATCTACATGAAATCTGATGAAAAATATCAACTTATTCCACCGCCACACCCGTCGCGTACCGCGACGAGGAGTCAAACAGGGCTTTGCGTACCTCGAAGAAATCCGGAGGATTTTAGATATTTTAGGTCCATCGCGTACCACGACGAGTCCAAAAGTTCAATACTTTGAAAATGTTCTTCGTTTCGCGATTCCGGACAATCCGTAACTCCGTTTCGCGCACGGTTTTCGCCAACGTTCATCATTTCTCGTGTACTATCAACCTGTAGTAATTTCAATTGTTAATTCAACGTAGATTTTATACACGACCAAATGTGCTAAATTTTTGGTTGTTACAAATCTACCCTCCTTACAATAGGTTTCGTCCTCGAAACCTGTTACATTCCAAACAAATGTGGGTAGAGTCGTTTCATCTCGTCTTCAGTCTCCCATGTTGCCTCAGATCTTTTTCGGTGTTTCCATTGAACCTTAACTTGTTTAATCGTCTTGTTACGTAACTGTTTTTCTTTCCTGTCAATAATGGCAACCGGTTCTTCTATGTAGTTTAGCTTTTCATCAACTTCAATGTCATTTAATGGCACATATGCTACATCATCTGCTAGACATTTTCTCAAATGTGAAACGTGAAATGTTGGATGAATTCCACTCTGTTCATCTGGCAGATCTAATCGGTAAGCTACCTTACCGAACCATGCCATTATTCGAAAAGGTCCAATAAATCTCGGACTCAACTTTCCTCTTTTCTTGAATCGAATAACTCCCTTCCATGGTGAAACTTTTAACAATACTTGATCATCTACTTCAAATTCTATTGGTCTCCGTCTTTTGTCGGCAAAGGACTTTTGTCAATCCTGTGCAGCTTTCATTCGCGCTTTAACTAGTTGAAGCTTTTCTGTCAAATCTAACACTGCAGCTTTACTTCCCACTTCTTTCTGTCCTACACCTCCCCAACATACTGGTGTCCTACAACGCCGTCCGTACAATGCTTCGTATGGTGGCATGCCAATGCTAGCATGGTAGCTGTTGTTGTACGAGAATTCCACTAGTGGTAAATGATCATCCCAACTACCACCAAAATCAATAATACAGGCTCTGAGCATGTCCTCTAAAGTTTGGATAGTCCTTTCAGACTGTCCGTCGGTCTGAGGATGATACACAGTGCTGATATTAAGTCTTGTGCCCATCGATTCATGAAATTGTTTCCAGAATCTTGAAACAAATCATGTGTCACGATCTGACACTATAGAAACTGGAACTCCATGTCTGGTAATTATTTCTTTTACAAATAATTCAGACAGTTTCTCCGACGTATAAGTCTCCCGTATAGGCAAGAAATGAGAACTTTTTGTTAACCGGTCTACAATCACCCAAATAGCATCATGACGTTTTGCTGTAAGAGGCAACTTAGTAATAAAATCCATAGTAATGTGTTCCCACTTCCATTCTGGGACTTTTAAAGGTTGCGCATAACCATATGGTTTCTGATGTTCAGCTTTTACTTGCGCACATGTCAAACATTTGTTTACGTACTGCATTACATTAAACTTCATACCTGGCCACCAATAATCCTTTCGGAGGTCTTGATACATTTTTGTTGCACCAGGATGAATAGAGCAGCGTGACTTATGCGCTTCATCTAGAATCCTTGACCTGATGTTCCCATTTCGTGGGACCCACATTCGACCAAATCGAATCTTAACACCAAATTCATTTTCTTCTAAATTTTTAACTTGACCAAAGATTCTTTTAAATTTTTAACTTGACCAAAGATTCTTTCGAATCCCACCTTTTCTTCCTTTAATCCTTCCTTCTGTGCATCCTTAAGCTCATTCAAGAAATCTGGTGTTATCACCAAACTATAAGACATAACTTGTATAGCAAAGTGTTCTGTCTTACGACTTAGTGCATCAGCCACCACATTGGCTTTTCCCGGGTGATACAAGATCTCACATTCATAATCTTTAAGTAGCTCAAGCCATCTTCTTTGTCTCATATTCAAGTCTTTCTGTTCAAAGAAGTATTTTAAGCTTTTATGATCTGTGTAGATTGTACATTTAACTCCATATAGATAATGCCTCCAAATTTTTAAAGCAAATACCACAACAGCTAATTCTAAATCATGTGTTGGATAATTAGCTTCATGGGTTTTCAATTGTCTTGAGGCATATGCTATTACCTTTCCCCTTTGCATAAGTACACAACCCAAACCCAGATAAGACGCATCTGAGTACACAACCATGTCTTCATTACCATCTGACAGTGTTAAAATAGGAGCTTCGGTTAATCTCTTCTTCAACTCTTCAAAAGCTTGGACCTGAGTTGGACCCCAGTCATATTTTACTTCTTTCCTTGTCAATTTTGTCAACGGTGTAGCAATCCTAGAAAAATCCTGAATAAATCTTCTGTAATAACCTGCTAATCCGAGAAAGCTACGAACTTCCTGTAATCCCCATAGTTTTCCGTTACGAATTTGAATATCTTAATCATGTTCTGTTTATAATAAAAAGTCCTTTGATGTCCTTGAAGCATTTTATTCATAAATTTATAGGTTTACATATAAACGTTTACTTTATTAGTGAAGTAATGATAAAGATACAAAACATAATTTAAGGTTGTATAAAATTCATTTTATAAAAAGTTGTAATCTTTTTTTTAAAACATAACAAGTCATAATAGGTTGTAATAAATAATAGCATTTTATTAGTAAATAACCTATTTTAAAGTTACAGTGTGTATATATATACATAAACGATATGTATATATGTATATAATAATAATGAATAAATTAAACAAAATAATAATAATAATAATAATAATAATAATAATAATAATAATAATAATAATAATAATAATAATAATAATAATAATAATAATAATAATAATAATAATAAGGCATTATTATTATTATGATTAAGATTAAGATTATCTTAGAATATACTAAAACTTAACGTTTCATACTACATATAATGAAATAGAAATTATTAATATTAATTTTCAACTTAAACTTATAAAGCTTTACAAGTATAATTAGTATAAATGCTTACTAAAAGTTTTTATAAACTTATAGTAAAAGTTATTAAGCTTTTACAAAATATTGGTTTTATAAAGCTTAAAATCATTGAAAAAAAAATAATGAAAATAGAAACTTAAGGGGGTCAAATGTGTAGATTTTGAAACTTATTTCTAGTGTTAAGATAGTTTAAAACTAGACTGTTAAACACCCAGAAACTTGAAGGACTATTAGTGTAAATTTCAAATCTTCCTTCCTTCTCCAATGGATCTTGCGTTCTAAACCATATACATTCCGGGTTTGCCTGAAATCAAAGGAACCGCGTATTATAATTTCAAACGGGGAAAGGATCGTGATTAGCACATAATCAGGAATCAAGTTGCTGTAGTAATTCCAAATTTAAAAGATAATAACCACGTTATTTTCAATCAAGAACAAAGCAACTTAGGTAAGTTGTAATCGAATTAAACAAGCGATTATAATCCACATCAAACACAAACACATTCACGACATTCATCTGAGTAGAATGAGAGCAAATATCGGTTCCTGAAACACTCAAAATCGCTGAATCAAAAGTCACGTGGGGAGTCTTTGTAATCCCTAGGGTTTCCGATTTTCATTCAAGCTTTGTAATCGTATCAAATTCGAAATAAATAAAAGTTTGGGATATTCTTTGAACATTTAACTTATGAATTTGTAGTTAATTAAATGTTTATTATTAAATCAACACGAACAAATATAATACAATATATAATCAAAGTCTTTATAAATTCATTATAATTTTTATAAGTCGTCGTAGGTTATAAAATAAAAACATTTTATTAGTAAATAACCTATTTTAGAGTTATAAGAGTATATACATAAAATAACATGTATATACATAATAATTATAACAAAATACATAATCTAAGCTTTTATAAAATTTTATTTTTATAAAAGAATTATCATTTTAAAACCTAAAAGTCATAATGGGTTATAATAAAATAAAATCATTTTTTTATAACCTATTCTTAAATTTATAAAGTATATACATAATATATAATAATAAAATTAATAATAATAATTAAGACATTATAATTATAAAAAGGTTTTTATAAATTATTTTATGTTTTATACAAATTATTTATAAAGTCTAAATATTGAAAATAAATAAAAGATTTTAGAAATTTTAAAACATAAAATGGTTGTTAACTAGAGGGGTTAGAAATAGCAAGTTAGAAAACTTGTTTGTGAGAGGAAAATGTTTATTTTTAAAACTGAAAGAATGTGGGATCTAGAGGGACTAAAACTGTAATTACCCCAAACCACCCATCCTCCTTACCCGGTTATCCATTTGGATACCCATTGACCCGTTTTCGACCCAATTCACCAATCCGTTCGTTTCCAGCTCGATACAGCTCATGGTTCTCAATTTTAGAAAGGATTTTGACACGTTTAAAGATTTAAACTCTCAATTATTCGAATCAATCAGTAAATCAAGCGATTAATAACCTTCCATAATCATTCGTTCAAACCAAAAATAAGAAATCACTCGAACGCTTATAAAACCCAAATCAAATCACGTCATTTTCATCCCTTAACGAATCCGAACGTGTCTGGGCAAGAAAATCGAGCACACAACATCATTCGATCGCGATCCAGAACCAAGTCTCGGCCGAACCTACTGTCCACTCGAACCACCCTTAATCGTATATCAAACCAGGTAATCCATACATCAATATACTCGTAATTCATTGTAGATTAAAAGCCCTATCATTTCTAGGGCTCATAACCTCTTGATAAATCGAATTGAATTCATTTAGGATTAGGGTTCATATGGATTCAATCAGTTAGGCTTGACATTGTTTAAGAACAAATTGAAACCAATGCATTCAACGAAACCACCCCTCAGCCCAGCGGTAAAGCCCGCCGGCTGAGGGGGAAGAGGCTCGGGTTCGAACCCATGGATGGCCCATATCTGGATTTTTTTTTCATTTCCATCCAACTTTACACATTTTTCTTTTATAAAAATTATGTTAAAAATTCCAAAAATTATTTTATAAAATTCTGTAGAAATTCCAGACATAAATTTATAAATTTTGTAAACAAATTTCAATTTTCATAATAACCAATTTTAATTACTTTATCATAAATACAAATTTAAATAAATTATTTAAAAGAAACCCATTCTGTTCAAATATTTCAAATAGAGTTTAATTAATTTTAAATAAAAGATTTTAAATGAGATTAAATGAAATTCTTTATTGAAATTTGATGTTAAACTAAATAAAAAGGGTTTTATATCAAAATTTGTTTAAAAACAAACATTCTGTTCATAGAGATAATTATTTAATTATTTATTTATTTATTTATTTTATATATACAATTTATTATACATATGAAAAATGTTTTATCAAACATAAACATATTTCTATACTTTAAATTTTGTAAAGGTTAAATATGTTTTCAATGAATTGAATAAATTGTTTTAATCAACATAATTCAAATAATTATTTTAAGTTTATAAACTTTTAGAAGGGTTAACTAAATTTTATAAAACTTAAAAATTCAAACATGTAAGTCTTTAAATACAAATGGATGGAAAATTAATCCAAGTAGTATACTTAGAAATTCAATTCTAAAATAATAAATAAAAAGGAATATTTAATATTCTATTTTTATTTATTATAAGAATATGATTAAATATTTTTAAACAATTAGTTTATTCATACAAATAATATTGATTAAATAAAAAGAATATCTTTGATATTCTATTTTATTTAAGACAATGTTAAGTCTAGTTTATTCATACAAATAATATTGATAAATAAAAAGAATACATTTGATATTCTATTTTATTAATTAATATTATAAGATTAATTATTCTAAGTATCCATTCAAAACATAGTTTCATTCAAATTAGGACTTCCATTAGGATTGCCATAGTTTCTAGGATTCTTGAACTTAAACTATAGGATTTGCTAAGACTTGAATTACTCAAATTATAGGTGAGTAGATAGCCTTACTTCCTCATTGTTTAAACAAGGATTTGGGAACTAGCCTAAGCATCCTAACATGTGAGTTTCTTCACACTTCCTTTTACTTCTAGTTTTTGGGATGTTACACATGTCATATTCAAACTATTATTCATTCTATTATTCAATTCAAACTTATGATGCAAGCCTTAGACTTATTTAGTTTTATGTGTTAGATGCTAAGTTTATACAATGTGTTGATTCTATGTGTGTTGCCAGTCAAGCAATTTAGTACTTAGTAGCCTAGGATGGTTAGATACTATCTTCGCATTGGCTTTGGCCTTTGTGTGAAAAAGGTGAAAAGTACACTAGCAAACTAGTTGAATTACAAATGATAATTCTTGTATTGTTATACTTGAATTATTATGTAAGGATACTTGTTTGGACACAAGCATTTGTTATTCATATATTCATTCAATTATTCAAACTTGTATTATGCTATGCCTTTGATACATATTCTAATTAAGTCTTAATTTGCATCCTTTTATACTTAGTATTCAAACTTAGTGTGTAAACTCACCAACTATGCAAATAGTTGACAAAATTTATTTTACATGTGTGACAGGTTAAGGAAGAAGGATTCAAGACATAAGATAGGTCTAGAGACCTAGTTTAATTTATTTAATTAAATGTTTAGACTTTTGGTTTATTGTAATGTTTGATTTGAATTTGAATTATTGTAATGACTTGAATGTTTGGTTTTTGAATGAATGTTTGATTTGAATTAAATACAATTGTTTAATTATTGAAACTTACACATAGCACCATGAGTAATGAACAATCTAACTCGCGCCCCAACGTATTCCGCCGTTGGTTGGGGTGTGACAGATTGGTATCAGAGCCATGGTTATAGGGAATTAGGTTATTAGAAATGGTGACCTAGACTATAACTAGGTTTACCCATATATGAGTTATCTCATATTACAATTGTTGTTTATTACTTGTTTATGTGCTAAGTGTTATATATATTCATTATGTGCTTTATTATAATTGTTACCATAGAGGAAAGCCTTAGTTTAATACCATAGAGGGAAGCCATAGTTAATTAAATGCCTTGCTTACACTTAGCTAAGAATGCCTTAGTTTAAGATGGATTTATATCATGGAGGTTACTTAGCTTAAGCAATTGCCTTAGAATTTGCTTTTAAGTGAACTCTATTCTAATCTCACGTGTGTGCGAGTGAACGTTAGTTGATAAGTTATGAACTCATTAGGCTTGATGCCTAATATTCCTTAGAGAATTTAAGCTTAGGAAATTCCAATATTGATTTTTAAAATCCCGTTAGAATTAGGTTTGTGTGATAATCGCGTATGAAGAATTACGTCACCAACGAATTGAGCACATTTGATCGTGTTTAAAATCCGCGTTGAATTAGTCACCGAAATTAATATGGGATGATAGTATGCGAAAAATGATGAACGTAGGAGAAAACCGTGCGCGAAACGGAGTTACGGATTGTTCGGAATCGCGAAAAGAAGATTTCGTCGAAAAACAGGTGAAATTACCCTGGGGCGGTACGCCCCAGGTCGGGTGAGTGACCAAGGCGGTGCGCACGGGTTCAAAATCTTCTGGAAGCCGAGTAAGCCCCGCGCGGTACGCCTGGCGTGGGTGCAGGCGGCCAGGCGATGCGCCTGGGGTCAATTTGGTTGGAAACTTGCATAAAAATCCAGCTTTTCATCCTCATCTTCATTTTTCATCATCCAACGACGTATCAGCCACCATTTCACGAAATTTCACTTTCAAATCATCAAAAATTCATATTTGAAGGCTTCTTGAAGTTTAGATCGCATCAAGAGACGTTAAAACAAGTTCTGATCATCATTTCATCTGCAGAACTCCTTCAGATTAGGTAATGGTTTATTTTAAACCTTCTGGTTTGATTATGAATGATTAAATCTTAGTTTTGAACGTAATGATATAGTTAGGGTTGTTGATTATTGCTTAGATGATGGCTAGGATTGATTTTGAGTGACAAACTCGAACTGTTAATGGGTAAATCCTTGTTTTGAGCCGTTGTAATGCCCGGTTTGCATGGAATTATAACAATGGTTATAATGGTTTAAACCATTTGGTTGTGACTATGTATGTGATTAGTTGGATTAATCTTTAACATGCAACGTGAAAGTTGAGTGTTTAAAACTAATCACAATCATTAACATACTCATTGGAATGATTATCTGATGTTTCTGATAACAGTCAGATTAGTATGTTAAACATGGTTATTAAACCTATTCTATTTCTATATTGTGATAATCCATGATATTTGGGTAATCAATAGCAAGGATTAATCATTCCTAAGCCATTAAACTGTCTTGAGACTATATTAGCAATTATAATCAACAACATTAACTATTTGGTCAATCCGAGATTATACTGATTAATCAAGTGAGTCATCAACTTAGTATTAGGAACCCGAATCAGTATAGGTTCCTACATTATCATACATTGTATGATATTACACTAAAATATGTAATTAAATACTAAACATCGGGTTGATGACTGTTAAGGCAATGTCTTTGACATTGGACGTTCAAAAGGATTTAATCTGCAAGTTAAAACATAAATAACATATCAAATATAAACTAAATGCAGAATCATCATATCATTACCAGTTTGTGTGATATTCTGCTACTACTGAATTATCAGGTGAGTTTCGTACAACCCATTTTCTTTTTACTCTTTTATAAACATCGGGGTAGAACTGCTAAACTTTTGAGAACTATATGATACGCATCAATGATATCTGTGTGATTTCATTTGACTTTTGTGGGATTTCATGGGATTTTGCCTGTAGACTGAACTCTATCATGGAACTGAAAGTCCTCATTCTTGAACTGTATCTAGTGAACCCATGTGTGGCCGAACAGAAAGCATTGATAGTACTATTGGTTGACACCCCATTCGCTGGGAGGATTGCATCTCCCCTTGTGTGAATGTTTGTTATCTGTTTCCTGAACTTCTTAATGGTATGATAGACATTAAGATAATGAGGCACTAAGATATGTACCGACGGGTAATATCTTGAGAACTGAACTAGACGTCCGAAAGGAACTAGATACAGGTCCCATGGTTATCCGGAACTGAACTTTTGAGAACTTGCTTATCATGTCATATTGTCTTTTTTTAAAATTGAACTGTCGAACTCACCAGCTTTGTGCTGACGTTTTAAACTAAAAACTTTTTGCAGGTAAATAGTAATAGCCGGTGAGGATGCACTTTTGAGATATTTGCACTTGTATTATTAATACTGTAATTAAATAAATATAGCTGTAATGTAATTGTAATTGCGACATCCTTGTAATGTATGTACTTTAAGTTAATCTGTGTGCTTATGATATCGGTTAAAGTAAGTCACCCCTCACCTCGGAGACATCACCACTATGCTTCCGCAACCGGTTCGGTGACGTCAGACCAGACACGAGGTGACGAGGGGTGGGGGTGTGACAGGGTGGTATCAGAGCCACATGTTATAGAGAATTAGGTTGACCTAGAGACCTAGACTATAACCATAGGCTCGTATAGTGACACAGAGAGCACCGACACATTATTAACGAACAAAACTTGTTTTGAATTAAGCCAGGATAATCAGGTGGTACGAATTCCAGTTATGAGTGGCCAGCATAACTGAAATTCGCAACACGTGTGCGTTTTAGTTTAATTTAATTCAAGCAAAACATTAATAACTAAAAGATCGAATAGTTGTGTTAGAATAGGGAGACGTCTCATATCATGTTTATGTTGAATATTTTATTCAATATTTATTTCATGATACTGATTAGAAATTTTGATTGTACAGTGATGGATGATCAGGGGGAGAGGTATATTTACCAGAGATTTCCCTATGTAGTGTTGGATGATACTCCGAGTGCCAGTTCTGGAGCAGACTCAGATTCTGACGAGGCTTCGTCGGTAGCTTCTCAGGCGACACCTGCAGCACCACATACACCGTCAGCTCCTAGACCAGTTACTCCACCACCACCAGCACAACCCGCATCACAGGGACACTCTCAGCCTCGTGCTGAGGATATGGCAGTTGAGGGATGACATAGTCAGTCTCCACCGAGAGTCCCTGTTTGGGACGGACTTAGGAGGATGCGGGGACAGGCCCTCAAGACCACCGGATTACCTCCCAGACACCAGATGGCTCAGCGGGATGAGCCTCCGACCGTTCATGAGGTGGGAGAATCCTCTCGTCAAGCAGAGCTAAGGGCCCAGGTGCAGCAAGTCGCCCAGGACTTGCAGGGTCTGAGGCAGGAGGTACATCAGCACCATACGCTCCTTGAGGATACTCGTAACACTGTATTGGAGATCCTCACTTCACATCTGACTCTGATGGAGCAGGTAAATCTTATGGGTATTGACACCCAGGCGTGGAGAACTACCGTTGAGGAGCGGTTTAGTAGGACTTGGAGGCAGAGGATAGTTGCTGCGTTTTGGCCGCAGGTGGAGGTAATGAGGGCAGGTTTAGTGCGAGTTAGAGAGTTTTTGGTTTGGTTGGAGACGGTTAGTTTCGAGACCAGGATGATAGTCCTGGCTGTGACTATTACGATGAGTAGGTTCAGAGGGTTATTTTGGGATCATCATTGTAAATCTCATTAGCAGTATGCGGATAGGTTGAGGATGTAATATAGTGTGATCAGTAGTGGTGAGAGAGGGATATTTTGGTATGGACAGATCCCGGGTTTGTGAGACGTAGTGTATGATGTTGTTGGTTGAGAGTATCATGACTTTTGGTTGTATTAAAACTCTTTATGTATGAATCTATGGTATTGTAATAATATGAGTGCTTTTGTATATCTGTTTGTATAATGAAATTTATGTGTGAACTATAATTAAATTTTTCTGTGTGAGAACATAACCGTGTACTAATGTATCTATATGAGAACATGTCGAATTAAAATATATATTTCGCTGAAATACAGTACGGGAACAATACTGTATGCGAATATATCGAACTAAAACATATATTTTGCTGAAATACAGTACGGGAGCAATACTGTATGCGAATATATTGAACTATAAAAAATATATTTTGCTGAAATACAGTACGGGAGCAATACTGTATGCAAATATATTTATAACTAAAGTACAGTACGAGAGCCATACTGTACGAGAACATGTCTGAACTGAGAACTTGTCTAATTGTGAATGTGTCTGTAACTAAAGTACAGTACGAGAGCCATACTGTACGAGAACAAGTCTGAATTGTGAACGTATCTAATAGTGAACATGTCTGTAACTAAAGTACAGTACGAGAGCCATACTGTACGAGAACATATCTATTGTTTGTATGAGAACTTAGTGCATGAACTGTGAACATATCCGAGAACTTGTGTGAGAACATATCCTAGTCCTGTATGAACATATATCTAAAAACATGTGTTGCAATGCAATGAGCTGTGTAAGACTCTAACATGTTTTTGAAATAACAGGACTAAGTATAACTACGAACATTGGTGTGATCTGTGTGTAATGTGAACATGTCTGGACTGAATTCATGTAGTTATACTATATTCTTATAGTCACAATTCAATATAAATTTTCAGTAAAACTGAATATGATTGAAATTGTGGGATCGAACGGGTTATATATTTAATGTTCTTGACTGACCTGAGTTTATCTGTTTGTGAGCAGAGTAATGGCTCCCAAACGAGGTCGACTGACTAAGAGATCTATCCGAAACATTACTAACCCTGAGCCAGATCAAGTTCCACCAGTAAATACTGAAGCAAATCCAGATCCACAGGTTAATCTGGAAACAAATACTGTTCCACCAATGAACCCGGGAGTAAACCCTATTCCACTTGCTGGTGCCAGTGGATCCGAATCGAATGAGGCAATGATAGCACGAATTGTGCGCGAACAGTTAACTGCTTGTGGTGTTTTGGTACAACACCAGCCTCATGTTACTACGGGTTCGGGTGGGGGTCCCAATACTAACGAACATACTGTTACTGGTGGCAACACAGAAACGCATCATACCACTGGTACGGCTACAATTGCTCCTGATCCACCACCACAGGGATGTAAATATAAGTATTTTGCTTCCTGTAACCCTCCTACTTTTACTGGCAAAGAAGGAGCGGCTGGTCTTTTAAGGTGGATCAAGGAGATGGAAACCAAACTCAAAATCAGTCAGTGCTTGGAGGAGCATAAGGTGTCTTATGCTGCCTGTTCTTTGAAAGACTCAGCTTTGACCTGGTGGAATACCCAAGCCAAGACTTTGGGTTCAGCCACAGTGGATTCGATGGGCTGGAATGATTTGAAAACTCTGATTAGATCAGAGTACTGTCCCATCACTGAAATTCAAAAACTCCAGGAGGAATTCTGGAACTATTCTATGATCGGTGTTGATTGTCTGGCTTACAACGAACGTTTTCATGAACTTACTTGTTTACTTCCCGATATGTTTCCAAAGGAAGCAGCTTTAATCGAGAAGTACATTAAGGGTTTGATTCCCCAGATCCGGGGAATGGTGACTGCTGCTGAACCTACAACCCTGAAACACACGATTCTTTTGACCACTAAGCTTACCAACGAGGTGGTAAGGAGTGGTACTCTGTCTTTGAAACCTCAGATGGTTCATAGCCGTAGTGATGTCGGTATCTCGAATGTGTCAAAAGGTACCAAACGAAAGTGGTTTGGTAAGAACAGAACAAGGGCTCCGGCTGAGATCAGTCAGAACAAACCAACGGTGAAGAACTATGGTGCAAATATTCCTGAGAGGAAAGCTTATACTGGGCAGGCGCCCAAATCCGATAAGTGTCCACTTCATCACACGGGACCATGTCCTGCTTGTCTGAACTGTAACAGAGTTGGACATTATGCTAAATATTGCAACTTTCCTGCTCAACCACGAAATCAGGCACCACGACAAACCACTCAAATCAACCGGTCATGTTTCAAATGTGGAAGCCCTGACCATCTCATACGAAACTGTCCAAACAATAACACCAATTCGGGAACTGAAGCTAGTGGGAGAGCTTTTCAGATTGGTGCTACCGAGGCGAGACATGATGCTAACATTGTGACTGGTACGTTCCTACTCAATAATCTATATGCATCAGTTCTCTTTGATACGGGGGCAGATAAGAGTTTTATCTCTCCTGAATTTGCATCTTTACTTGCATTGCCTGCGGTAGAACTAGAAACTTCTTATGTTATTGAGCTTGCTAACGGTAAGCAGATAAAAACTAACAGTGTTATTCAAGGATGTTCCTTGAATCTGAATGATCATCTTTTCAATATTGATTTACTTCCTATTGAGCTTGGGAGCTTTGATGTCGTTGTGGGCATGGACTGGCTTTCTGATAACCAAGCGGAAGTTGTCTGTCAAAACAAGGTGATCCGTATTCCATTACCTAACGGTAATAAACTGGTAGTTCAAGGAGAAGGAGCTGGTAGAAAACTTGTTATCATATCTTGTATGCGAGCTCAGAAATTTTTAAGGAAAGGCTGTTATGCTTTCCTGGCACATGTGACTGAGTACAATTCTTCACCCAAACAAATCACAGATATCCCAGTAGTCAAGGATTTTCCTGAAGTTTTTCCTGAGAATATATTAGGATTACCCCCAATGAGACAGGTTGAATTTCATATTGACTTGATTCCAGGCGCTGCACCAGTTGCTAAAGCCCCTTATCGGCTTGCGCCATCAGAAATGCAAGAACTTTCAAGTCAATTACAGGAACTTTTAGACAAAGGTTTTATCAGACCTAGTTTCTCACCCTGGGGAGCACTAGTCCTTTTTGTGAAACAGAAGGACGGATCATTCAGGATGTGTATTGACTACCGTGAGCTCAATAAACTGACAATCAAAAACCGTTATCCGTTGCCACGTATAGATGATCTGTTTGACCAACTTCAAGGCGCTACCTACTTCTCAAAAATTGATTTAAGATCCGGATATCATCAACTACGAGTGCTTGAAGATGATGTTCCCAAAACTGCATTCAGAACTCGATACGGGCATTATGAATTTCTAGTAATGCCATTTGGATTAACAAATGCACCTGCAGTTTTCATGGATCTGATGAACCGGGTATGTAGGCCTTACTTGGATAAGTTTGTGATTGTGTTTATTGATGATATTTTGATTTATTCTCGAAGCCAACAAGAACATGCTCAACACTTGAAACTGATCTTAGAATTATTGGCACGTGAAAAACTATATACCAAATTCTCCAAGTGTGAGTTTTGGTTACGAGAAGTGCAATTTCTTGGGCATGTAGTGAATCAAGATGGCATTCAGGTGGATCCCAGTAAGATTAAAGTTGTAGAACAATGGGAAACACCACGAACCCCAACCGAAATTCGTCAATTCTTGGGACAGGCAGGTTATTATTGCAGATTTATCAAGAACTTCTCAAAGATAGCTCTGCCATTAACCACATTGACACAGAAAAATCAACAGTTTATATGGGGTTCTCAACAGGAGGAGGCGTTCCAACTGTTGAAACACAAACTCTGCAACGCACCTATCTTGGCATTACCGGAAGGTACTGATAATTTCACGGTATACTGTGATGCTTCTCGCCAAGGTCTGGGGTGTGTTTTAATGCAGAACGATAAAGTGATTGCTTACGTTTCTCGACAGTTGAAGTACATGAGAAAAATTATACCACTCATGATCTAGAACTTGGTGCAGTGGTGTTTGCACTCAAGATCTGGAGACATTATTTATACGGAACCAAGTGTACAATATACACTGATCACAAAAGTCTCCAACATATTCTAGATCAGAAAATGTTGAACATGCGGCAAAGGCAATGGGTGGAACTGTTGAACGATTATGACTGTGAAATTCGTTATCACCCAGGTAAGGCAAATGTCGTAGCCGATGCCTTAAGTCGCAAGGAACGAGTC
Organism: Mikania micrantha; assembly: GCA_009363875.1. NCBI lineage: Eukaryota > Viridiplantae > Streptophyta > Magnoliopsida > Asterales > Asteraceae > Mikania > Mikania micrantha. The sequence goes on along the minus strand of CM018691.1, from coordinate 40,398,427 downwards.
AAACCTTTACGAGTGAAAGTGTTAGGTATGGCTATCCAAACCAGTCTAATTCCTCAAATCAAAGAAGCTCAGCAACAAGCATTACAAACACATAATTACCCTGCTGAGGAACTGAAGGGATTAGACAAGAAACTTGAAGTTAAGACTGACGGAGTGTTTTATTTCCAAAGCCGAATATGGGTTCCTTTATTCGGTAACACAAGATCAAACATCTTGGATGAGGCGCACAAGTCCAGGTATTCTATTCATCCAGGTGCTGATAAAATGTATAAAGATCTTAAAGAGTTTTACTGGTGGCCTGGAATGAAGAAACACATCGCAGAATACGTGGGTCGATGCTTAACGTGTCTAAGGGTTAAGGCTGAACATCAACGTCCTTCTGGGTTATTACAACAACCGGAGATTCCCATGTGGAAATGGGATCAGATCTCTATGGATTTTATCACTAAACTACCCAGAACATCGCATAATCATGACTCAATATGGGTTATCGTTGATCGCCTTACTAAATCTGCGCATTTTATTCCTATTCGAGAAGATTACTCTATGGATCGACTTGCTAAACTTTACATCAACGAGATTGTATCTCGTCATGGAGTACCAATCTCTATCATTTCTTACAGAGATAGTCAATTTACATCACGATTTTGGCAAACTCTTCAGAATGCTCTGGGCTCACAAATCAATATGAGCACAACATATCATCCGCAAACTGACGGGCAAACCGAACGAACTAATCAAACTCTGGAAGACATGCTGAGAAGCTGTGTAATTGATTTTGGTGGTAGCTGGGATGTTCATCTTCCACTTGTTGAATTCTCATATAACAACAGCTATCATACCAGTATTCAATGCGCTCCATTTGAAGCACTCTATGGACGCAAGTGTAGATCACCTGTCTGTTGGTCAGAGGTAGGTGAAAATCGAATCATAGGCCCAGAAATTATTCAAGAAACAACTGATAAGATCACATTGATTCAAGAACGAATTAAAGCTGCTCGCGATCGATAAAAGAGTTATTCTGATAATCGCCGGAGACCGTTAGAATTTCAAATAGGTGATCTAGTAATGTTGAAAATATCACCGTGGAAGGGTATATTCAGATTTGGGAAGAGAGGTAAACTTTCACCAAGATTTGTAGGACCATTTAAAATTCTTGAACGAATTGGATTAGTAGCCTACAGACTTGAATTACCTTCTGGACTCGGTAACATTCATGATGTTTTTCATGTCTCAAATCTGAAGAAGTGCTTAGTTGATGAATCTTTGATCGTACCTCTGAAGGAAATCCAAATTGATGAGAAACTTCAATTCAGGGAAGAACCAGTCGAAGTAATGGATCGAGAGGTGAAGGTACTTAAACGTAGTCGCATACCTATTGTCAAAATTCGGTGGAATTAACAGCGTGGACCTGAATATAAGTGGGAACGTGAAGATCAGATGAAACAGAAATACCCACACCTATTTTCATGATCAATTGTTAATAAACAAGTCTTCCTTAAATTTCGGGACGAAATTTCTCTAACAGGAGGAGACTGTGATAATCGCGTATGAAGAATTACGTCACCAACGAATTGAGCAAATTTGATCGTGTTTAAAATCCGCGTTGAATTAGTCAACGAAATTAATATGGGATGATAGTATGCGAAAAATGATGAACGTAGGCGAAAACCGTGCGCGAAACGGAGTTACGGATTGTCCGGAATCGCGAAAAGAAGATTTCGTCGAAAAACGGGTGAAATTACCCTGGGGCGGTACGCCCCAGATCGGGTGAGTGACCTAGGCGGTGCGCACGGGTTCAAAATCTTCTGGAAGCCGAGTAAGCCCCGCGCGGTACGCCTGGCGTGGGTGCAGGCGGCCAGGCGATGCGCCTGGGGTCAATTTGGTTGGCAACTTGCATAAAAATCCAGCTTTTCATCCTCATCTTCATTTTTCATCATCCAACGACCTATCAGCCACCATTTCACGAAATTTCACTTTCAAATCATCAAAAATTCATATTTGAAGGCTTCTTGAAGTTTAGATCGCATCAAGAGACGTTAAAACAAGTTCTGATCATCATTTCATCCGCAGAACTCCTTCAGATTAGGTAATGGTTTATTTTAAACCTTCTGGTTTGATTATGAATGATTAAATCTTAGTTTTGAACGTAATGATATAGTTAGGGTTGTTGATTATTGCTTAGATGATGGCTAGGATTGATTTTGAGTGACAAACTCGAACTGTTAATGGGTAAATCCTTGTTTTGAGCCGTTGTAATGCCCGGTTTGCATGGAATTATAACAATAGTTATAATGGTTTAAACCATTTGGTTGTGACTATGTATGTGATTAGTTGGATTAATCTTTAACATGCAACGTGAAAGTTGAGTGTTTAAAACTAATCACAATCATTAACATACTCATTGGAATGATTATCTGATGTTTCTGATAACAGTCAGATTAGTATGTTAAACATGGTTATTAAACCTATTCTATTTCTATATTGTGATAATACATGATATTTGGGTAATCAATAACAAGGATTAATCATTCCTAAGCCATTAAACTGTCTAGAGACTATCTTAGCAATTATAATCAACAACATTAACTATTTGGTTAATCCGAGATTATACTGATTAATCAAGTGAGTCATCAACTTAGTATTAGGAACCAGAATCAGTATAGGTTCCTACATTATCATACATTGTATGATATTACACTAAAATATGTAATTAAATATTAAACATCGGGTTGATGACTGTTAAGGCAATGTCTTTGACATTGGACGTTCAAAAGGATTTAATCAGCAAGTTAAAACATAAATAACATATCAAATATAAACTAAATGCAGAATCATCATATCATTACCAGTTTGTGTGATATTCTGCTACTACTGAATTATCAGGTGAGTTTCGTACAACCCCTTTAATTTTTACTCTTTTATAAACATCGGGGTAGAACTGCTAAACTTTTGAGAACTATATGATATGCATCAATGATATCTGTGTGATTTCATTTGACTTTTGTGGGATTTCATGGGATTTTGCCTGTAGACTGAACTCTATCATGGAACTGAAAGTCCTCATTCTTGAACTGTATCTTGTGAACCCATGTGTGGCCGAACAGAAAACATTGATAGTACTATTGGTTGACACCCCATTCGCTGGGAGGATTGCATCTCCCCTTGTGTGAATGTTTGTTATCTGTTTCCTGAACTTCTTAATGGTATGATAGACATTAAGATAATGAGGCACTAAGATATGTATTGACCGGTAATATCTTGAGAACTGAACTAGACGTCCGAAAGGAACTAGATACAGGTCCCATGGTTATCCGGAACTGAACTTTTGAGAACTTGCTTATCATGTCATATTGTTTTTTTTAAATTGAACTGTCAAACTCACCAGCTTTGTGCTGACGTTTCAAACTCAAAACTTTTTGCAGGTAAATAGTAATAGCCGGTGAGGATGCACTTTTGGGATATTTGCACTTGTATTATTAATACTGTAATTAAATAAATATAGCTGTAATGTAATTGTAATTGCGACATCCTTGTAATGTATGTACTTTAAGTTAATCTGTGTGCTTATGATATCGGTTCAAGTAAGTCACCCCTCACCTCGGAGACATCACCACTATGCTTCCGCAACCGGTTCGGTGACGTCAGACCAGACACGAGGTGACGAGGGGTGGGGGTGTGACAGTTTGTGAGGTGGATATGTAGTAACTGGAAGGGTGTAGTACCGGTAGTTGGAATTCCTGTCTAGGAAAGCTATTCGTATAAATCCCCGAGGTACTGTGGGACTGGTCTAGCTTTCCTGGGGACTTCTAATGAGAGTATGATCACTTATAGGCCAAAGCATATCACACCAAACATCCTGCAAACCAAAATAATTCTAATATGTCACAAGGTATTTTGAATACCATTCCTTATGTTTTAAATAAAGTCAACTGATTTGATTATGTGTTTTTATATTCAATGACATATTATCTATGATTAAGTAATAATTACTTATCTAATATAATACAAATGTCACAAATGCTATCTATTCATATTCAATTCTTAATCGATTCTTATTCTTATCTAGATGGCTCGTAGGGAACGCGCAGCTGAACGTCGTATTGCTTCTATTATTGCTCGACAAATGGGAACCATGCTACCTAATATGGTTGCACAACTCCAACAACTCAACATAAACCTAGCCAATCCAAACCCCGAACAAGCCAATCAACCTAAGTGCTCCTTTAAGCATTTCAACTCATGCAACCCACCCAAGTATAATGGGTCGGATGGAGCGACTGGACTGCTCCAGTGGTTTGAGGGTATAGAGAGTACCTTCTTGAATAGGGACTGCCCGACCAAATTGAAGGTTCGTTATGCTACGGGGACTCTACAAAAACGAGCCCTTACCTGGTGGAACAATGAAAAACGAACCATTGGGGAAAACACTGCTGATGAACTCACTTGGGACCAGCTCAAAGATCGTATGACCCTAGAGTTTTGCCCTCGTAACGAGGTGAAGAAGCTTGAGTTTGAGTTCTGGGATCTCAAACAAGATAGTGGTGAGAATCTTGCTTACAACAATCGTTTTCATGAGCTTAGTATCTTATGCCCTCATATGGTGACCCCTTTGCCAAGAGGGATCGAAAAGTACATTGGTGGTCTGCCAATGGTGATCCAAGATTCTGTACTAAGTAGTAACCCTAAAACCCTTGCTGATGCCATCCGTCTGGCTGCTACTTTGACAGACAACCATGTCAAAGATGGGACTCTAACTCGAAAGGGGTCCAAGAAGGAGAAGGACCAATCAAAAGGTCCAAAGGAAGCACCAAAGGAAGAGGCCAAAGCTGGGTCATCTTCCTCCTCCAAAAAGAACCGCAAGAGAAAGGCAAGTCATATGAACTTTGCTATGACCCATGCCACTCCTCTTCAACAGTTCGAACCTGTCAACACCAATGCACAAGTAACAAGAAAGCTAACACTGGCCCTTTTCCAAAGTGTGCAAATTGTAGTTTTCACCACCCTGCCACGAACCCCTGTCGTTTCTGTACGAACTGCAACCGCTATGGTCACTTTGCTATCAATTGTAGGGTGCCAAAGGGTCAAGTCAACCCCAATAATGTGCAAGTCATCACTGCTCCAAGGCAAAATGGAGTTAGAGCATGTTATACTTGTGGGGATCCAAACTACATGGCCAACACTTTCCCTCGAAGGGTCCATGCTTTGATGGCCCCAAACAATCAAGGAAATCAAGTGGCTAAGGGTCGTGTCTTCAATGTCAATGCCAACCAAGCTCAAAACAACAATGACGTGGTGAACTGTACGTTTCTTGTAAATGGACTTTATTCATCTATATTGTTTGACACGGGGGCCGATAGAAGTTTTGTTTCTTTAGAATTTGAACCCCTACTTGCTATGCCTAGAGTTAAGTTGAATGAACCTTTTAGTGTTGAAATGGCCAATGGAACGACCATTAAGCTTGAATCTTTTATACCTAATTGCACTTTGAACCTTAATTCTCATAATTTCTCTATTGACCTTATCCCAATGCAATTGGGAAGTTTTGACCTCATAGTCGGTATGGACTGGTTGTCAAAACATCATGCTGAAATAGTTTGTCACGAGAAGTATATTTGAATCTCACTCAAAGAAGGTCAAGAGCTTCGAGTGTATGGGGAGAAAGCCTCAAAAGGTCTTCGACTCATGTCATGCATACAAGCTCAAAAGTACTTGCGCAAGAAGTATGTGGCCTTCTTGGCTCACATTGTGGAAACAAAAACCGACGAGAAAAAGTTAGAAGATATTCCTATAGTTCGTGAATTCCCCGAGGTCTTTCCCGAAGACATCAATGGTCTACCTCCAAATCGACAAGTTGAATTCCGTATCGATCTCGTTCCTGGAGCGATGCCGGTCGCAAAAGCTCCTTATCGACTCGCTCCTACCGAATTACAAGAACTTGCAAGTCAATTACAAGAACTTTCCGACAAAGGATTCATTTGTCCTAGTTCATCTCCTTGGGGTGCACCGGTCTTGTTTGTAAAGAAGAAAGACGGTCCTTTCGTACGTGCATCGATTATCGTGAGCTTAACAAACTTACGATTAAAAATCGGTACCCATTACCGAGGATCGACGATCTTTTTGATCAATTACATGGCGCAAAGTGTTTCTCAAAAATTGATCTTCGTTCGGGTTATCATCAACTTCGAGTTTTTGAGGAAGATGTGCCGAAAACAACTTTTTGTACAAGATACGGGCATTACGAGTTTTTGGTTATGCCTTTTGGTTTGACAAACGCACCTGCGGTTTTCATGGACTTGATGAATCGTGTTTGTAAACCATATCTTGATAAGTTCGTGATTGTATTCATCGACGACATTCTAATTTATTCAAAGTCAAAATCCGAGCATCAAAACCATCTTCGTTTAATCCTTGAACTCCTGAAAAAGGAGCAACTTTATGCCAAGTTCTCAAAATGTGAATTTTGGCTTAAAGAGGTTCAGTTTTTGGGACACATTGTGAATGAGGATGGAATTCATGTTGATCCTGCCAAGATCAAGACAGTGAAGAGTTGGAAGACTCCAACGACACCAACTAGATTCGATCATTCCTTGGTCTAGCAGGTCAAATCTTAAACTCTTAGAAATTCTTTTAAGGTTCATTTCATTTCTATCATCTAATCAAACGATCTTGTAACTGACAGGTTATTACCGTCGGTTCATTTCTAATTTCTCCAAGATTGCATTACCGCTCACTGCCTTGACCCATAAAGGCAAACCGTAAAAGTGGGAAGATGCTCAGGAGAATGCCTTTCAAACTCTTAAACAAAAACTATGCAATGCTCCTATTTTCACGTTACCCGATGGAACCGACGACTTCGTTGTTTATTGTGATGCCTCGAACCAAGGTATTGGATGCGTGCTTATGCAACGTGGAAAGGTTATTGCATATGCTTCAAGGCAATTAACGATCCATGAGAAGAATTATACGACCCATGATCTTGAACTTGGTGCGGTGGTATTTGTATTAAAAATTTGGAGGCACTACCTTTATGGTACCAAGTGTGTTGTGTTTACCGACCACAAAAGCCTTCAACACATTCTGAATCAAAAAGAGCTTAACATGAGGCAAAGGCGTTGGGTAGAGTTGCTTAACGATTACGATTGCGAAATACGTTATCATCCCGGTAAGGCAAACGTAGTAGCCGATGCTTTGAGTCGAAAAGCTCATGGCAAGTCAATCATCCTACAAAGTATTCCAAGTTCATCCGATCTTCAAAACCGTGTCCTCGAAGCTCAACAGAAATCGGTCTCGGAAGGCAAGTTAGCTGAAGGAATGCCAATGAATGTTGAACTTCAACTCGAGTCTAAAACGAATGGTTTATTGCATTTTCAAAACCGTTTGTGGATTCCAAATCAAAATCAGTTACGAGAACTCATTCTAAACGAAGCTCACAAGTCTCGATACTCTATTCATCCTGGTGCCGACAAAATGTACAAAGACCTTCGGGTTCAGTATTGGTGGCCGGGAATGAAGAACGATGTTATCCTTTACGTTTCTAAATGCCTTACTTGTTCAAAGGTGAAAGCCGAACATCAACGACCGTCTGGATTACTTGAACAGCCTGAAATACCCGTTTGGAAATGGGAAGGTATTGCTATGGATTTCATAACAAAACTCCCACGAACTGCTCGGGGTTATGACAACATTTGGGTGATTGTTGACCGTTTGACAAAGGCTGCTCACTTTTTACCGATTCGAGAAACCAATCGAGTGGAAGAACTAGCTCGTATCTACATCAATGAAATTGTGTGTAGACATGGTGTTCCACTTAACATCATTTCTGACCGAGATGGTCGATTCATTGCTCATTTTTGGAAGACATTACAATCAGCTCTTGGTACTCAATTGAATCTTAGCACCGCCTACCATCCTCAAACCGATGGGCAGTCCGAAAGGACCATTCAAACACTTGAAGATATGTTGCGATGTTGTGTGATTGACTTTGGTGGTAATTGGGATAACTACTTACCATTAATTGAGTTCTCATTCGAGCATTGACATGGCACCTTTCGAGGCGCTCTATGGGCGCAAATGTCGATCGCCGGTTTGTTGGAATGAGTTAGGTGAAGCTCAAATCACTGGACCGGAATTGGTTCAAGAAACAACAAACAAAATCATGCGTATTCGTGAAAATCTGACGACTGCTCGAAGTAGGCAAAAGAGTTACGCTGACAAACGGCGAAAGCCGTTGGAATTTCAAGTCAACGACATGGTCCTTTTAAAGGTGTCCCCTTGGAAAGGTGTCGTTCGTTTTGGCAAGAAAGGGAAGCTAGCTCCTCGATACGTGGGTCCTTTTAAAGTCTTGGAAAGGATTGGTAAAGTGGCTTACCGACTCGAGTTGCCTCATGAACTGTCGAATGTGCATCCAACTTTTCATGTTTCTAATCTAAAGAAATGTCTAGCTGATGAAAATCTCCACATCCCTCTTGATGAAGTTCGCATCGACGAGTCAATGCACTTTATTGAGAAACCGGTGAAGATAGTTGATCGGGAAGTCAAAAAGCTCAAAAACAAACGCATTCCAATCGTCTTGGTTAAATGGGATTCTAAACGAGGCCCAGAACTTACTTGGGAACGTGAAGATCAAATGAAGACCAAGTACCCCCAGTTATTCAACTCGGATTCTTAGTCATTTCGGGACGAAATTCCCTAAAGTAGGGGAGACTGTAATCCCTAGGGTTTTCGATTTTCATTCATGCTTTGTAATCGTATCAAATTCGAAATAAATAAAAGTTTGGGATATTCTTTGAACATTTAACTTATGAATTTGTAGTTAATTAAATGTTTATTATTAAATCAACACGAACAAATATAATACAATATATAATCAAAGTCTTTATAAATTCATTATAATTTTTATAAGTCGTCGTAGGTTATAAAATAAAAACATTTTATTAGTAAATAACCTATTTTAGAGTTATAAGAGTATATACATAAAATAACATGTATATACATAATAATTATAACAAAATACATAATCTAAGCTTTTATAAAATTTTATTTTTATAAAAGAATTATCATTTTAAAACCTAAAAGTCATAATGGGTTATAATAAAATAAAATCATTTTTTTATAACCTATTCTTAAATTTATAAAGTATATACATAATATATAATAATAAAATTAATAATAATAATTAAGACATTATAATTATAAAAAGGTTTTTATAAATTATTTTATGTTTTATACAAATTATTTATAAAGTCTAAATATTGAAAATAAATAAAAGATTTTAGAAATTTTAAAACATAAAATGGTTGTTAACTAGAGGGGTTAGAAATAGCAAGTTAGAAAACTTGTTTGTGAGAGGAAAATGTTTATTTTTAAAACTGAAAGAATGTGGGATCTAGAGGGACTAAAACTGTAATTACCCCAAACCACCCATCCTCCTTACCCGGTTATCCATTCGGATACCCATTGACCCGTTTTCGACCCAATTCACCAATCCGTTCGTTTCCAGCTCGATACAGCTCATGGTTCTCAATTTTAGAAAGGATTTTGACGCGTTTAAAGATTTAAACTCTCAATTATTCGAATCAATCAGTAAATCAAGCGATTAATAACCTTCCATAATCATTCGTTCAAACCAAAAATAAGAAATCACTCGAACGCTTATAAAACCCAAATCAAATCACGTCATTTTCATCCCTTAACGAATCCGAACGTGTCTGGGCAAGAAAATCGAGCACACAACATCATTCGATCGCGATCCAGAACCAAGTCTCGGCCGAACCTACTGTCCACTCGAACCACACTCAATCGTATATCAAACCAGGTAATCCATACATCAATATACTCGTAATTCATTGTAGATTAAAAGCCCTATCATTTCTAGGGCTCATAACCTCTTGATAAATCGAATTGAATTCATTTAGGATTAGGGTTCATATGGATTCAATCAGTTAGGCTTGACATTGTTTAAGAACAAATTGAAACCAATGCATTCAACGAAACCACCCCTCAGCCCAGCGGTAAAGCCCGCCGGCTGAGGGGGAAGAGGCTCGGGTTCGAACCCATGGATGGCCCATATCTGGATTTTTTTTTTCATTTCCATCCAACTTTACACATTTTTCTTTTATAAAAATTATGTTAAAAATTCCAAAAATTATTTTATAAAATTCTGTAGAAATTCCAGACATAAATTTATAAATTTTGTAAACAAATTTCAATTTTCATAATAACCAATTTTAATTACTTTATCATAAATACAAATTTAAATAAATTATTTAAAAGAAACCCATTCTGTTCAAATATTTCAAATAGAGTTTAATTAATTTTAAATAAAAGATTTTAAATGAGATTAAATGAAATTCTTTATTGAAATTTGATGTTAAACTAAATAAAAAGGGTTTTATATCAAAATTTGTTTAAAAACAAACATTCTGTTCATAGAGATAACTATTTAATTAATTATTTATTTATTTATTTTATAGATACAATTTATTATACACATGAAAAATGTTTTATCAAACATAAACATATTTCTATACTTTAAATTTTGTAAAGGTTAAATATGTTTTCAATGAATTGAATAAATTGTTTTAATCAACATAATTCAAATAATTATTTTAAGTTTATAAACTTTTAGAAGGGTTAACTAAATTTTATAAAACTTAAAAATTCAAACATGTAAGTCTTTAAATACAAATGGATGGAAAATTAATCCAAGTAGTATACTTAGAAATTCAATTCTAAAATAATAAATAAAAATGAATATTTAATATTCTATTTTTATTTATTATAAGAATATGATTAAATATTTTTAAACAATTAGTTTATTCATACAAATAATATTGATTAAATAAAAAGAATATCTTTGATATTCTATTTTATTTAAGACAATATTAAGTCTAGTTTATTCATACAAATAATATTGATAAATAAAAAGAATACATTTGATATTCTATTTTATTAATTAATATTATAAGATTAGTTATTCTAAGTATCCATTCAAAACATGGTTTCATTCAAATTAGGACTTCCATTAGGATTGCCATAGTTTCTAGGATTCTTGAACTTAAAGTATAGGATTTGCTAAGACTTGAATTACTCAAATTATAGGTGAGTAGATAGCCTTACTTCCTCATTGTTTAAACAAGGATTTGGGAACTAGCCTAAGCATCCTAACATGTGAGTTTCTTCACACTGCCTTTTACTTCTTGTTTTTGGGATGTTACACATGTCATATTCAAACTATTATTCATTCTATTATTCAATTCAAAATTATGATGCAAGCCTTAGACTTATTTAGTTTTATGTGTTAGATGCTAAGTTTATACAATGTGTTGATTCTATGTGTGTTGCCAGTCAAGCAATTTAGTACTTAGCAGCCTAGGATGGTTAGATACTATCTTCGCATTGGCTTTGGCCTTTGTGTGAAAAAGGTGAAAAGTACACTAGCAAACTAGTTGAATTACAAATGATAATTCTTGTATTGTTATACTTGAATTATTATGTAAGGATACTTGTTTGGACACAAGCATTTGTTATTCATATATTCATTCAATTATTCAAACTTGTATTATGCTATGCCTTTGATACATATTCTAATTAAGTCTTAATTTGCATCCTTTTATACTTAGTATTCAAACTTAGTGTGTAAACTCACCAACTATGCAAATAGTTGACAAAATTTATTTTACATGTGTGACAGGTTAAGGAAGAAGGATTCAAGACATAAGATAGGTCTAGAGACCTAGTTTAATTTATTTAATTAAATGTTTAGACTTTTGGTTTATTGTAATGTTTGATTTGAATTTGAATTATTGTAATGACTTGAATGTTTGGTTTTTGAATGAATGTTTGATTTGAATTAAATACAATTGTTTAATTATTGAAACTTACACATAGCACCACGAGTAATGAACAATCTAACTCGCGCCCCAACGTATTCCGCCGTTGGTTGGGGTGTGACAGATTGGTATCAGAGCCATGGTTATAGGGAATTAGGTTATTAGAAATGGTGACCTAGACTATAACTAGGTTTACCCATATATGAGTTATCTCATATTACAATTGTTGTTTATTACTTGTTTATGTGCTAAGTGTTATATATATTCATTATGTGCTTTATTATAATTGTTACCATAGAGGAAAGCCTTAGTTTAATACCATAGAGGGAAGCCATAGTTAATTAAATGCCTTGCCTACACTTAGCTAAGAATGCCTTAGTTTAAGATGGATTTATATCATGGAGGTTACTTAGCTTAAGCAATTGCCTTAGAATTTGCTTTTAAGTGAACTCTATTCTAATCTCACGTGTGTGCGAGTGAACGTTAGTTGATAAGTTATGAACTCATTAGGCTTGATGCCTAATATTCCTTAGAGAATTTAAGCTTAGGAAATTCCAATATTGATTTTTAAAATCCCGTTAGAATTAGGTTTGTGTGATAATCGCGTATGAAGAATTACGTCACCAACGAATTGAGCACATTTGATCGTGTTTAAAATCCGCGTTGAATTAGTCACCGAAATTAATATGGGATGATAGTATGCGAAAAATGATGAACGTAGGCGAAAACCGTGCGCGAAACGGAGTTACGGATTGTCCGGAATCGCGAAAAGAAGATTTCGTCGAAAAACGGGTGAAATTACCCTGGGGCGGTACGCCCCAGGTCGGGTGAGTGACCTAGGCGGTGCGCGTGGGTTCAAAATCTTCTGGAAGCCGAGTAAGCCTCGCGCGGTACGCCTGGCGCGGGTGCAGGCGGCCAGGCGATGCGCCTGGGGTCAATTTGGTTGGCAACTTGCATAAAAATCCAGCTTTTCATCCTCATCTTCATTTTTCATCATCCAACGACGTATCAGCCACCATTTCACGAAATTTCACTTTCAAATCATCAAAAATTCATATTTGAAGGCTTCTTGAAGTTTAGATCGCATCAAGAGACGTTAAAACAAGTTCTGATCATCATTTCATCCGCATAACTCCTTCAGATTTGGTAATGGTTTATTTTAAACCTTTTGGTTTGATTATGAATGATTAAATCTTAGTTTTGAACGTAATGATATAGTTAGGGTTGTTGATTATTGCTTAGATGATGGCTAGGATTGATTTTGAGTGACAAACTCGAACTGTTAATGGGTAAATCCTTGTTTTGAGCCTTTGTAATGCCCGGTTTGCATGGAATTATAACAATGGTTATAATGGTTTAAACCATTTGGTTGTGACTATGTATGTGATTAGTTGGATTAATCTTTAACATGCAACGTGAAAGTTGAGTGTTTAAAACTAATCACAATCATTAACATACTCATTGGAATGATTATCTGATGTTTCTGATAACAGTCAGATTAGTATGTTAAACATGGTTATTAAACCTATTCTATTTCTATATTGTGATAATACATGATATTTGGGTAATCAATATCAAGGATTAATCATTCCTAAGCCATTAAACTGTCTAGAGACTATCTTAGCAATTATAATCAACAACATTAACTATTTGGTTAATCCGAGATTATACTGATTAATCAAGTGAGTCATCAACTTAGTATTAGGAACCAGAATCAGTATAGGTTCCTACATTATCATACATTGTATGATATTACACTAAAATATGTAATTAAATATTAAACATCGGGTTGATGACTGTTAAGGCAATGTCTTTGACATTGGACGTTCAAAAGGATTTAATCAGCAAGTTAAAACATAAATAACATATCAAATATAAACTAAATGCAGAATCATCATATCATTACCAGTTTGTGTGATATTCTGCTACTACTGAATTATCAGGTGAGTTTCGTACAACCCCTTTAATTTTTACTCTTTTATAAACATCGGGGTAGAACTGCTAAACTTTTGAGAACTATATGATATGCATCAATGATATCTGTGCGATTTCATTTGACTTTTGTGGGATTTCATGGGATTTTGCCTGTAGACTGAACTCTATCATGGAACTGAAAGTCCTCATTCTTGAACTGTATCTAGTGAACCCATGTGTGGCCGAACAGAAAACATTGATAGTACTATTGGTTGACACCCCATTCGCTGGGAGGATTGCATCTCCCCTTGTGTGAATGTTTGTTATCTGTTTCCTGAACTTCTTAATGGTATGATAGACATTAAGATAATGAGGCACTAAGATATGTACCGACGGGTAATATCTTGAGAACTGAACTAGACGTCCGAAAGGAACTAGATACAGGTCCCATGGTTATCCGGAACTGAACTTTTGAGAACTTGCTTATCATGTCATATTGTTTTTTTTTAAAATTGAACTGTCGAACTCACCAGCTTTGTGCTGACGTTTTAAACTCAAAACTTTTTGCAGGTAAATAGTAATAGCCGGTGAGGATGCACTTTTGGGATATTTGCACCTGTATTATTAATATTGTAATTAAATAAATATAGCTGTAATGTAATTGTAATTGCGACATCCTTGTAATGTATGTACTTTAAGTTAATCTGTGTGCTTATGATATCGGTTCAAGTAAGTCACCCCTCACCTCGGAGACATCACCACTATGCTTCCGCAACCGGTTCGGTGACGTCAGACCAGACACGAGGTGACGAGGGGTGGGGGTGTGACAGGGTGGTATCAGAGCCACAGGTTATAGAGAATTAGGTTGACCTAGAGACCTAGACTATAACCATAGGCTCGTATAGTGACACAGAGAGCACCGACACATTATTAACGAACAAAACTTGTTTTGAATTAAGCCAGGATAATCAGGTGGTACGAATTCCAGTTATGAGTGGCCAGCATAACTGAAATTCGCAACACGTGTGCGTTTTAGTTTAATTTAATTCAAGCAGAACATTAATAACTAAAAGATCGAATAGTTGTGTTAGAATAGGGAGACGTCTCATATCATGTTTATGTTGAATATTTTATTCAATATTTATTTCATGATACTGATTAGAAATTTTGATTGTACAGTGATGGATGATCAGGGGGAGAGGTATATTTACCAGAGATTTCCCTATGTAGTGTTGGATGATACTCCGAGTGCCAGTTCTGGAGCAGACTCAGATTCTGACGAGGCTTCGTCGGTAGCTTCTTAGGCGTCACCTGCAGCACCACATACACCGTCAGCTCCTAGACCAGTTACTCCACCACTACCAGCACAGCCCGCATCACAGGGACACTCTCAGCCTCGTGCTGAGGATATGGCAGTTGAGGGATGACATAGTCAGTCTCCACCGAGAGTCCCTGTTTGGGACGGACTTAGGAGGATGCGGGGACAGGCCCTCAAGACCACCGGATTACCTCCCAGACACCAGATGGCTCAGCGGGATGAGCCTCCGACCGTTCATGAGGTGGGAGAATCCTCTCGTCAAGCAGAGCTAAGGGCCCAGGTGCAGCAAGTCGCCCAGGACTTGCAGGGTCTGAGGCAGGAGGTACATCAGCACCATACGCTCCTTGAGGATACTCGTAACACTGTATTGGAGATCCTCACTTCACATCTGACTCTGATGGAGCAGGTAAATCTTATGGGTATTGACACCCAGGCGTGGAGAACTACCGTTGAGGAGCGGTTTAGTAGGACTTGGAGGCAGAGGATAGTTGCTGCGTTTTGGCCGCAGGTGGAGGTAATGAGGGCAGGTTTAGTGCGAGTTAGAGAGTTTTTGGTTTGGTTGGAGACGGTTAGTTTCGAGACCAGGATGATAGTCCTGGCTGTGACTATTACGATGAGTAGGTTCAGAGGGTTATTTTGGGATCATCATTGTAAATCTCATTAGCAGTATGCGGATAGGTTAAGGATGTAATATAGTGTGATCAGTAGTGGTGAGAGAGGGATATTTTGGTATGGACAGATCCCGGGTTTGTGAGACGTAGTGTATGATGTTGTTGGTTGAGAGTATCATGACTTTTGGTTGTATTAAAACTCTTTATGTATGAAACTATGGTATTGTAATAATATGAGTGCTTTTGTATATCTGTTTTTATAATGAAATTTATGTGTGAACTATAATTAAATTTTTCTGTGTGAGAACATAACCGTGTACTAATGTATCTATATGAGAACATGTCGAACTAAAATATATATTTCGCTGAAATACAGTACGGGAACAATACTGTATGCGAATATATCGAACTAAAACATATATTTTGCTGAAATACAGTACAGGAGCAATACTGTATGCGAATATATTGAACTAAAAAAAATATATTTTGCTGAAATACAGTACGGGAGCAATACTGTATGCAAATATATTTATAACTAAAGTATAGTACGAGAGCCATACTGTACGAGAACATGTCTGAACTGAGAACTTGTCTAATTGTGAATGTGTCTGTAACTAAAGTACAGTACGAGAGCCATACTGTACGAGAACAAGTCTGAATTGTGAACGTATCTAATAGTGAACATGTCTGTAACTAAAGTACAGTACGAGAGCCATACTGTACGAGAACATATCTATTGTTTGTATGAGAACTTAGTGCATGAACTGTGAACATATCCGAGAACTTGTGTGAGAACATATCCTAGTCCTGTATGAACATATATCTAAAAACATGTGTTGCAATGCAATGAGCTGTGTAAGACTCTAACATGTTTTTGAAATAACAGGACTAAGTATAACTACGAACATTGGTGTGATCTGTGTGTAATGTGAACATGTCTGGACTGAATTCATGTAGTTATACTATATTCTTATAGTCACAATTCAATATAAATTTTCAGTAAAACTGAATATGATTGAAATTGTGGGATCGAACGGGTTATATATTTAATGTTCTTGACTGACCTGAGTTTATCTGTTTGTGAGCAGAGTAATGGCTCCCAAACGAGGTCGACTGACTAAGAGATCTATCCGGAACATTACTAACCCTGAGACAGATCAAGTTCCACCAGTAAATACTGAAGCAAATCCAGATCCACAGGTTAATCTGGAAACAAATACTGTTCCACCAATGAACCCGGGAGTAAACCCTATTCCACTTGCTGGTGCCAGTGGATCCGAATCGAATGAGGCAATGATAGCACGAATTGTGCGCGAACAGTTAACAGCTTGTGGTGTTTTGGTACAACACCAGCCTCATGTTACTACGGGTTCGGGTGGGGGTCCCAATACTAACGAACATACTGTTACTGGTGGCAACACAGAAACGCATCATACCACTGGTGCGCGCGGGTTCAAAATCTTCTGGAAGCCGAGTAAGCCCCGCGCGGTACGCCTGGCGTGGGTGCAGGCGGCCAGGCGATGCGCCTGGGGTCAATTTGGTTGGCAACTTGCATAAAAATCCAGCTTTTCATCCTCATCTTCATTTTTCATCATCCAACGACGTATCAGCCACCATTTCACGAAATTTCACTTTCAAATCATCAAAAATTCATATTTGAAGGCTTCTTGAAGTTTAGATCGCATCAAGAGACGTTAAAACAAGTTCTGATCATCATTTCATCCGCAGAACTCCTTCAGATTAGGTAATGGTTTATTTTAAACCTTCTGGTTTGATTATGAATGATTAAATCTTAGTTTTGAACATAATGATATAGTTAGGGTTGTTGATTATTGCTTAGATGATGGCTAGGATTGATTTTGAGTGACAAACTCGAACTGTTAATGGGTAAATCCTTGTTTTGAGCCGTTGTAATGCCCGGTTTGCATGGAATTATAACAATGGTTATAATGGTTTAAACCATTTGGTTGTGACTATGTATGTGATTAGTTGGATTAATCTTTAACATGAAACGTGAAAGTTGAGTGTTTAAAACTAATCACAATCATTAACATACTCATTGGAATGATTATCTGATGTTTCTGATAACAGTCAGATTAGTATGTTAAACATGGTTATTAAACCTATTCTATTTCTATATTGTGATAATACATGATATTTGGGTAATCAATAACAAGGATTAATCATTCCTAAGCCATTAAACTGTCTAGAGACTATCTTAGCAATTATAATCAACAACATTAACTATTTGGTTAATCCGAGATTATACTGATTAATCAAGTGAGTCATCAACTTAGTATTAGGAACCAGAATCAGTATAGGTTCCTACATTATCATACATTGTATGATATTACACTAAAATATGTAATTAAATACTAAACATCGGGTTGATGACTGTTAAGGCAATGTCTTTGACATTGTACGTTCAAAATGATTTAATCAGCAAGTTAAAACATAAATAACATATCAAATATAAACTAAATGCAGAATCATCATATCATTACCAGTTTGTGTGATATTCTGCTACTACTGAATTTTCATGTAAGTTTCGTACAACCCCTTAAATTTTTACTCTTTTATAAACATCGGGGTAGAACTGCTAAACTTTTGAGAACTATATGATATGCATCAATGATATCTGTGTGATTTCATTTGACTTTTGTGGGATTTCATGGGATTTTGCCTGTAGACTGAACTCTATCATGGAACTGAAAGTCCTCATTCTTGAACTGTATCTTGTGAACCCATGTGTGGCCGAACAGAAAGCATTGATAGTACTATTGGTTGACACCCCATTCGCTGGGAGGATTGCATCTCCCCTTGTGTGAATGTTTGTTATCTGTTTCCTGAACTTCTTAATGGTATGATAGACATTAAGATAATGAGGCACTAAGATATGTATTGACCGGTAATATCTTGAGAACTGAACTAGACGTCCGAAAGGAACTAGATACAGGTCCCATGGTTATCCGGAACTGAACTTTTGAGAACTTGCTTATCATGTCATATTGTTTTTTTTAAATTGAACTGTCGAACTCACCAGCTTTGTGCTGACGTTTCAAACTCAAAACTTTTTGCAGGTAAATAGTAATAGCCGGTGAGGATGCACTTTTGGGATATTTGCACTTGTATTATTAATACTGTAATAAAATAAATATAGCTGTAATGTAATTGTAATTGCGACATCCTTGTAATGTATGTACTTTAAGTTAATCTGTGTGCTTATGATATCGGTTCAAGTAAGTCACCCCTCACCTCGGAGACATCACCACTATGCTTCCGCAACCGGTTCGGTGACGTCAGACCAGACACAAGGTGACGAGGGGTGGGGGTGTGACAGTTTGTGAGGTGGATATGTAGTAATTGGAAGGGTGTAGTACCGGTAGTTGGAATTCCTGTCTAGGAAAGCTATTCGTATAAATCCCCGAGGTACTGTGGGACTGGTCTAGCTTTCCTGGGGACTTCTAATGAGAGTATGATCACTTATAGGCCAAAGCATATCACACCAAACATCTTGCAAACCAGAATAATTCTAATATGTCACAAGGTATTTTGAATACCATTCCTTATGTTTTAAATAAAGTCAACTGATTTGATTATGTGTTTTTATATTCAATGACATATTATCTATGATTAAGTAATAATTACTTATCTAATATAATACAAATGTCACAAATGCTATCTATTCATATTCAATTCTTAATCGATTCTTATTCTTATCTAGATGGCTCGTAGGGAACGCGCAGCTGAACGTCGTATTGCTTCTATTATTGCTCGACAAATGGGAACCATGCTACCTAATATGGTTGCACAACTCCAACAACTCAACATAAACCCAGCCAACCCAAACCCCGAACAAGCCAATCAACCTAAGTGCTCCTTTAAGCATTTCAACTCATGCAACCCACCCAAGTATAATGGGTCGGATGGAGCGACTGGACTGCTCCAGTGGTTTGAGGGTATGGAGAGTACCTTCTTGAATAGTGACTGCCCGGCCAAATTGAAGGTTCGTTATGCTACGGGGACTCTATAAAAACGAGCCCTTACATGGTGGAACAATGAAAAACGAACCATTTGGGAAAACACTGCTGATGAACTCACTTGGGACCAGCTCAAAGATCGTATGACCCTAGAGTTTTGCCCTCGTAACGAGGTGAAGAAGCTTGAGTTTGAGTTCTGGGATCTCAAACAAGATAGTGGTGAGAATCTTGCTTACAACAATCGTTTTCATGAGCTTAGTCTCTTATGCCCTCATATGGTGACCCCTTTGCAAAGAGGGATCGAAAAGTACATTGGTGGTCTGCCAATGGTGATCCAAGATTCTGTACTAAGTAGTAACCCTAAAACCCTTACTGATGCCATCCGTCTGGCTGCTACTTTGATAGACAACCATGTCAAAGATGGGACTCTAACTCGAAAGGGGTCCAAGAAGGAGAAGGACCAATCAAAAGGTCCAAAGGAAGCACCAAAGGAAGAGGCCAAAGCTGGGTCATCTTCCTCCTCCAAAAAGAACCGCAAGAGAAAGGCAAGTCATATGAACTTTGCTATGACCCATGCCACTCCTCTTCAACAGTTCGAACCTGTCAACACCAATGCACAAGTCAACAAGAAAGCCAACACTGGCCCTTTTCCAAAGTGTGCAAAATGTAGTTTTCACCACCCTGCCACGAACCCCTGTCGTTTCTGTACGAACTGCAACCGCTATGGTCACTTTGCTATCAATTGTAGGGTGCCAAAGGGTCAAGTCAACCCCAATAATGTGCAAGTCATCACTGCTCCAAGGCAAAATGGAGTTAGAGCATGTTATACTTGTGGGGATCCAAACTACATGGCCAACACTTTCCCTCGAAGGGTCCATGCTTTGATGGCCCCAAACAATCAAGGAAATCAAGTGGCTAAGGGTCGTGTCTTCAATGTCAATGCCAACCAAGCTCAAAACAACAATGACGTGGTGAACGGTACGTTTCTTGTAAATGGACTTTATTCATCTATATTGTTTGACACGGGGGCCGATAGAAGTTTTGTTTCTTTAGAATTTGAACCCCTACTTGCTATGCCTAGAGTTAAGTTGAATGAACCTTTTAGTGTTGAAATGGCCAATGGAAAGACCATTAAGCTTGAATCTTTTATACCTAATTGCACTTTGAACCTTAATTCTCATAATTTCTCTATTGACCTTATCCCAATGCAATTGGGAAGTTTTGACCTCATAGTCGGTATGGACTGGTTGTCAAAACATCATGCTGAAATAGTTTGTCACGAGAAGTATATTTGAATCCCACTCAAAGAAGGTCAAGAGCTTCGAGTGTATGGGGAGAAAGCCTCAAAAGGTCTTCGACTCATGTCATGCATACAAGCTCAAAAGTACTTGCGCAAGAAGTATGTGGCCTTCTTGGCTCACATTGTGGAAACAAAAACCGACGAGAAAAAGTTAGAAGATAATCCTATAGTTCGTGAATTCCCCGAGGTCTTTCCCGAAGACATCAATGGTCTACCTCCAAATTGACAAGTTGAATTCCGTATCGATCTCGTTCCTGGAGCGATGCCGGTCGCAAAAGCTCCTTATCGTCTCGCTCCTACCGAATTACAAGAACTTGCAAGTCAATTACAAGAACTTTCCGACAAAGGATTCATTTGTCCTAGTTCATCTCCTTGGGGTGCACCGGTCTTGTTTGTAAAGAAGAAAGACGGTCCTTTCGTACGTGCATCGATTATCGTGAGCTTAACAAACTTACGATTAAAAATCGGTACCCATTACCGAGGATCGACGATCTTTTTGATCAATTACATGGCGCAAAGTGTTTCTCAAAAATTGATCTTCGTTCGGGTTATCATCAACTTCGAGTTTTTGAGGAAGATGTGCCGAAAACAACTTTTTGTACAAGATACGGGCATTACGAGTTTTTGGTTATGCCTTTTGGTTTGACAAACGCACCTGCGGTTTTCATGGACTTGATGAATCGTGTTTGTAAACCATATCTTGATAAGTTCGTGATTGTATTCATCGACGACATTCTAATTTATTCAAAGTCAAAATCCGAGCATCAAAACCATCTTCGTTTAATCCTTGAACTCCTGAAAAAGGAGCAACTTTATGCCAAGTTCTCAAAATGTGAATTTTGGCTTAAAGAGGTTCAGTTTTTGGGACACATTGTGAATGAGGATGGAATT
This sequence comes from Mikania micrantha, assembly GCA_009363875.1. Classification (NCBI taxonomy): domain Eukaryota; kingdom Viridiplantae; phylum Streptophyta; class Magnoliopsida; order Asterales; family Asteraceae; genus Mikania; species Mikania micrantha. The sequence goes on along the minus strand of CM018691.1, from coordinate 40,376,579 downwards.
CATGTTGATCCTGCCAAGATCAAGACAGTGAAGAGTTGGAAGACTCCAACGACACCAACTAGATTCGATCATTCCTTGGTCTAGCAGGTCAAATCTTAAACTCTTAGAAATTCTTTTAAGGTTCATTTCATTTCTATCATCTAATCAAACGATCTTGTAACTGACAGGTTATTACCGTCGGTTCATTTCTAATTTCTCCAAGATTGCATTACCGCTCACTGCCTTGACCCATAAAGGCAAACCGTAAAAGTGGGAAGATGCTCAGGAGAATGCTTTTCAAACTCTTAAACAAAAACTATGCAATGCTCCTATTCTCACGTTACCCGATGGAACCGACGACTTCGTTGTTTATTGTGATGCCTTGAACCAAGGTATTGGATGCGTGCTTATGCAATGTGGAAAGGTTATTGCATACGCTTCAAGGCAATTAACGATCCATGAGAAGAATTATACGACCCATGATTTTGAACTTGGTGCGGTGGTATTTGCATTAAAAATTTGGAGGCACTACCTTTATGGTACCAAGTGTGTTGTGTTTACCGACCACAAAAGCCTTCAACACATTCTGAATCAAAAAGAGCTTAACATGAGGCAAAGGCGTTGGGTAGAGTTGCTTAACGATTACGATTGCGAAATACGTTATCATCCCGGTAAGGCAAACGTAGTAGCCGATGCTTTGAGTCGAAAAGCTCATGGCAAGTCAATCATCCTACAAAGTATTCCAAGTTCATCCGATCTTCAAAACCGTGTCCTCGAAGCTCAACATAAATCGGTCTCGGAAGGCAAGTTAGCTGAAGGAATGCCAATGAATGTTGAACTTCAACTCGAGTCTAAAACGAATGGTTTATTGCATTTTCAAAACCGTTTGTGGATTCCAAACAAAATCAGTTACGAGGACTCATTCTAAACGAAGCTCACAAGTCTCGATACTCTATTCATCCTGGTGCCGACAAAATGTACAAAGACCTTCGGGTTCAGTATTGGTGGCCGGGAATGAAGAACGATGTTATCCTTTACGTTTCTAAATGCCTTACTTGTTCAAAGGTGAAAGCCGAACATCAACGACCGTCGGGATTACTTGAACAGCCTGAAATACCCGTTTGGAAATGGGAAGGTATTGCTATGGATTTCATAACAAAACTCCCACGAACTGCTCGGGGTTATGACAACATTTGGGTGATTGTTGACCGTTTGACAAAGGCTGCTCACTTTTTACCGATTCGAGAAACCAATCGAGTGGAAGAACTAGCTCTTATCTACATCAATGAAATTGTGTGTAGACATGGTGTTCCACTTAACATCATTTCTGACCGAGATGGTCGATTCATTGCTCATTTTTGGAAGACATTACAATCAGCTCTTGGTACTCAATTGAATCTTAGCACCGCCTACCATCCTCAAACCGATGGGCAGTCCGAAAGGACCATTCAAACACTTGAAGATATGTTGCGATGTTGTGTGATTGACTTTGGTGGTAATTGGGATAACTACTTACCATTAATTGAGTTCTCATTCGAGCATTGACATGGCACCTTTCGAGGCGCTCTATGGGCGCAAATGTCGATCGCCGGTTTGTTGGAATGAGTTAGGTGAAGCTCAAATCACTGGACCGGAATTGGTTCAAGAAACAACAAACAAAATCATGCGTATTCGTGAAAATCTGACGACTGCTCGAAGTAGGCAAAAGAGTTACGCTGACAAACGGCGAAAGCCGTTGGAATTTCAAGTCAACGACATGGTCCTTTTAAAGGTGTCCCCTTGGAAAGGTGTCGATCGTTTTGGCAAGAAAGGGAAGCTAGCTCCTCGATACGTGGGTCCTTTTAAAGTCTTGGAAAGGATTGGTAAAGTGGCTTACCGACTCGAGTTGCCTCATGAACTGTCGAATGTGCATCCAACTTTTCATGTTTCTAATCTAAAGAAATGTCTAGCTGATGAAAATCTCCACATCCCTCTTGATGAAGTTCGCATCGACGAGTCAATGCACTTTATTGAGAAACCGGTGAAGATAGTTGATCGGGAAGTCAAAAAGCTCAAAAACAAACGCATTCCAATCGTCTTGGTTAAATGGGATTCTAAACGAGGCCCAGAACTTACTTGGGAACGTGAAGATCAAATGAAGACCAAGTACCCCCAGTTATTCAACTCGGATTCTTAGTCATTTCGGGACGAAATTCCCTAAAGTAGGGAAGACTGTAATCCCTAGGGTTTTCGATTTTCATTCATGCTTTGTAATCGTATCAAATTCGAAATAAATAAAAGTTTGGGATATTCTTTGAACATTTAACTTATGAATTTGTAGTTAATTAAATGTTTATTATTAAATCAACACGAACAAATATAATACAATATATAATCAAAGTCTTTATAAATTCATTATAATTTTTATAAGTCGTCGTAGGTTATAAAATAAAAACATTTTATTAGTAAATAACCTATTTTAGAGTTATAAGAGTATATACATAAAATAACATGTATATACATAATAATTATAACAAAATACATAATCTAAGCTTTTATAAAATTTTATTTTTATAAAAGAATTATCATTTTAAAACCTAAAAGTCATAATGGGTTATAATAAAATAAAATCATTTTTTTATAACCTATTCTTAAATTTATAAAGTATATACATAATATATAATAATAAAATTAATAATAATAATTAAGACATTATAATTATAAAAAAGGTTTTTATAAATTATTTTATGTTTTATACAAATTATTTATAAAGTCTAAATATTGAAAATAAATAAAAGATTTTAGAAATTTTAAAACATAAAATGGTTGTTAACTAGAGGGGTTAGAAATAGCAAGTTAGAAAACTTGTTTGTGAGAGGAAAATGTTTATTTTTAAAACTGAAAGAATGTGGGATCTAGAGGGACTAAAACTGTAATTACCCCAAACCACCCATCCTCCTTACTCGGTTATCCATTCGGATACCCATTGACCCGTTTTCGACCCAATTCACCAATCCGTTCGTTTCCAGCTCGATACAGCTCATGGTTCTCAATTTTAGAAAGGATTTTGACGCGTTTAAAGATTTAAACTCTCAATTATTCGAATCAATCAGTAAATCAAGCGATTAATAACCTTCCATAATCATTCGTTCAAACCAAAAATAAGAAATCACTCGAACGCTTATAAAACCCAAATCAAATCACGTCATTTTCATCCCTTAACGAATCCGAACGTGTCTGGGCAAGAAAATCGAGCACACAACATCATTCGATCGCGATCCAGAACCAAGTCTCGGCCGAACCTACTGTCCACTCGAACCACACTCAATCGTATATCAAACCAGGTAATCCATACATCAATATACTCGTAATTCATTGTAGATTAAAAGCCCTATCATATCTAGGGCTCATAACCTCTTGATAAATCGAATTGAATTCATTTAGGATTAGGGTTCATATGGATTCAATCAGTTAGGCTTGACATTGTTTAAGAACAAATTGAAACCGATGCATTCAACGAAACCACCCCTCAGCCCAGCGGTAAAGCCCGCCGGCTGAGGGGGAAAAGGCTCGGGTTCGAACCCATGGATGGCCCATATCCGGATTTTTTTTTCATTTCCATCCAACTTTACACATTTTTCTTTTATAAAAATTATGTTAAAAATTCCAAAAATTATTTTATAAAATTCTGTAGAAATTCCAGACATAAATTTATAAATTTTGTAAACAAATTGCAATTTTCATAATAACCAATTTTAACTACTTTAAAATAAATACAAATTTAAATAAATTATTTAAAAGAAACCCATTCTGTTCAAATATTTCAAATAGAGTTTAATTAATTTTAAATAAAAAATTTTAAATGAGATTAAATGAAATTCTTTATTGAAATTTGATGTTAAACTAAATAAAAAGGGTTTTATATCAAAATATGTTTAAAAACAAACATTCTGTTCATAGAGATAATTATTTAATTAATTATTATTTATTTATTTATTTTATACATACAATTTATTATACACATGAAAAATGTTTTTATCAAACATAAACATATTTCTATACTTTAAATTTTGTAAAGGTTAAATATGTTTTCAATGAATTGAATAAATTGTTTTAATCAACATAATTCAAATAATTATTTTAAGTTTATAAACTTTTAGAAGGGTTAACTAAATTTTATAAAACTTAAAAATTCAAACATGTAAGTCTTTAAATACAAATGGATGGAAAATTAATCCAAGTAGTATACATAGAAATTCAATTCTAAAATAATAAATAAAAAGGAATATTTAATATTCTATTTTTATTTATTATAAGAATATGATTAAATATTCTTAAACAATTAGTTTATTCATACAAATAATAATGATTAAATAAAAAGAATATCTTTGATATTCTATTTTATTTAAGACAATATTAAGTCTAGTTTATTCATACAAATAATATTGATAAATAAAAAGAATACATTTGATATTCTATTTTATTAATTAATATTATAAGATTAGTTATTCTAAGTATCCATTCAAAACATAGTTTCATTCAAATTAGGGCTTCCATTAGGATTGCCATAGTTTCTAGGATTCTTGAACTTAAACTATAGGATTTGCTAAGTCTTGAATTACTCAAATTATAGGTGAGTAGATAGCCTTACTTCCTCATTGTTTAAACAAGGATTTGGGAACTAGCCTAAGCATCCTAACATGTGAGTTTCTTCACACTCCCTTTTACTTCTTGTTTTTGGGATGTTACACATGTCATATTCAAACTATTATTCATTCTATTATTCAATTCAAACTTATGATGCAAGCCTTAGACTTATTTAGTTTTATGTGTTAGATGCTAAGTTTATACAATGTGTTGATTCTATGTGTGTTGCCAGTCAAGCAATTTAGTACTTAGTAGCCTAGGATGGTTAGATACTATCTTCGCAATGGCTTTGGCTTTTGTGTGAAAAAGGTGAAAAGTACACTAGCAAACTAGTTGAATTACAAATGATAATTCTTGTATTGTTATACTTGAATTATTATGTAAGGATACTTGTTTGGACACAAGCATTTGTTATTCATATATTCATTCAATTATTCAAACTTGTATTATGCTATGCCTTTGATACATATTCTAATTAAGTCTTAATTTGCATCCTTTTATACTTAGTATTCAAACTTAGTGTGTAAACTCACCAACTATGCAAATAGTTGACAAAATTTATTTTACATGTGTGACAGGTTAAGGAAGAAGGATTCAAGACATAAGATAGGTCTAGAGACCTAGTTTAATTTATTAAATTAAATGTTTAGACTTTTGGTTTATTGTAATGTTTGATTTGAATTTGAATTATTGTAATGACTTGAATGTTTGGTTTTTGAATGAATGTTTGATTTGAATTAAATACAATTGTTTAATTATTGAAACTTACACATAGCACCATGAGTAATGAACAATCTAACTCGCGCCCCAACGTATTCCGCCGTTGGTTGGGGTGTGACAGTTTTCGGCTCGAGTGTCAAACCACATCAATCCTTAACAGTACCAGGTAATTATATGCTTGTTCTTGCTCGTTTTGATCCAAGAAACAAAAGCCCTATGATTCTCGAGGTTCACAATCATCATCTGATACGAATTGACTTCAAGATTGGATTAGGGTTCTTATGAAATAAAACTCCCCGTGCATGTTAAACCGGTTTTGAGCAATTCCCATCCATTTTTAATTATTTTTTTTATAAAAATTGTATTAAAAATCCTAAAAATCATTCTTATAAATTCTGGAAAAGTTTAGATAAATTTTATTCAAGTTTTTATTAGTTTTCTAATAAAGATTAGTTGAACAAATATATTAAACTAATAAAAAAAATTTACTATTCGAAAACAGAAAGAAATTTAATTTCTTTTAACTTTATAGAATAAACGTAAATTAATATCTTATTTATTTATTTTATTTAATTAAATTATAATAAATATTAATGGCTTTAAATATGACGATAAAATTTTTTAAATAGAAAAAAAAAACGATTTTTAAAAAGTTACTGTTAACATTAAACGATCAAAAATTTGAAATAAATTAATTTAAAATCCTTTATAAAAATTACTATATATGTGTGTGTGTGTGTGTTTTTGCCAAAACATATTTCTAAAACTTTAATTGGTCAAAGTTTGAGTATAAATTTTAAAAATCAAATCTAAAAAAAATCTGAGTTTTAAAGTTTCTCAAACTCAAGTTTAAGTTAATTAAAAGTGATTATTTATACGTCTTTAAAAGATTAAATAAAATTTTATGATTTTCAAATAAATAAATCTTATAATTCGAAAATGCAAGCTTTTGAATGCAAATAAATGATTAAATGGATGTGAAATCAATTTAATTAGCATACATAAGGATTCAATTACAAAATAATAAATAAAAGGAATATTTAATATTCTATTTTATTCATTATGAGAACACTATTAAATATTCTTAAACAATTAGCCTGGTTTACTCATACAAATAATATTGATAAATAAAAAGAATATACTTGACATTCTAATTTATTAAATCAATATTATAAGTTCATTTATTCTAAGTTTCCATTCAAAACGTAGTTTCATTCAAATTAGGACTTCCATTAGGATGCCATAGTTTTAGTATCCTTGAACTTGAATCATATGATTTCTAAGACTTGATTACTCAAATTATAGGTGAGTAGATAGCCTTAATTCCTCATTCTTTAAATCAAGGATTGGAACTATCTAGCATTTTAACATGTGAGTTTCTTCACACTCCCTTTTACTTTTGTTTTGGGATATTACACATGTCTTATTCAAACTTTATTCATTATATTATTCATTCAATCTATGATGCAAGCCTTAGACCTAGTTAGCTTTATGTGTTAGAGGCTAGGCTTATACAATGTGTTGATTCTATGTGTGATTCTATGTGTGTTGCCAGTCTAGCAATCTAGTACCTAGTAGCCTAAAATGGTTAGATACTATCTTCGCAAAGACTTTTGCCTTTGTGTGAAAAAGGTGAAAAGTACACCTAGCAAACTGGTTGAATTATAACTGTTAATTTATAGTATGGCCATACTTGAATTAACATGTTGTAAGGATACTTGTTTGGACACAAGCAATTGTTATTCATTCATTCATTCAATTTATTCAAACTTGTATTCATGCTGTGCTTATAATACATATCTAGTTAGGCTATAGTTTGCATCCTTTTTATACTTATTACTTAAACTTAGTGTGTGAACTCACCAACTATGCAAATAGTTGACAAACTCTATTTTACATGTGTAACAGGATAAGGAAGCATGATGAAGACATAAGATAGGCTTAGTGACCTAGTTTAATCTTTGAAACAAATGTATAGTCTTTCAATGTAATAGTTTATTTATTTGGAATTCTTGTAATGACTATTTAAATGTTGGTTGAATGAATTAATTATTCTTAAATGGATGCATTAAATATGAAACAATGTAATAGCACCATGAGCTAATGAACAATCAAAATCGCGCCCCGACGCATTCCGCCGTCGGTCGGGGTGTGACACTTCCGTTGGTGTTTTCGGAGGATTCCATTTCATTACCGCTTCTACTTTAGCTGGGTCCACCATTATGCCTTCTGGACTAATAACATGACCTAGGAACTGCACTTCTCGTAACCAAAAGGCACATTTAGAGAACTTAGCATAAAGTTTTTCTCTTCTTAGCACTTCAAGTACTTCTCGTATGTGACAAGCATGGTCACCTTCGTTCTTTGAGTATATTAAGATGTCATCAATAAACACAATCACAGATTGATCTAACATAGGTCTGCACACCCGATTCATCAAATCCATAAACGCCGCAGGAGCGTTTGTTAATCCGAAAGACATCACAAAAAACTCATAATGTCCATAACGTATGCGAAATGATGTCTTCGGAATATCTTGTTCTCTCACCTTTAGTTGATGATATCCTGATCTGAGATCGATTTTAGAAAACCAACTTGCCCCTTGCAATTGGTCAAATAAATCGTCAATTCTTGGTAACGGATACTTATTCTTTATTGTGAGCTTATTCAATTCCCTATAATCAATACACATTCTCATGCTTCCGTCCTTTTTCTTTACAAACAACACTGGTGCACCCCAAGGTGACACACATGGTCGTATAAAACCTTTGTCTAGAAGGTCTTGTAGTTGGGTCATTAATTCTTTCATTTCTGTTGGAGCTAGACGGTACGGTGCCTTAGCGACAGGTTGAGCTCCTAGCACAACATCAATTTGGAATTCGATTTCCCGATCAGGTGGAATTCCTGGCAAATCCTCAGGAAATACATCAGGAAAGTTACACACCACGGGTACATCTTCCAATTCTTTTACTTTAATTTCTTTATCAATAACATAAGCCAGATAAGCCCCACACCCTCGCCTCATAAATTCACTCGCCTTAATCATTAAAATGACTTTAGGTGCATTGAACACTTAATCCCCTTAAACCGTTACTGAACTCCCATTAAGAGCCGTTAAGAAAATCATATTTCGTCGACAGACAATGTTAGCCTCATGTTTGGCCAACCAATCCATACCCAAAACTACATCAAAACCTCCTAACGTAATCACAAACAACTTAACAGGGAATCTATGTCCTTTTATATCAATGTAACAATCATCATCAATGACCTCCGTTACTCTAGTGGATTTACCAAGAGCAGTTTCTATGTTAAAGGCATTTTCTATCTTTTTAACATTAGCACGCAGTTTATCGCAAAAAGTAATAGCCACAAAACTCGTACTTGCACCAGAGTCAAATAGTACTGAAGCAGGGATATCGTTAATCAAGAATGTACCTGTCACCACATCTGGGTCTTTATCTGCCTGATCCTTAGTCATAGTAAAGGCACGAGCTTTTGCCTTTTGCTTATCACCTCCCTTGCTACTTTCAGGTTTGTTGGCTTCAGTAGGCATCATCTTTGTTTTAAAACAATTCCTGCTCATATGACCGATTCCACCACAATTATAACATTTTGGCATACTTGGACAATTATTCGAGAAATGTCCAGTTTTTCCACAACGGTAGCACAAAGTAGTCCCCATCCTATATTCTCCCCCATGTTTCCTTCCACACTTAGGGCATGTTTCAATTCCTTTCATTTTAAACCTTTTAATAGGGGGTCCTGGTTGGTCATTTCGGTTTCTTTTAAATCTAAATGACCACTTTTGCTTAGGTTCTTCCTGTATTGGTTCAGCTTCTAACACGTCATCCCAGACAATACCGCTAATTTCTACAGTTGATTCAAAAGTTTTGGGAGCATGCGCGTTCACATGTGTTCGGACTTTAGGTGGTAGTCCTTCCACATATAACTTCATTCTACGTTCCTCCGTGTTTAGCAAATGAGGAACCAGTCTTGACATTTCATTAAATTTGGACGTATATTGCCGGTGATTCATACGTCCAGCTTTCAAAATCAGAAATTCCCGCTCGATTTTATCAATTTCATTCTTCGGACAAAAGTGTTTCATAACTAATTCCTTTAAGTTTTCCCATTTCATACCTTCCACATCAGTAGTGGTCTTTGACTGCTTGACCGTGTTCCACCAGTGTAAAGCTTCTTCAGTAAATGAATGAGCTGCGAATTTCACAGCTTGATCAACCCGACATTCACTAATTTCAATAACCGCCTCCATAGCCGAAACCCAACGGCAGGTAGCCACCGCATCTTTCTTACCATCAAAGGGTGGAGGATTACATCCTTTAAAAGCCTTGTAGTCACATCCTTTGGGTTCCTTTGTACCCGAACCCTTACCTTTAGCATTTATGATCAATACCTCATCTTCATCGTGCTCTATGTTAGAGCTGTTAGCTCTCTCCCCTTCCTCAGTAGCTCCTTCTTTAGTAGTTTCCTTTTCGGCTTTGGTTCTATCCGAAGGAAATAAATCTTTTAAAATTTTACGAACATCATTAGATATTGCCTTTACCACCACCGGTTCAAGCCTAATTTCTTCCGCTTCATTTTCTTCTTCAGTGTTGACTTCAGTTTCCGCATTATTCACTGGTACTTCCTCAGCTTGCTTCTTGTTTTTAGGTGGTCGGCCTCGACCTCTAACACGTCCACCTTCTCCCCCTTCGCCTGTCATTTTAGTTTTCTATACATGTTGCAAACAACCATGTGTCAATCAAGGTAATAATTCAGGACGTAATAAGCATTGTAAATTGTTAATGACGTTGATCAAGTGTAATTAACTATTTACCTTACTTATAAGTTCTAAACATTCCCAATCATGAACACATTATCATTCGCAACATCATGCTAATTTAATCTATATCTTAAACATAACAAGCTCTAAGGTCATATGCTCATGGCATCAAACTACCCTTGACTGCCATTCTTATCATTCTGTCCCATTTTCAGTCTAAGTCCAGCCATTAGGGATGACCGGATCTCTCAAACTATGGCTCTGATACCAACTTGAGAGGCCCTGAACCCCTCCGTTGGCATACATCATATCCATAATCCTTACACCATATTTACATTATCATAGCAGCGGAATTTAAGGTGATTACATACATAAAGTACATAGCATCATAACATAATTACATAACATACATATCATCATAACATCATTCATACAGTAAAGGAACTTCACCGTCAACTGCTGACCCTGAAGTCAAACAGGCTTGTGCAGCACAAGGCTCTTAGACTATCAACCCAAAGTCGATAACTTACACATGCATAAGATTCCATCAACTGGCGACACACATTCGGTAGGCCTGTTTTTACGCAGGACTTCTTAATCATCATAAGCAAAAGCGGCTCCTTTCACCGCTGTGCTCAAGTTTTGCCCAACCGCAGTTGGCAAAACCTCATTTCCTCCTCGACCTCAGTCGAGTGTCTTATGTTCCTCCTCGACCTCATTCGAGTGTCTTATGTTCCTCCTCGACCTCAGTCGAGTGTCTTATATAAAAATAATCATTTCTTTCTCAACCGTAGTTGAGACTTTAAAAACATTCGTTATATCTCAGCTGAAATTCTTAAAATCATTTACTTCTCAATCATCGTTGAGACTTAACATATTCTTTACATCTCAGCTGAAATTCTTAAAATCATTTACTTTTCAACAGTAGTTGAGATTTAAAACATTATTTATCTGAAATCATACTTTTCCTGAAAACATACTTTACCTTACCATAATCAGGTTAAAATCACTTTCATACAATAACTTTATACATACATACGATTATTTGAATAAAATAACTTTATAACATGCATATCAGCTCAAAATGATAAAACATTTAAAACAGGGCTATAAGAACTCACTTGATATCTTACGGTAGCAAGATTCCTCGTAAACTGGTACTAATGGTGTAATTCTGCATTAGTTTACACTTAATAAGTTATTTATACTTTAACCTACTGATTAGATCTTTCTGAACGTTCAATGTCAAAGACATTGTCTTGTAAGTCATCAAATAGTTAATGTTGTTGATTATAATGCTAAAACAGTTCCTGAACAGATTAATGGCTTAGAAATGGTAAATCCTTATCATTGATTACCCCGATATCATGAAATATCACAATGTAGTCTTAGAATAGGTTTAATAACCATGTTTAACATACTAATCTGACTGTTATCATAAACATCAGATAATCGTTCCAATAAGTATGTTAATGATTGTGATTAGTTTGAAACACTTAGATTTAACCTTTGCATTTCAAAGATTAATCAAACTAACCATCTACATTGTCATAATCAAATGGATTAAACCATTATAACCATAGTTGTGATTTCATGCAAACCGGGCATTACAACGGATCAAAACAAGGATTTAACCGTTAGAACATCGTGTTCTTCATTTATAATCAATCCTAGCCATCATCTAGGCAATAATCAACAATCATAACTATGTCATTACGTTAAAAATCAAGATCTAATCAATCAAAATCAAACTAGAAGGTTAAAACGAATCCTTACCTAATCTGACGGAGTTTTTGACTGCAAAACAATGATCAGCACTTGCAGATAAGTTCCCTGGCTTCAAATATACGATCTGATGGCTTGAAATTTGATTTCAGATGGTTTAAAATCGAATTTTTTCGACTGGAGCTAGAAAGGTTCGAGATATGTAAAAATGTTTGATCTACATGAAATCTGATGAAAAATATCAACTTATTCCACCGCCTCACCCGTCGCGTACCGCGACGAGGAGTCAAATACGGCTTCGCGTACCGCGAAGAAATCCGGAGGATTTTAGATATTTTAGGTCCATCGCGTACCGCGAAGGATCCTCAAATCTCCGTCGCGTACCGCGACGAGTCCAAAAGTTCAATACTTTCAAAATGTTCTTCGTTTCGCAATTCCGGACAATCCGTAACTCCGTTTCGCGCACGGTTTTAGTCCACGTTCATCATTTCTCGTGTACTATCAACCTGTAGTAATTTCAATTGTTAATTCAACGTAGATTTTATACACGACCAAATGTGCTAAATTTTTGGTTGTTACATCAACCTCGGGTTTGACCTCTTCGGGCATGAGTTCCATACCTTTTAAAGACATGACGTCCTCTTTAAGGAACGGACCTAATGTAGTAACATAACCATCACCTGGACCACCACAAAACACACCACCAAACTTAACACAATTATAATAATAGAATGTATTTGAAAGCAATGATTGTAAACGTGAAAATTAAATTTCTAATTTTTAAAATTTCTTTTATTATAAATGATAGAAATAGTCTTAAAAATGCAAGATTAATGAAAATTATACCATAAGTTCAACTGAATTATAATTCTTTAAAGACAGTGAATCAAGTAGCCACGTTTTGGTTGATCATATGAAAAATATACTATTGCACCAGGGGCAAAGCCAACAGAATAAAAGTCTTGAGACGTGTCTTTTATTTGCTTCTTTGGAGGCGTAGTATCTGGAAAAAAAAATGCCAATACTCTGTTAAAAAAGGTACAACTCAAAATGGGTCGGGTAGGCCAACCTGCATCCACTTTTATGTTTTATGTATAAATACAGGTGTTAAAAATGATTTGAGAAACCAGATTGTGACAATAATAATCCAACTTTTGTAATAAAACAAGTTTAAGAGGCTTTATGTATTTTCATCCATTTCAATTTAGCTAGTTTTAAGATTCTAATCATTTGACTCCTTAAAGACATAGTATAGCCCGTAAGCGGAACAAATTGCCATTTTTTGTGTTAAATATGTAAGGAGCCAAAATATATGCTCACATATGTAGAAAGGGAGGTCAGGTTGAGCCAACACTTTCATGAGAAGATCGATTAAGCTTTGAATTGTCTCATATGGATGAAATGTTGCTTCTAATGTGTGATTATCTGAAAACCTGACACGAATCACTGCCTGTAAAATGGCATATAAAGACAATGAAAAAAAAAACTAATTCACTTCCCATTGATTAATTCAACTTTTGCCTTGGTAACCCTTGACCTACGGGCAGCTTTCTCTATTATTTTTTGTCTTCAAAAACTTATCTACCCACAACCCCACGCATTACAAATCTATTATTCACAAAAGCAACAAAATTCCAAAATCATCACATTTTTAATCATACGTATATACTTTACCTTCCATTTTTGTAGCCAAAATGCGGTAATAATCTTCAGTAGTGAATTCAAAAAACTCATCTGGTTCTTCTGCAAATTAAAAATTGGAAATAAAAAAAATTACACCTAAAAAGGATACACACAATGTGTTTTGAATTTGATCACGTATTTAGAGCCTTTCAGAAGAACATATTGCATGCCATTGTCAGTTGCCTCGAATCATTAATCATAATAATGCATATTAATATGGATTCTTATACACCTTTATTTGCTCACAAATTCATCCCCAATTTGCAGATAGCTCAACTTATTCTTCAATCTAAATCAATTCCCAAATAATATTTTAGTATAACGACATAAAATGCATATGTAAATAATTCCTAAATGTATGAGAATTACCCAAAACCATAAGGAGTATCAACTTAGGAGGTCAATCCCAGCATCTTATTTTAGGAGGTCAATCCCAACAACAGTGACCAATGAAGTCCCAACCCCCTGCTGTGATTTCCCAGAATCGACCAAAAATATGAACAAGGAAGAAAAACTCAAACTTTATTGATATAAATGAGTTGGTACAAAAAAACCTAAAACATTAACCCCCTATTTATAATAAAACCAAACATAAAAAGTCAAAACTCTATCCCTAAATTTCTGCCAAAACAAAACAAAACTTATCTAAAAACTCAATCCTAATCTATACTTTAAACTCAAATAGATTAATCCAAAACAATTAAACTAAAGTTTCTAACTTTAACCCCTTAACTATTTAGTAATTACATGATTATTCCAACAATCACCCCTCTAATCTTGTAATTCTTGATGTGGTTCCCTCTAGAAAACATCAATCTCTTGCACACCTGCACACAATTTTCTTCCACACAAGTCTTCTCCAAAACACACAAAACCTTTTCCTCTTGTTCACACAGAACAACCACACGGCTCACACAGAACAACCACACGGCTCACACAGAACCGTCTTCTATCTCGTCTCATCGAGACCTGCTTTTCCAACTCACCAATTGCACCAGCAGCACCATCTCCTTCTGCCATCTCCTTCCTTGGTTGATTCACACAGAACCTTCCCCTCGATCACACCGATTCACCCAGAACCGATCACAGCTCACCCAGAGTCGATTACAGCTCACTCAGAGCATTAATCGATCACACAGATCGCGTCTTCCTTTCTGGCTCACCCAGAACCTGTTTTGGCTCACCCAGAACCTGATTTTGGTTCACCCAGAACCCAAATCTGATTCACGCAGAATCTATTCACCAAAAAAAAAACAAATTACAACTCACCCAGAGTCGTCTTTGATCACACAGATCGCTTCCAGTTGGCTCACTCAGAACCAGTCTCGAATCAATCACCCAGATCGCCTCTAGCCTTTGATTTCACACAGAAACCAAATTCGGTTCACTCAGAACCTCAATTTAATTTCAATCGCTGAAAATCGGCTTGTATTCTTCCTTCTTCGACTTCGATTTCAACCTCCAAATAAAATTACGACTCTGATTTCCTGGATCGAGCCTTCGATTGTTGCCTGGAGACTTTGATTTCTTCACCTGGTACCACTCTTCGCTGTCGTTTCTTGGAACAAACCTCCGATTGGGTCGACGGGATGAGCTCTCGATCTTCACCTGGCACGAGCCCTCAATTTCTCTTGGAACAGATCTTCAATCTCACCTTGAATGCGTCTTCTATGATCGACGGTATAGAGCTTAACCAGCTCTGATACCAATTGAAGTCCCAACCCCCTGCTGTGATTTCCCAGAATCGACCAAAAATATGAACAAGGAAGAAAAACTCAAACTTTATTGATATAAATGAGTTGGTACAAAAAAACCTAAAACATTAACCCCCTATTTATAATAAAACCAAACATAAAAAGTCAAAACTCTATCCCTAAATTTCTGCCAAAACAAAACAAAACTTATCTAAAAACTCAATCCTAATCTATACTTTAAACTCAAATAGATAAATCCAAAACAATTAAACTAAAGTTTCTAACTTTAACCCCTTAACTATTTAGTAATTACAAGATTATTCCAACAACCAATTCAGTTACTGTTGATAAAGGATAACCAACTTTAGAATGTTGGGTTGCATTTTGTTTATCCAATTTGTCTTGACCGAATAGAGCAACTTAGTTCCTGTTGACAAAGCATCTTATTTCACAAATTTACAGACCCAAAATTATTACTAATTCAGTTCCTAAAATGCATATTAACATTGATTCTTATACACATTTATTTGCTCACAGAATTCCTCTTTTCCAAAAATCCCTTTTATATATTTTGCAACCTATTTCAAAAACAAATTTAACACCAAAAACCAAAAAAGAACCATTTAAAGAGCTAATAATAACATATAATTGAACAACAATCATAATTTCATCATCCTGAGCACATGCAACATAAAAAAACATAATTTCAAGATAAAGAATCTCCGAATCATTAATCATTGAAAAAGTAAAAGGATGGAACACCTGCACCAGCCAAGCGTTCAGTTCTTCGTTGCTGCTGTTGAATGACTTTGCATCTGATCAGATCTTCAAAACCTTCAAGTTATCCAGTGGGAGAAGACGAACCTAACCCTAATTCTTCAAGAAAACGACTATTACCATGAACAAACGTGGAAGAAGTACCATTTTTACAAAACCCTCGAGCAGAATGCATGCAGGGTCTCCACCCACCAAATTTTTTCGCCAATCAAAAGAAGGCTAATTTAGGTTCATGTGTCAAATTGAGCAAGAACCCTAAAATTAAAATAGAAATGTTGGATTATTGACAGGTTGTTAACAAATAAAAAGTATCAATAGATTATGAATCAGAAACATAAAATGAATCAGAAATCTTGAAAACGTAAATCAAAAGTAGGGTTTTGAGAAGAAGGAAACAAATTTAAAAGGATCCATACCGTTGTCTCCATTTTTTCTTGAGTTGAAATGAAACAAATGCGTTGTTTGATATTGTGGTTTGAGAGCATATAGGAAAAGTTGAAGGGATGCGGCTGGTAATTGGTAAGTTAGGGTTTTCATACGTTTCCTTTGTTTCTGAATGAGAAGATTCGCGTTCTACTAAGCGGGTTATTGTTAAAAACTGACATGTGGAAGAAGAGGCATTAGAATATGCCAAGTGGCAGCTCTAGATTTTTGTTTATTAGGATTCATAGATTTTTCCACCGTCCACCATCTTGAGGTCTTTGATTTGAGTTGCGCCAATTTTAATTAGATTACCTTTTCCCAATATTTGGTTATGCATTATTAAAAAAACTGTAAACAGTTTTTTGAAAATTCTTATTTATTATATCAATTATTTATTTAAAGTTTTGAAAATCAAATAAAAATTCCTGTAAAGACCTTATAACTGATTATTTAACAAAACAATTTTTTTTTGAACGGCTTGGTACGACGACGCCCAAGACGAGATTTCAACCGTCGCATCGGATTTGACGCTATAGGGCGTACGCCCGAGCCCAGCCTAGGAGGCACCCCCACAGCTGGGTAAGCCTCCTGACCTTGACTCAACAAATTTGCTTCGGCCCGGATTCAAACCCAAGACATCATAGAGAAGTCAAGGGGCTAGCATTAGACTACAAGCCCTTTGATACAAAACATTTTTTTAATAGCTTGTTTCTCCTTGTAGTAAACTTGTTTTATAAAAGTTTAAGTTAATTTGGATTACTTCTTGTTTCTACTGAATCATTGTTTGTATTGAAGTTCTCATTTATTGTGAAGATCCAGTTTTGACTGATATGTTTGTTTCTACATATATTCAAGTTTATACAGAAAGGTCATTTCCACTAATGAACAAGTTTCTCCCGATTAAGTCATTCTACTGAATTACTTTTGCATTGCAGTTTTCTAATTCACGTATATTAAGTTATTGTCCACACCTTGTCCTAATAGAAAACAACCCGCTTTAATAGAAAATTATCACGTTTAATAATGAATCTTGTTTGTCTGTACCGAACCAATAGTATTGTATATTTGTGTTGCAACATTACAAATGCGTTGGTAATTACATATCTTCTCTTTATTTATTTATTTTCTGTTTTATTTAGTTTTTATTAGGATATCTTTAATTTTAGTTATTTATTTGTTTTATGTTGGTGTTTTAGGTTTCGTTTCTTTAACAATCGTATTTATGAAGAAAACGGAGGCCTAATATGATTTTGAGAATGTTTGAAAATTAAAACTATAATTTTTAGAAGTTTTGGTGGCTAAAAGTGAAATTCCAGGATGTTTGAGGGCTTAAAATAACGATTTGAAAGTTGTAGAGGCGAAACAAACTTATAACCATGGGGTACATGTGTCACGAGCATAGAGCATCACGTAGCCCAAGAAGCCCTTTGGCATGCGGGTTGAACCTGACCCGAATGGTGACCCGCGTGACATATTCACCTTTTTGCAGTTAATGAAACCCCACTTCACAGTCCATGAACCATTGTTTCTAAACCTAAACCTTATTTTGACCTTTAAAACCAGTTAAAGAACTCAAATCAAACTTTTTACAAACGACAAAGATTGATTAGGAGGCTAGGGTTAGAATTTTTTGAGGGGATCGAAATTGAAGCTTGGGTTCATGTAAATGAGTGACAGGTCATGATTTTGAGTTTTATTATGTCATAGTGTTTGCTTGATTTAGTATGTAATCAAATTGTTAATAATGCTCTTGTTTGATTAACGGTTTTGGGTTTGTTTTCATGGGATTGTATTTTTTTGGGATAATATCATATATACCCTTATTAAACATCAAAATTACATATATCCCCAATGTTAAACTAAAATTAAAAATATCCCCATATTCCAAGATTGCCCCTTAGTAAGGAGAAATATGTAAATTATTTTTAGTTAGTTCATTAAGGGTAAAATAGGAAATACATAATTTGTTTTTTAATGAAATGGATAAATTTGTAATATATTTAGTTTAGGAAGGGGAAATATGTAATTTAGTTTTATGATTGGGTAAATATGTAATAAATGGTTTTAGTAAGGGGATATATGTAATTGACCCTATTTATTTTATTTAAATTTGATTGTATTGCTAATATATGTTTAATTAATGTTCTTATAATGATATTGGATGCTTAATAATGTCCAATTGGTGAGTTTTGCATTGTTGCTCGGACTTTACTTTTCTATACTTCATATAAAAGGTTCACTTGCATATTATGTAGTTTGGTTTTGGTTTTCCTTTATAACTCAATCGTGTTGAGCATTATTATTTCTATGTATACCTTTGGAAAAATCAATTACACACAAATCAATGCCTTATTTCTATGTATACCTTTGGAAAAATCAATTACACACAAATTAATGGATTGATTCAAGAGTTCTATAAGTAGCTATACTCTGGACAGATTATTTGTGCTTGTATGAATTCTCTATTTCACTTGCAATCTGCTTGAGTGATCAACAACATACTTTAGCTTGAAGTGAATTCATTTTTTATTCTTAAGTGTTTATGATTTCCAGCTTACTTATTCATATTAGGGTAACTTGTGAGATTGATTCCACCTATTTCACAAGAAAGTTATGCAGCATAAGAACCAAGTACAAAATCCTTGACACTACTCTAAAACACAATGTAATCGAAATCCATGAAGCTAATAAGAAAATAATGATATAGTTTGATATAATTTATACCTTTGAACACCAATTGGTACAATGGTAGCTTCATGACTTTTCTTATCAGAGGTTATGTGTTCGAGTCACGCCTGAAGCGTAATTTGTTATGGTTAGCTAGGGTGTTTTATTAGTTGTTGGTTTCCTCGTTGTTGATGGTGGCAATTCCAATGTTATCTTGGAGTTACTCTTCAACCCTTGAACCATGGTTGTGCTATAAATATCAAAACCATGCCAGTTGGAACATGTACGCTCCGGTATGCGGTACGAAAACAGGTATGCAGTTCGTGCATTTCTAAAATTTGATGTTGTAGGTTCATTAGGAATGCTAATTCGGTAAGTGGTACGTTGTACCATATTGTTTGGTACGTCGTATCATTTCTAAAATTTGGCACTGTAGGTTCTTAGCAAAACCACTAATGCTTATTGGGTTATAAAGAGAGATTATATACTACAAGCTACAGTTGTATTCTCGTAGGAATACAAGGCTGGACAAACACTAGAAACAAAGTAAACCTAATTCTAGTATTATATTATTGCTTGACTAGCCAAGTCATATTAATTAAAATTATTACAAATGACTCCATTGACTTTTACATTAATTACCTAGGTTACAAAAGGATTAATGAAGTTATATTCAGAGAATCTTTTTCGATCTGATAGTTGTACTTTGTTGCTGAATATAACAAGAATATCTTCTGATTTGAATCTGATTGTAAAAAGCAACTCTGAAACTTTCTTCTGCTGGAATTTAGCATCAGCAGTTGAAAGTCTACGAAAGTCTCTGTATCAAAAGTTGTTGATCTTAAGAACAATATTGGTAAAGAACCAGAAGGTCAAGTTAGCTAGAAGACCTTCCAATCTTCAATTACTTCGGGAGGTTATTCTTCATATATTCTTCTCATTGGCTTGAAAACCTTCCAATCTTTTTCTTCATCAGAAGACATTTGTTAGATATTGATTATTGAGGTAAAGTATCAAAAGATCAAGTTAGCTTAACGACCTTCCAAGATTTAATTACTTCGGAAGGTCATTCTTCAGATACTGATTATTGAGGTCTTAATGTTTTCCGATATGTTGCACTCTTTGGAAGATGTAAGGACCATTAAGTATGATGCGTACCAAAACATCTCTGGATCTAGTCTTGGACTTTCGGGAGACAAACAGCCGTTGGAAGAAAAGAATTAACCTTCGGAAGAACTAATGCTTCCGAAGGATAATTATCTTCTTCTTAAAGCTATACAACAACCTAAAGCTTCCGAATCCCTCCTCAGTACTTAGAATTTCAAATCATCAGTGGTTTTCAAGACAAAGACTTCCGAAGACTTTCTGTGACAAAGATTCCGGACACTTGTAGAAATAATCAGAGCTGCTTTCTCACATTCAGATCAACAAAGAAGACATTCCGATGTTAGTCAACATCAAAGAAGATTTCTCAGAACTACAAAGATACGAAACATTTATTGCCTTTTGTTGTTTTGGTATTTATTGTAAAAGTCAATGGAGTCTTTTGTATTAATTGTAATTAATATGGCTTGGCCTGTCAAGACCATAACAGATACTAGATTTAGCATACATTTGTTTCTAGTGTTTTGTCCAGTCATGTATTCCTACGAGGATATAGCTGTAGGTCTTAGTATATAATCCTTCATTTGTAACTTATCAAGACCCGGGTGTGTGCTTGAGCTTTTGAGTCTTATTCACTTTGCAATTTAACAAAATATACTTTGACCTTGAAAGTAACTGTATTTGTGTATTGTTTTTGTTCTGCAAGTGTGAGTGAGTCGAGTTGATAGAATTTTCCACATCTATCAAGCTCGGTAGAAAATCGCGTGTGAAAGTGTTGTGTTGAGATACATAACCCGATCCAACAAGTGGTATTAGAGCCTTGGATCTCTAACTTAAGCAACTAACCATTCTTAAGCTACCAGTTGTTAATCTACAACTACTCTTTGCTTCAACTTTCCTCTAATTCAAAATGACAACTATCAGTAAGCACGATACTGAGAATGGTACTGTCAATAAACCTCCCATGTTCACACCTGATGACTATGATACATGGAAGGTTAGGATGGAAGGTTTCATAATAGACCAGGACTTAAAACTCTGGAAGTCAGTATTTAAAGGACCATTCATTCCAACCGTCGCTGCTGTTGGGGCTAGTGGAGCACTTGTTCCAAAAGATCCATCTCTATATTCATATGAAGACTCCAAGAGGATGGAAGTCGATTTAAAGGCATTATGGCTGATCCAAATATCCATTTCTAACTCTATCATACATGCATTCAAGAAATGCAAATCTGCTAAAGAGCTGTGGAACTCTTCACAGTAGATGTATGAGGGATCTAATGACGTGAAAGAAAACAAGAAATACATGCTGAAACAAAAGTTTGAGAACTTTTGTCAAGAAAACAATGAGAAGATGGCTTCTCAATATCTAAGGTATGTACAACTTGTTGATAATCTAAAAGTTGCAGGTGTAAAGATGGAAAACCAATATGTTATCAGAAAGTTCTTAAGATCTCTTCCCCACGCGTGGAACATTTATTCTGTTACTATCCATAGAGCAGAAAATCTTCGAACTCTGATGTAACATCACTGTACTTTCAGTATCCGTACATATGTACGATTGTACTGTTACGACATGATGTATTAATTATTAATAATTATGGATTATTGACTATCATTACTGATAATTGGTATACATTGAGAATATATTATACTATGCATAAACCATGGTGAGTTTAGTTGAAACCCAACTAAACAGAACCAGGGAGTTTCTTGCAGTTACATTACATGGATTATGGAGTATGGGTTAGGATGGAAAAATATTGGAGTTTGGTTATGTTTTGGTTACTAAACATAGTCAAGGACACATGGTCATGGTTTATCGAAATAGCGGTGGGACGGTGTTGGGGAGGTTGCGATCTACCCTTGCATATGCCCTATACATATGCATATTTTGGTCTATCATGGATGTGTCAGTGACTTGGTTTAGTGGATTTTCGATTGGAATTGATAATATTAAAGTTAATAAAATAATGGAAATGATATTGGTAGTAATTACGCGATGGTGAGGTTACGAGCATAAATTAAACGCGAATATTAATTCAGAAATATTAACTTAATAATATATTTGCGTGAGTGACGATTCACACGAATATAATTATTAGGAATAATATTCTGAAATGATATTCCATAAATCGTAAATCTAATCGAAATACGATACGAGCGTTGGATTCGGAAATGTGACGATCTTTACGAATACATACGTAAGTAACGCGTTTCAACGAGATAACGTAATTATATTAAACGATATTAAATTAATAAATGAAAACTAAAAATATTTATTAGGAATCACAACCTAAAACAAAACCGAACAAGTTTTATTAAAATAATTGATTTAATGAAAATAAACGGAATTATTTTATGAAACGAATTAATTACAATCATTTATTAAAAGCAAAATAAAAACATTTTAAAGGCTTTATGTTTAAATATATTTCGTGAGTAAAAACCGTGCATTCTATTAATTATAACGCGAAAGAAACGAGACCGAGCACTCGGGGAACGGATCGGGACATAAGAAGGAATTTCCCTTCTTCTTCCTCATTCACCAACAAACCCTTTCTCTCTCTAGCTTCAAAAATTCGTCATATTCCTCTCTCTCTAACTTCTCTCCAAGAGAACTCTCTCAATTCTTCACGAAATTACGGAATCTTGGTGCCAAAACGATCACACAATCAAGGAGAACAAGAAAGTACAAGAAAATCTCACGTTTGATCTACGCTTTGAGGTAAATCTGAGATGTTATTTTCGGTTTTGTAGTAGATCTCGAACCCTTGTTTTACCGATGTTATAACCGATCTAATAACTTGCTAAACATGAAAATTAGTTAGTATAAACCTAAGGGAAACATGGTGGAAACCTGCAACGTAGCTGGGCGCATGGATGATGATGGTACTCAGGTTTGTTCGAAGGCACCTAGATCGGCCGAACCTAACCTGCTGCTATGCATCAGCAACGAACTATTTGGGTGAGCCGAACCTTTGTGCTAGCTGGAGTGCCATCCGCGAACCCTTCTCAGCCAATCTATCCATGGCCGAACCCTTCCTAGCTAGGCGAACCATGCAGACCACCGAACCATCTAGGGAGGGAACCTTTAGCCCAAGCAAACCTTCCTTATGCCTAGCGAACCTGTAGTGACCCACGAACCCCCACTGAGTCAGACGAACCTAGGAACATGCTGAACAAAATTTCATTAGCCGAACCCTAGGATGGGATATCACTGAACCCTCGGCCGGACCATGGAGCCACAAACCTAGTAGGGCCGAACCTAGTAGGGCCAAACCATTCATGTTAAACTGGCTGAACCTTTCAAGTTAAACTTGTTTAATCAACCGAACCCTTAGAGGAAACCTTAATATAGCGGAACCCTAAGGCACTTCGAAAGCAGCGAACCTGTAGGATGTAACGAACCCTAGGCTATTGAACCTAAGGCTAACATCGATCTAATTGGGCTATCGAACTTAAATTTCGAACTAAGGACAAGGGAGAATAAAAGAACCTAAGCTCATGTGTGTCCATGCATGCATAGGCATCCTAAGTGTTATATTTTTCATAATAAATATGAGTTTTATATTATGGGTTTTTTATGAATTAAATAACTTATGGAAATAATATGAGTTCATTTCTTAAACTTGATTAAACATGATAATTTAAGATACATAGGTTAACTCGGATCAACATGCATGCATGCAACCGGGAATGTATATATTTGTAAAAGGTATACCACATTTACAACATGTATGATCTCTATATTCCCATTAAAACCATCATATAATAGGTTATTAAGAACTAACAAGTTCTAAACCTATTCGGTTAGGATAAACTGAGGAAAACATTGATAAATAACTATACATATTAGGTAATGAACCTGATAATTCGTTCACCAAATAACTAAAGGTACAACGAATATGATGAACTTAATCACAATCAAACATTGATTCTTATGAATATGAAACCTACTACAATTACAGGTTGTTGAGTAGTCTTTGATTTTATATACGCGAGCGCACATTATACAAGAACGTTGAATCTAAGGAATTCAGGTGAGTCTCATAACCTCCCTTTTAAACTGTTTTGTTTTAAACTCGGAGGTGAAACATGTATACCAATTTTCAATATTATTTTGATAACACATGGGTGATACCAGTTTATCAATACGATATTCATATTATGAGATTATCACTGTATATGGATTAACATTGATTATTCAAACTCCGTGTGATATTGCTGATGACCTCGGTTATCCGCAATGATCACATGTATTGTCACGTGGGTTACCACAATTCTGTGTATCGTTGTGTTGACTTCGGTCATCCAAAACGATTACATGTATTGTCACTTGGATTATCATAACTCCATGAGACCTTGTTGTTGACTTAGGTCATCCACAATGGTCACATGTATTGTCACGTGGTTGGATACCACTCCATGAATCATGTCTTTAACTTAGTTTAATCATAATGATTTCATGTATAGTCACTTAACTATTTGAGAATATTAATGATTGTGATTGGTTGAATGTGTATGTGATTGATTAGCTATGATTAGCTATGATTATTAGAGATATGTGATTATGTGTTTGTGATTGTGTGTTTGGATGTTGTGATGGATTATCTCGCAGGTACTCACGTGGATTTTCTCAAGAAACTCTAAATTTTTATAATCATTTTATAAAATCATTTTAAATATAAAACTTATGATTACTCACCAACTACTTCGTAGTTGACACTTGATTTTCACATGTTTCAGGTAATAAAGCTAAGTAGGTTGAGGAAGATGAACTCACACTTTTGGACATCATCACAAAGGAATCTTAGACTTAGCTAAATAACTGAAATTCTGGCGATTAGAATTTAGTTAGATAGCTAAATCTCTTTTGTAATTGATGTAAATTCATGATAGACATGATTTTTGTGTAATTAATTTGGTTGATTAAATGATTTGTGATGATTTAAATCAGATGCCCACGAGCTTATGAACAATCTACACATCCCTCGTCGCATCCCGACGTTTCCGCCATCGGTCGGGGTGTTACATCTGAAGTTAGGGGAACTCTTTGGTATACTTCTAGCCTACCGGATGGAGATTGATGCACAGGAACCTAAACAATCGTCTTATGTTCCTCTTGGGTCAGCTGCCTTATATGCACCCATTCATAATGCCGCATTTCAAAGCTATCAGCCCATATACCATTAAAACTCCACACCTATCATCACCTATCCAGAAACACCAACGCCATCTTCATCACACACAACCCCATTGCTCACCTTCGGTCAGGGAGAATTCATGGCTAAAGAAACAAACTACTTTCATCTATGTCAAGAAGATCTAGATGGCATTCCTGCGGATGATCCGGAAGAGATGGACATCAACTACCAAATGGCTATGATTTCTTATCGAGCAAAGAAGTTTTACCAGAGAACTGGAAGACAGTTTAAGAAACATAACATAAAGACTGGGTTTGGTTTGGATAAGTCCAAGCTAAAATGCTACAACTGTCAGCAACTGGGCCATTTTGCCAGAGAATGCAAGTCTCCAAGCTCCCAGCCATCTACTTCAGCTCAACAAAACTGCCAATCATCCAAAACCTCAAGCCAGTCAAACACTGCTAACATTGCAGAGCAACATGACTTCTCTGACTAGAGCTTTCAAGTGTAGGAAGCATCTACCTCAACAATGCACTGATGGCAAATGACTCCACTTCCACGCTAAGGTAATAGATGACATGTGCATTCCTGAATGTCTTGAAATATTATATGCATATAAAAGGTTCAATGCACAAGTCTGTGATGAACTTGAGTCAATACAAGTTGTTAATGCAAATTTTTTTGAGGCTGAAAGAAATAATAAAGAAAAGATTGAGGAGTTGGAAAAGACAATCTCTAGTTTTAAACATGAAGACACTAACAAACAGTGTCAAATAAACAATCTTTTGGAAAGACTAACAACTACTAAAACAGAACTTGTATTGGCTGAGTCATACAGAGACAAGTTTCTCAGTCAGGAAGAGAAGTTTGAGAAACTTCTCAAAATGACTGAGATACCTGACTTGGCAAAGAAGAATGGTACTGGGATAGGGTATAATAAAATGGAACCTCCATCTACATACACTCCAACAGTAGAGATTAGAGGTAGACCTGAAACAAATCTTGTGTATGATGAAACTCTTGACATATACAAGATTCAACAAGAAAATTATTCGCCTAATGTTAGCCCTGCTCAATCAATCTATTCATCTGAAGATAATACTCCTGATGTTTTTGAAAAAACTAAAATCTATTACTAAACAAAAGAAAAGAAACAAGAAAACTACACCATCTTTTGTTAAGGCTAAATGTGTACAAACTGGGTGTACATCCTCAAATGACTATATCACTTATCCATCTGACAAGTCACATAGGGCTAAATCAGGAAATCGAAATGCCAGCACATCAAAGGTTCAGGTTAATCATCACAACAAAAGTTTTGTCGGAACACCAAAGTCAAGTTAGTCCAGCTCAGAGAAACCCAAATCAGATACATCAGCAAGAAAGAACCTCAAGAAATCCTCCAGTGATCACACGATGTGTCTAGTTTGTGGAGACACTGACCATTATACTGCTGATTGCATCTTCACTCCAAGAAGCAAAAGAAACTCAAAGCCATGCAAAAGAGAAAGTGTCAAAGGAAGTGGAAACAGAACACCTAAGTCTTCATAAGGCCAAAATTTTGCTTCCAAGAAGAAAAGGTTAGGCAAGCAAAACAAGAAGCCATTTGAAGTATCTACTGCTGATAACATAAAAAAGAAGAAACAAGAAGTCTTCCAAAGTAAGAAACCAATCAGAAGCAAAAATCAGTTCTGCTTACAACAAATCCAAGTAAACCTCATACTTCGGAATGAAACATGCTGAAGAAAGAAAACAGTTCAAGACCAAGTCTAAACAATCGGAAGAAACAGAAAGGCCTGCTTCCGATAAGTTTCAGATAAAATAAAAGAAGTATCATCAATCAACTCCAAAGGTATACAAAGTCTGGAGGAAGAAAGAATCAACTGAACCAATAGTTCAACCATCGTGTTCATCATCTGAACCACCTAAGATGATCTCAAAGAAATTTACCTACAATGATGCCAATGAAAAAGCCAAGACCAGATGGGTTTAGGTTCCCATCAGAAACTAATCTACCTTCATATGTGCAGGGACATCAAAACTCAAAAAGAAACTTGTGGATAGTTGACAGTGACTACTCCCAACACATGACATGCAACGAGACCCACTTTCACAAGTTTGAACCATTCTTTGGAGTGTCTGTTGCTTTTGGAAATGATCCAGTAGTTGGATACATCACACGTAGGGGAACAATTACCAATGGTAAGGTAAGTTTGAGAATGTAAATTTTTTGAAGGAATTAAATTGCAATATGCTGAGTATCTCATAGGTATGTGACCAAAAACATAACATGTTGTTCACTGAGCATGAATGTATTGTCCTGAAACCAGGATTTGTTGTTCCACATGACCAAATTCTGCTTAGAGCTCCCAGAAGGAACAACATGTATATGCTGGATATGAGCATAGCTTCACCACTTAGCAATATATGCTGTTTTGTTTCCAAAGCCTCAATTGATGAATCATCTCTTTGACACAGAAGACTTTGCCATGTAAACTTGAAAAACTTGAATAAATTGGTTAAAAATAACTTAGTTACAGGTTTACCAACGAAGGAATTTCTTTGTGTTGATAAATGTATTGCCTGCCTTAAAGGGAAGCAACACAAAACTTCTCACCATGCCAATGATAAATTCTATTACAACAGTCCTACACTTGCTTCATACGTACTTGTTTAGCCCAACAAGTGTGAAAAGTTTAGGAAGAAAGTCTTATTGCCTGGTGGCAAAAAACGACTTTTCAATATATACTTGGGTATTCTTCTTGACTACCAAGGATGAGACTGCTGATATCTTGAAGTCATTCATTCTAAGGGTTGAAAATGAAAGTGACCACAATGTCAAAATCATTAAGTCTAACTAGGGAACAAAATTCAAAAATCATACTTTAAACTCTTTTTGTGAATCCAAAGGTATCACAAGACAATTCAGTGCTCCTAGGACTCCACAACAGAATGGTGTTGCTGAGAGAAGGAATATGACACTGATTGAGGTTGCTAGAACCATATTATCTGATGCCAAACTGCCAATTTGCTTTTGGGCAGAAGCAGTCAATACTGCCTGTTATGTCCAAAATAGGATATTGGTAGTTAAATCACATGGTATGACTCCTTATGAGATTTGGCATATAAGAAAACCATTTATTGGATTTCTGAAACCATTTGGGTGTCAATGCACAATCTTGAATACCAAAGATCACCTGGCCAAATTTGCTGAGAAACCAGCTAAGACATATAGAGTGTACAACAAAAATTCTAGAATTATTGAAGAGTCTACAAATGTTCAGTTTAATGAACATATTGTCAATAAGCCTGGAACTGGCCCTGATTGGCTATTTGATCTTGATAGATTCACATCTGCATTTAATCATTCAAAGGAGTATGATACATGACCTCAGAAAACTACTTCGATAGAAACTCAGCACAGAAAGGAATAAGATTTTCGTGTTGAACTGCCAATAGCTTCAAGAAAAACCTTGGTTGAATCCAATTCAACACCTCAAGAAATTTTACATTCGGAAACAATCATCACCTCTCAAGCAGCTCCTCTAAGTGACTCCACTTCTGCCCCACAGAGTTAAGAGGAAGTCGGAAGCCCTACTTATGAAGTAACCACTCTGGAAACTTCTCTATCCATAGAAAATCCATCCATAGCATTCCAATGAATTCAAGATCTACCTGAAATACAACTTGAGGTTGTACTTCCAAACCTTGAGTCCAACTCTCAAGAGTTATGTTCTCAGTTGGATGTTATTCCTAAAACTCGCATTCATACCTCTCTTCTAGCTGAAAACATCAATGGAAATGTTGATGAAGGAGTAAGAATAAGAGGGTCCTTGCATGAAACAAACATCTGTTTGTTCTCTTGCTTTCTATCCCAAATTGAACCACAGAAAGTTGTTGAAGCTTTGAAAGACAGTATCTGGGTAGAAGCAATGCAGGAAGAACTCCTTCAATTTGATAGGCAAGGAGTTTGGAATGTCTGCCCTTTACCTAAGGGAAAGTATGACATTGGAACCAAGTGGGTGTTCCGAAATAAGAAGGAAGACAAGGGTGTAGTAAATAAGAACAAAGCAAGACTGGGGGTGCAGGGATACACCGAGGAGGAAGGAATTGATTATGTTGAAGTTTTTTCTACAGTTGCAAGAATCGAAGCCATCATAATATTCATAGCATTTGCAGCTGCAAGGAACTTCAAGGTTTTTCAAATGGATGTTAAAAGTGTCTTCTTCTGTGGGAAAATCGATGAAGAAGAGTATGTTAGTCAACCACCTGGATTTGAGGATCCAAAGTTTCCTGATCATTTCTGTACGCTTGATAAGGCTCTATATGGGCTGCATCAAGTTTCCAGAAAATGGTATGAAACTTTATCCTTATTTCTGCTGACAAACAATTTCAAGAGAGGAACCATTGACAAAACTCTTTTCTTCAAGAAGTCTAGTCAACATATTATGCTTGTTTAGATCTATGTTGATGATATCATTTTTGGTTTCACTAATGAATCTCTCTGCAAGGATTTTGAAGCACTAATGAAGTCCAAATTTGAAATGAGCTCCATGGGAGAGCTTACATTCTTTCTTGGACTTCAGGTGAAGCAAACTCCTACAGGGATATTTATTAACCAATCAAAATATGTCAAGGACATTCTTGAAAAGTTCAACTTCATTGACTGCAAATCCCTAGGGACATCAATGTCTAAAACAAATCCTTAGGACCAGACCTTGAGGGGGAGAATGTTGATCAGCACCATTATAGAGCTATGATTGGCTCCTTGATGTATCTCACAGCAAGTAGGCTTGATATCATGTTTGCAACATGTCAATGGGCAAGATTTCAGGCCTATCCCGAAAGTTTACATATGTTTGCTATGAAAAGAATCTTCAGATATCTCAAAGGCGCATCGAGCCTAGGATTGTGATATCCTAGAAATGCAGATTTCCAGCTTATGGCCTACACTGACAGTGATTATGGATGGTGTAACATTATCAAGAAATCCACATCTAGAGGATGTGAGTTTCTTGGATCTACAATTGTTTCATGGCAATGTAGAAAGGAAACATGTGTTTCTACTTCTAATGGAGAAGCCGAATACATTGCTGCCTCTAGTTGTTGTGCTCAAGTAATCTGGATTCAAAATCAAATGAAAGATTATGGAGTAGAACTCTCAAATACTTCTATACAGATAGACAACTCCAGTGCAATATCTATCACAAATAATCCTGTCAATCATTCCAAGACCAAGCACATTGACATCAGATATCAATTCATAAGAGATTGTGCAAAGAAGAAACTAATTCATCTAGTCAAAGTTGATACTGAACATAATCTTGCTGATCTATTCACCAAGGCTTTTGATGATGGAAGATTCAGGTACTTATCTCAGCTATTGGTATGATCAATTTTGAATAAATGAATTTATGTCAAGGTTTAAATAATCTTTTGGAAGATAAACTTAACTTATCCTCTGAATAGTGTATACTAATCAGAAGAAATGTTAAGTCTTCAGAACTGTTAGTTAATCCTCCATTCGAAAGAAGTCACACTACTTATATATCTATTTTTTTGCAAGTATTTCTCTTCTGATATAAATCATTTGCTTCTGGATACATTTCCTTCTGATTACTATTCTTTATCAGAAGAACTTGTTATCTGAAGCATACACTTCTTTAATGCACAGGTTTACTCCCTTCCAACACTACACGACAAAGTTTTTATTTTATTCTCGGAAGAATCTCTTTCATCTTCCAAAGTTCATTGGGTTACACAGCTATCACGGAAGACCTTTTAATATTTTGTAACTCTGGATCTCAAAATTTAATGTGTCATTATATTAAATGTTGACATCCGAAGGTATAAAAGGTCTCCTACCCATTCAAATTCTCACTTCCTTCTTCTTCAATTGTCAGTTTCTCTCTTAACTAAACCCTAACCATCAATCTTCAAAATGGCTCTCCATGAATTCAAACTTGCTCACAATCTTGTCGCCAAATTGTCTGCTGATCATGACTTTGCTTCGATCATCTCGTTCCTCCAACGGAGCAGGTACTTTACAGCATTAACTGTCAACCCTGTGGTGTATGAATCTCATCACCAGAAGTTTTGGGTTGATTCCCCAACTGGTGGACATCTCTATGCTACCATTGACTCTCATCGGATTTCCATTTCTGTGGAAACCATCTGTCGACATCTTAACCTCAATGATGTCGAAGGCAGTGTTTCTTTCACAAGGGATGAGGTATCAATGACGTTTCGGTCAATGGGGTACGAAGGTCTTATTCCCTCAACTACCTATTTGAAGGGTAGAGTGTCATATAATAACAAATATCTCCTACATGTGTTTTTACATTGTCTTTCAAATAAAACTAGGGGTTGGGATCAAATTCACCTTGATTTGACTTCGCCTATTCATTTGTTGATCTCAAATCACTTATTTAACTTTTCATCGTTTGTTTTCAATAACTTGGTGGACAATCTGTCATCACCAAAGAAATTCTGTATGTATCCCAGGTTTTGCAATAGATATTTAACGGTGAGTTGCTGTCTTTGCTCTCACTAATTGGGAACATTTACAAATTGCCCTTGGTTACTGCCCAGTTCTCTAGAACTTTGACTCATATTCTTCCGTCCATGGAGCAACCTGCTCCTAAAGGTGACAGCTCTGTCAAACCAACATATGTTGAACCCACACCTTCCAATCAAACATCCCACTCCATCAAGGTCACCTAAAAATGCTAAAGAAAACCTAAAAAGTTATCTACAACTATTCAGGTTCCTTCTTTCGAACTTAAAAAGAAAAAGGCAAAGTGACCTGGTAAGGGCCCAGTTCTGCCTAAGGTGCAAAGCACACCTGCTACTTTACCATTGGATCTTCCTCTAGATCCAATGGCTGCCCCTCACCCATCCAATAGCCCTCAGTGTATGTAGCCATACATACCTGAGAATATCCAAAGGGGTGCCACTACTCAGGAGCGTGCTTCTTCGGAAGTCGCTCCTCTAGAACAAGGACTTTCTCCTAGGTCCGTAGATCTATCTACACCATCATAGACCCCCACTCATCCGGATACCCAATATCAAGGTACCTCCTTAGCTACTTTGTATGAAACACTTTCTCCCACTTCCCAAACTCTTTTGAGAGTGGTGACGGAGTTGCAAGAGAGGTTCCTCGAACTAGAGCTTACAACAATAGAGGTTGACCCCAGCAGTGTTGAAGTGGTTAATACAGTGGAGGCTGCCACTACTGATGAACCATCTCTAATTCATTAGTACAGTGGTAAAGGCAATAGGACCTCCTTTGTGTGAACTCACATTACCGATGACTTCTTTGAGGTGATCTTCAATGAGAGGAATCCAGGCTGCCAAGAAAACACATCTAGTGATGGTGGTGCAGGAGCAAGCTCAGGATTCCATCGCACAAGGATTTCACTTCGGTGGATGAGGGCCCCACTATATAGGAATTGACGGTTACCATATCCACCCTACAAGCCACGGTAGTTAACCTGGAAGCTGAGGTAGCTACCTTGAGGCTGCAGGTCCAAGAGAAAGAGGCAACCATCTTGGATCTTCAGCGCAGACCGCCCAATGTCTGCTCCCCATTCCATCCTGTTCTCAGCCAGGTTTCCTCACTTTTCCTTGATGCTACCAAAAATAGGGAGAAGGATAACCTATGGGATCACCATCTCCAGCAGAAGGAGAGGAGGAGGCTGCTCCATCTCAAACAGAAGGAGATGTAGAAAGAATCCACTCCATTCCTAACTAACTTGGATAGGGAATGGGATGAGTTCTTGAGCACTTACTTTCACAACTCCAGCTCTCCCTCATCCTCCTCCTCTTCTGATGCTGCAGGGAATCCTTGGAGAAAGAACAAGAACATATCTCCATGGAGCCCAAATCTACCGATGAGATCCAAACGTCTCCTTCTGAGACCATGTCCCCATCTGGGACCACAGCCAAGGTTACCATGGAAGACCATATTCAAGCCACAACCTCTATCTCCATGGAACCTAGGTCCCCTCTTGGGACAACTGCTAAGGAACCTAGATCCTCTCTTGGGAAAACTGCTGAGGAACCTAGGTCCTCTCTTGGGACAACAGCTGATGAACACATGTATCCTCTTGAGACAATAGCTGATGAACCCATGTCTCCTCCTGAGACAATGGCTGCTGATGAAGACCTCTCCTCAAATCCTGAGCTCTCTTAGGGCACCACTAAGGAACCGTCCAATGTGATTGGTCAACTGGAGGAGGTTGTGAATGCTAAGGTTAACTCCGAAGCTACAACTGCTTCGCAACTGCTTCTGAAGGCCCAGTCATAGTTGAGGTATACTCAGATGAAATTTTGGCCGATGAACCAGTGGGTGAAGCCATAGGATCTATCTCCTCTTGGTTAAATACAATGGATAAAGGTAAAAGAAAACTGACCCAGAGGAGGAAGCTGTATAATAGGAGAGGAGGCCAGTCATGAAGAAGGGCCGACCAGATACTTCCCTGGATGGAGATATTCTAAGACTCTCTGATCTCCTCCAGTAGAAGGGGTTTGATGTTGATGAGGTACTACTCTGGTCGGTGCCTGAAATGGATGCTAAACTGGATATGGTGCACGAGCTTGAACAGGCTGTTGTTGCATCCAAAGTTGTGGCAACATACAAGAAGAAACAAAAGGAAGATGCCTACCGAAAGAAGATGAAGCGGTTCCTTTTGTAATACAACATCTCAAAGAGGCAGCTTGCTCCTATGAAGAACTCCACCATGGATCTACACATAAGAGACATTAAAAGCAAGATTTCCAGGGAGAATTGCCTTCAGTGGAGCAGATCCAGGCACAACAGGAGGCTCTAAACCTAGTCCTCCAAGGAAGCTTCCAGGGAAGAATAATCATTGAAAAATCTCTTTCTGATGCAACATTCAGAGAGATTTTGGAAGCAATGTGTGATGCCTCAATGAGAGGATTCTTTCAAAAGAAGGAGACTCCCTCTCCTCCATCCAGTCCTTCGTATGATAACATGCCCATATCCTCGGTGATCAAAATCAAAAGAAGTCACACAAATCAACAAAACACTGATCTTGAGGAACAATCAAGGATGAAAGATAGAAGAGAAGAAAAGGAAGGAGTGGCTTCCACTGAATCTATAAAGGCTTTCACTGAAGCAGTGGCTTCTACTGAAGCCACGACGGCTTCTCATGAAGTAGAAGTCACTCCTGAAATCACTGAAACTAAGGAGAATGAAAGAGTGCAGGAGGAACAGGTCAGATTGTTCCTTATAGAAGGCATGGACTTTTCAAAAGAAGAAAGACCATGTCCAGAAGAAAAAGGCACGAGGAAATGCCCAAGAGCATGTACTTTCCTTTTGTTGAATGGAGCTACTCATCCCTGGGGAAGAAATTTGTTTTAAAATACTGTAATGGGAACATTGTGAAACTCCAATAGTATTGGATTTGCGCTCCTCTCGCTCCATACATTTTTGATCTGGACAAACTACCTCTACTCAATCCAGATAACAATCCTGCAGGAAGACTTGCATAAGGACTTGTCCAGAGAAGAGTTGAAAACTTGAGAAACGTAGGATATAAGTTTTGGTAGCATCAGCCTAGGGGGAGACAGTAAGCACCATTAAGTTTGATGCGCACCAAAACATCTCTGGATCTAGTCTTGGACTTTCGGAAGACAAACAACCGTTGGAAAAGAAGAATTAACCATGGAAGAACTAATGTTTCTGAAGGATAATTATCTTCTTCTGAAATCTATACAACAACCTGAAGCTTCCGAACCCCTCCTCAGTACTTAGAAGTTCAAATCGATCAGTGGTTTCGATCGAGTATCAGTGGTTTCCAAGACAAAGACTTCCGAAGACTTTCTCTGACAAAGATTCCGAACACTTGCATAAATAATCAGAGCTGCTTTCTCACATTCAGATCAACAAAGAATACATTCTGATGTTAGTAAGCGGCAAAGAAGATTTGTCAGATTTACAAAGATACAAAGCATTTAATGCCTTTTGTTGTTTAGGTATTTATTATAAAAGTCAATGGAGTCTTTTGTATTAATTGTAATTAATATGACGTGGCCTGTCAAGACCTTAACAAATACTATACTTAGAATACATTTGTTTCTAGTGTATTTTCCAGCCATGTATTCCTACGAGGATACAACTGTAGGTCTTAGTATATAATCCTTCACTTGTAACATATCAAGACACGGGTGTGTGCTTGAGCTTTTGAGCCTTGTTCACTTTGCAATTAAACAAAATATACTTTGACCTTGGAAGTAACTTTATTTGTGTATTGTATTTGTTCTGCAAGTGTGATTGAGTCGAGTTGAAAGAACTTTCCGCATCTATCAGGATCAGTAGAAGATCGCTTGTGAAAGTGTTGTGTTGAGATACATAACCCGATCCAACAGAAGCTTTGTCTTCTTTCAGCCCATCGGAAGGATAGAGTTATTTGTTGAAAGTATTCACTCTTTCGAAGAGTTATTTGTCGAAAGCATTTGGACTTGTGAGAGATAGGATTTGCTAAGGAAGTAGTGTTTAGGTAAGCACCATCCTTTTATGATCTTACATCATGTTTACAACCTACTAACTGCAATTTATTAAAAAAATATATTAGTATATTTATTTGGAGATAGAATGATATACTCAATAACGAGAATGAAAAGAAGCTATAATAGCCGTAATATTTCTTTATTCAAAATTTCAAATGATTGCCAATGCTTACACAAGAAGAAAAGAAATGTTAACGATTTTTTATACTAATTTTCTAACCAGAAGGCAACCTGTTATTTAAACAAAATAAAGTTAACTAAAACACAAAATAATTGGTCCTTTATTCCTAGAATTGCTCGATTTTCAACTATACCCTAGTCCGTGATCAACCACAAACTAAACTATTTACAATTTGAAAATTTTAAATTCAACAAACTGTAAATTATAAGATGAAACACATCATGAAACCAAAACATTGTGACTAAACAATTTAGGTGAAGGAGGTGGCCGGTGAGACAAAGTCTAGTATGTTCCCTTTAGAATTTTATGAGTAGTATTTACTTTGAATTTTCAAAAACAGGTAGCCTCTAGATGGTCAAACTAGGGGTTCATACAGTCTAGTTTTTTGATAAAATTGTAAACTATACTTTTAAAAATGGTTTTTGAATGATGAAATCCAAAACTAAACCGTTAAAAATAAAAATCGAACCAAACCGGACCATTATCAACGGTTTGGTTCCGGTTTGGTTTTATAGTTTGGGGGTTTCGGGTTTGGGCTCTTTGAGACCGTTAAACATAAAAACCAAATCAAATTGAACTGTTTTATGGTTTTAAACGAGATAATTACACTTCACTCCCAAAGGTATTTTTTTAGGTATCTTGATCTTGTGCTCATTAACTATATCAGATAGAATTAGTTACATCTAAAAACGATTGCAGATTAGGATCTACCCAATTTGTGAAGATTAAGCAAAACAAGAACAACGAAAGTCTTGAAGATGATGAAGAACACATACAAGAATCTGAAATGTAATGTAATGACTAACAATGTAAAGCAAATAAGATTCAATAGTCAACAAGATTACATAATATTACCTACCCCTAACATGCTCTCAAACTCCATGAATAGAGAATCCATGAAGTTCAAGGCGGAGAGATCTCTCTCAAGATTACATTGTAAGACACCCTCACCACTCTCTTGTCTGTATGCTTTTTACAAATGAGAATAATCTCTATTTATAGTGTTACATGACATAAAACCCTAAAAACAAAAAATACAACAAAATGATAATAAATATTAAATTAAGTTCTATCATTTGTTGTGGTCTTTGGGTCTTTTAGTCATCAAGTGTCTTCGTAATCTTGAGTCTTTAGTAGCTAGTGCGGTGGCTCATTGCTCCCTAATCAACAAATATATAATACTTTTTGTTTACATTTCATCTATGCAAGTAAACTGTCAGTCTTGAATTTTTCTAAACCCAACATTATAGAAAGTAGTGAAACAATAATTGTCGCACAAGAAGCCTTTCCTCATGTCACACAGGTTGTGTCAGGTCTCGTAGACAGCCAATATGTTGGATTCTCAAGCTCATGTGCATAGCATCTATAACCTAACATCACTTTCTCTTGTTGCTAGGATTTTCATTAGTTGTTTAAAGTAGTTTAGTTTAGTGGTTCTCTTATCTGTATTAATCCAAGATGTATGAACAATTAGGATCTATGACCTAACTCCTTTCCTAA
This sequence comes from Mikania micrantha, assembly GCA_009363875.1. NCBI lineage: Eukaryota > Viridiplantae > Streptophyta > Magnoliopsida > Asterales > Asteraceae > Mikania > Mikania micrantha. The sequence continues at coordinate 40,339,034 of CM018691.1, read as the reverse complement.
GCATTTGATCCAAGATTGAAGTATGTTACGGATTCTTCATTTACGGGGTCACATTAAGAAAATGCACAATCCTCTACAAAAGACAACAGGTTAACTATCTATTAGTGTGTATACGACTGTTATAATTTAATTCCTACAGTGATTTCTTGTTTTCATGTATGTATATTTCTATATAATAATTATTGTAAATCAGTAGAACATACGTTTCAATCATCATCATTCATACCATTATAAATAAAACCATAATAGAATAAATTTTTTGGCCAAGTTCTTTTAGGAAACTTGAGATTTGCTTGTAAAATTAAATAAGTTGCTCTAAGCCGGTGAACCATCCTATTAAGAGAACGCAAATAGTTTGAGAAATTTTAATTAAATGGATGTCACTATTGAATAAAGGAGCTCAATCAACATCTACTGATCCTTCTCAATATAACTTGTAATGGAAAAGAGTTCCAATGAGGCTAGCACCCAAAAGTACTCTAAGAATCTGAACAATTTAAAATCAATCTCCTTGGTCAAAATTGTAGGAAGTGGGTTCACTTTTTTATTATAAAACAATAATAAAATACACATAATAATGATAATCTCGTTATTCGTAGGAAATTATCTAGTACAATACCTGCTACAACATTAAAATAGAATAATATAAATTATAAATTTGTATGCCAAACTTGTTTTGATCCTGATCTTTGTTGGATCTTCAAGAAGCTTTTTTGACTAGAGCATAAATTCAACCAAGCTTCTTGACAATGTCTGCAACTAATTCTTCAATAATATGTCTCGTAATTTCTTAACTCTAGCTTTCAACCCGTTATATCTTCTACTATTCTTCATTGACATTGACTAAACATGTTGATAATTTTAGTTGAGACATTCTTTTAAAAAATATTACGCACATCTTCTCAAGACGAACGCGTCGTCTCCCAGGGTAAAACAACTGAAACAGTATGTGTACTGTGAGGATTAACCTAGGACCTGAAAATAATTTCTTAAACAAGAGCTTTAAGAGTCGAGAAAACAAAAAAGTTTCAAAGTGTGATATATTGGTTGTAGTATTCTTTGAACTAAAAAACAAGGCACCACTTGTCTTGCATTTATACTAGAAGATGGTGATTGCAATAGTCTTGACTTAATATATATATATATATATATATATATATATATATATATATATATATATAATTTGAAAAGTATTGATTTAATTGAGTAATATAAAAAGTCTTGATTTTAATTCCTATTAAATTTGATAATTGTTGGATTAATCTTGACGGGTCATAAAGTCGGGTTACGGGTCGATAGTGTTTTAATTTAGCCACATGTTTTAATGTTTTAATAGGTCATGTTAGTTTTAATTAGAGAGTAAAAGTAAGGGGATAGTGGTGTGATTAAGTGGTTTACTTTTCTTTAGGTGCAAATGTTTAGTTTCGTATTTAATGTAATTGTTTTGGTTGAATGAGTAGAAGAGAAAAAGTGAATAGTACTTGATTTTAAGTGTGTTTGTGTGTGTTTCTTGGGTTTGAACCAACAATTGGTATGAGAGCCTAGGGCTCGTGAGGTTGAAGAAGAAGCCGGTTTGAGAGCAGGTATAGTGAAAGAGAACAGCCTGTTGGCTGCACGGGTGCTGAAGAAGAGGGGCTAAAGAAGAGCAGCAGGTTCTGTGTGAACTGTAGAGGAAGGAGGCAATATCGATGAAATAAAGTGGCAATAACCAAACTCGGTTCTTTGCGAGCCCAATACGGCTCTAAGTGAGTCAGGAAAATGACGACATTAATGCCAATAGAGATTCTGTGTGAAACAAATCAAAACTTGATCTATGTGACTAGGAAGGAATGTTCCATCCATGAGAAAGATGGTCGGTTCTACATGTGCTAGAGTTCTGTGTGAGCCGGGGAGAGCGAAGAGAAGACGTTCTATGTGTACCAGCAGAAAAAGACGATCTTTGTGATTGAGGTTCATCGAATGGCGGATAGAACCTGTGTGGTTTGACGAGTTCGAGTGAAGAAGATGACTTACAACAGAGTATTTTAGGCGGAACAGATCTGTGTGATCGAAATGAAGACCTATGTGTAAGACTAAATAATTAAATGTGGCCATCATGATTATTTAATTAATTAGATCAGCTACTTAATTACCCCTAGTAGATAGATAATTATTTGATGGACGTAATTATCCTTATTTATCCTAATTAGGGTTTCCCCTTGGGTGTATATAAATAGAGACTAATTGGCTTATAATTAAGGTTACTCACTCTAAGAACATCATCATCACGAATCCTCCTTATTCATAAGAGAATTCGTGAGCCTCCATAATCGAGCCCTCTCATATCATCTCCAACCTCACCGTACACTCTAAACGGGAACCCGAGCGAATCGTCATCTCAAGAAATCACGTCTGTAATCAACAACGTATTCACTGGATTCACAGGTTTCATCTAATCTCTATTTCATTATTGTTTTCGTGTTCTTGTTCAAATCTGAAACAAAGGAATTGATCCAACATGTGGTATCAGAGCGATATGTTGTTTAATCGATTCCTAATCACGAAATTGATACAAAATCCAAAAACATTTCGAAAAACGAGTACGAAAACCGGTCGTTTTTTTCCAGAAAACCTTAAGACTGGTTCGTTTTTCGTAAAAACGTGAATCTGGTGCATTTTTCGTAAACCTGAAAATTTTCGGACTTAAAATTATTCAAAATTAATGTACACGTTTTTAAGAGTATTCGAATTTAAGTGTACTCGAAATTACGGGCACTCGAAATTTTGAGTATTCGAATTTTAAAATACTCCAAATTTAAGTACTAGAAATTACATTTAATTTAGTGTACTCGAAATTTTGAAGTTCACGAAATTTAAGTGTACTCGAAATTTTGAACTTCACGAAATTTTTAAGTATATTCGAAATTTAAAGTTCATGAAATAATGTTTTCGAATAAACAGTTCTCGAAAATCTAACATACTCGAAAATCTAAAACTACACGAAATTTTCTAATACTCAATTATTTTCGAGAACATAACATTCGAGAACTATACTAATTTTTTGAGAACATAACATCTTTCGAGATAAATAAACTTGTTTTGTTAAAACCTTAAACTATCATGTTTTACAAAACCTTAAAAATACAAAATCTGCTTAAACTCAGTAAAAAGTGTTTCACTTTCGCCCGAAGGTGATGTGTTACATCTTATTATTAGAGTCTTATTAAGCATCGTCAATTACTTGTGTATATCCTTAAACATTAGATATTCACATGACATCATTTTTCCTTAAAGTGTGTATGTTTCACTCTTGCCCAAAGGTGATGTGTTAAATATATGTTTGCAAACTTAACATGTGTATAATGCTTATAAATGTCTCACTTCTGCCCAAAGGTGATGTGTTACATTCCTAATGCACATTTTATTTTCTAACTAATTTTTTCCTAATACTTAGATGAATGGTTATTAACCAAAGTGAAACCATTTGTTTAAGTAGAACCTAATCTAGTCTATTAATTTGATGTTATAGTAGACTTTTTATCACAGCTTCATTACTATAATGGTCCTTATATATGCCTGCCTTAGATCTAAGTTACCCCATAGATCACTCTAAGTTCTTCTATAGCCTAAATTACTCTTTCTCATCTAATATAATCCACAGTTCCTAATATGGGAATTGAAACCCCTACTGGTGCAAACTACTCTGCTTGGAAAGATTCGATGATGCTCACTCTTAGGATTATTGAGTTCGACTACGCCTTGAGAGAGCCTGCACCTTCTGCCCTTACTAACAAGAGCACTGTTGAAGCTAAGTTTTTCTATGAGAAATGGGAGAAGGCTAATAGGATGGCGCTAATGTTTATCAAGAACTCTATCAGCCCAATTATCAGAGGAGCCATTCCTGATTTGGCTAACGCTAAAGCTTACCTTACCGCTATGGAGGAGCAATTCAAAGGAACCTCCAAGGCGCATGCTAGCATCCTGATTATGAAACTGGTGTCTACAAAGTATGATGGAGTCAGTGGCATTCGTGAGCACATCATGATGATGAACGACATGGCCCGTAAACTAAAGGGATTAGACATGGGGATCAGTTTCCTGCATCTTATGAGGCTTTCAAGATCAACTGCAATACTCAGAAAGAAAAATGGATGATGAACGAGTTGATTTCTATGTGCATACAAGAGGAAGAGCGTCAAAAGCTCAAGAAACCAGATGTTGCTTACCTGATCGCCACTGGTTCGAAGAAAGGGAAGAAAAATACTCATAGGGAAGCTTCTAAAGTCCCTAAGTCCAATGCAGGTGCGTCTTCCAACTCTAACTATTCCAATGGCAAGCTTTACTGCAAGTTCTACCGAAAGGTAGAACATGAGCAGAAAGATTGCCCAGACTTCAAGGAATGGTTGGCTACGAGAGGTAATCATCTTAATATTATAATTGAGTCCGTTAATTTAAATGTTCCAACTAATACATGTTGGTTTGACTCTGGTTCTAAGGTTCATGTGACCAATTCTACTCAGGGATTCCTTACAATCCGGAGGCTGGAAAGAAACCAAAGAACGCTTAAGCTTGGGGATGGAAAGGAATTATCTGTTGCTGCCGTGGGAACCTTAGAATCAATAATGAAAACCAGTCTATGTATTAAAATTTATGATACCTTATATATTCCTGAAATTTCTAGGAATCTTGTATTAGGACCAAAGTTAGACATAGATGGTTTTTATGTTTCTCATGGTAATCGCAGACTTACTATTGGTTCAAATTCTCAAGTATTTGGTACTAGTCTTTTGGATGGAGGTCAATATAAGTTAGAACTAGATGATGATTTCTCTAAGTCTTTGTTGTCATTTAACATAAATGAGAACTCAACAAAGACTAAAAGAAAACGAGACTTAGAAATTATGTTGTGGCATCAACGTTTATGCCACATCTCATGAGATCTCTTATCTCGACTTGTGAAGGATGAAGTTTTACCTTCTCTTGATTTCACCAATTTTGGAACATGTGTCAAATGTCTTAAAGAATAATGACAACAACAACCAAGAAAGGTGCCACTAGGAGTTCTAATTTATTAGAAATTATTCACACTGATATTAGTGGCCCTTACACCATTGCTGGAATAACCGAACAAACTTTTTTTATCACTTTTATTGATGACTATTCTTGTTACATGTACTTGTATCTAATCAAGGAAAAATCTGAATCACTTACAACTTTTAAAGATTATAAAACTGAAGTTGAAAATCAACTAAATCTTAATATAAAAGTTGTGAGATCAGATAGAGGAGGTGAATATTATGGTAGACATACTGATGTGGGTCAGGCTCCTGGTCCATTTTATGAGTTTTGTAAAGGCCAGAGGATCGTGAACCAATACACCATGCCCGGTACTCCTCAAGAAAATGGTTTTGCTAAAAGGAGAAATAGAACCCTAATGAACATGGTGCGCAGTATGTTAGCCAACTCAGATTTACCCTCATTCCTCTAGACCGAGGCCTTAAAGACAACAGTTCATATACTCAATAGAGTTCCTTCAAAATATGTCCTTAAAACTCCTTATGAACTTTGGACAGGAAAGAAACCGAGTAAGGATATATGAAAGTATGGGACTGTCTTGCCGAAGCTAAACTCTGTAATCCCTTCTTAAAGAAGCTTGACATGAAAACTGTTACATGTTACTTCATCGGGTATCCTGATCACTCAAATGGTTATAGATTCTATTTTCCTACCCATGTCACTAGAATTGTAGAAATAAAGCATGCTCATTTCCTTGAGGATTCAAAGGTCAGTGGGAGCAGCGCAAATCCTGACTCTGATTTGCAAGAAGTACAAGACGCGGGGGGAGACACACGTCGACTAACTTACCTCCAATCACTTCTCTTGTACACCATGCTACTCCGAACTTCACTGCACCTACTCCGACACAATCAGGACTCACTACTGCTCCAAATGTTACCGAGAATGAAGGCACCTCATCTGATCAACATCAGCACAATACCAGCCATGTTGAACCCGCTAATCAGCTCAGGAGGTCATCTAGGCCTAAAGTGCCTACTAACTTTGATGATTATGTAACCTGCTTGAATGAAGCTGAAATGGATGCCATAAAGTTTACTGATCCTACCTCTTACCATGAAGCCATTACTAGAGATCAATCTTCAGAATGGAAGATAGCTATGACTGATGAGCTTGATTCCATGAAGAAAAATGATGTTTGGGATTTGGTAGAATTACCCAACGGGGTAAAACTTGTAGGATGTAAATGGGTGTTCAAAACAAAGCTGGATCCGAATGGGAACAATGAACGCTTCAAAGCAAGATTGGTTGCTAAAGGTTAGAAAGATGGAATTGACTATCAAGAGACCTTCTCTCCTTTCTCTCGTAAAGATTCATTAAGGATCATGATGGCCCTCGTAGCTCATTTTGATTTAGAGCTGCATCAGATGGACGTCAAAACTGCTTTCCTAAACATAGACTTGTATAAAGACGTGTTCATGAAATAGCCTGAGGGTTTCATGCCTAAAGGTCAAGAGCATTTACTCTGCAAGCTAAAGAAATCCATATACAGGTTGAAGCAAGCCTCGCGTCAATGGTATATAAAGTTTGATGAAGTGATAAAGAAACACGGTTTCTTAAAAAATTAAGTGGATCAACGTACATACCTCAAGATGAGTGGGAGCAACTTTACTATACTAGTCTTATATGTCAATGACATTCTTTTGGCAAGTAACAGCTCAGACATGTTGCATGAGTCGAAGCGCTTACTTTCACATAATTTCGACATGAAGGATCTCGGAGAGGCCTCTTACGTTATTGGCATAGAAATACACCAAGATGGAGTCAATGGACTTTTGGGTTTATCTCAAAAGGCTTACATTGAACGAGTCCTCACACGCTACAACATGCAACACTGCTCTCCCTTTGTAGCTCTAGTAGTTAAAGGAGATGTCTTCGGTTCCTTTCAGTGTCCAAAGACTGAGGCTGAAAAGGCGCAAATGAGAATGATACCTTCTGCATCAGTAGTCGGGAGCCTTATGTATGCTCAAGTCTGTACTCGTCCTGATATCGCTTACATTGCTGGAATGCTTGGCCGTTATCAAACTAATCATGGCCTTGATCACTTGAAAGCAGCTGAGAAAGTGCTTCGATATCTCCAAGGGACAAAAGACTTCAAGCTGACTTATAGAAGAAGTGATAATTTGGAAGTGGTTGGTTACTCTGATTTTGACTTTTCTAAATGCAAAGATGATAAGAAATACACTTCGGGGTACATCTTTATGTTAGCTGGTGGACCGATCTCATGGAAGAGTCATAAGAAGCAGCTGAAAGCAACCTCAACTATGATGGCTGAATACGTTGCAGTGTACAATGCAACCTTTCATGGAATGTTGTTGAGAAACCTTATGGCTGGACTCAAGTCGTTAACTCTATCTCTAGACCATTGAAGCTTTACTGTGATAACTCAGCAGCCGTTAACTTCTCGAACAGTAACAGTTCGACCGGTGCTGGTTTATATCTTGATACAAAGTACTTGTTCGTTCGCGAGCGAGTTGAGGAAAATAATCTTTGTATTGAGTATATAAGTACTAAAGTTATGTTTTTGGATCCGATGACTAGAGGTCTCCCTCCTAAGATATTCGAAGAACATGTTTCGAAGATGGGCTTATGTATATACCTTATTGCATAATGTACTTACTTATGATTAATGAAATTTCCTCATTTATTTGATTTCTTTGTCTCTAAAATATGTTAATGCATGCCTAATGACATATAGACACTAATAATACAAATCATTCGTTAAAGGGCTTACTTGTTAATTGATCATAACTTAAGTTGTATAATAGTATGATTAATGGGGGTCTTGAATTGAATAACTGATTGAATGAATGTATTTCTCTGCTATGATTACAATTTAGAACTAAAATGAGTATCATCAATCTACAGACTTATTTTATGCTCATAATAAATAATCACTTGGCCAAGTGGTAGAATGTAAGACTAAATAATTTAATGTGGCCCAAATGATTATTTAATTAATTAGATCAATTACTTAATTACCCCTAGTAGATAGATAATTATTTGATGGACATAATTATCCTTATTTATCCTAATTAGGGTTTTCCCTTGTATGTATATAAATAGAGATTAATTGGCTCATAATTAAGGTTACTCACTCTAAGAACATCATCATCACGAATTCTCCTCATTCATAAGAGAATTCGTGAGCCTTCATAACTGAGCCCTCTCATCTCATATCCATCTTCACTATACACCCAAAACGGGAACTCGAGCGGATCGTCATCTCAAGAAATCATGTCTGGAATCAACAACGCATTCACTAGATTCACAGGTTTCATCTAATCTCTGTTTCATTATTGTTTTCGTGTTCTTGTTCAAATCTGAAACAAAGGAATCGATCCAACACTATGTGGTGAGAAACAACCTACATGGAACTGACCGGAGGTATTGGTGGTGGTGGGTGACTTGATCATGAAGGAACTAGGGATGTGTGAGTGTGTGACCAAGATTGAAGAAATTAGTGGTTTCACGAGAAGTTGATCAAGGAAAACGAACATGTGTGGTTTGTTTGCTAAAGATCAAGAGGAGTTTTGAGAGGATCTGAGTGATTCTTAGCCTAGGTGCGATCATGAGGAGATTTCGAGAGTTCTAAACAAAAAGAAAAAAAAGAACATTTTTGTGTTGTTTGAGAAGGGTTGCTTTGACACCAAAACAAAGAAAAGAGAGTGTTTCTTCAAGAACGAGAGGTGCTACACGTGAGCAAGTTGCAGTGAATGCAAAGTTGGGTTCAAAGCAATGATTTCAAAACCGGACCGGACCGGCCGGTTGGACCGGTGCTCGCCAGTGAAAATGGTCCGGTTTAGCCTTTGGAACCGTTTTTGAGGTAACCGGCCGGTTGGACCGGAAACCGGCGGTCGAACCGCTTAACCGTTAAAAAAACCGGTTGGGCCGGGACTGATTATTACTGTTTTACCCCTTGCGTTATTTACCCTAAAATGATAAAATCCTAAATGTCCCAAACTACAGACGACGGCCAACCCCAATTTCGTTTCCCTAGTTCCTTGCATCCCGCTTTTCTTTGATCGGCGATCATCGGCGAGCAGAGGCGATCATCGGCGAGCATCGGCGAGCAGTGGTTTGCGGGCTGCGGCGACTCATCACACAACACAGTAAGCGATTGTGTTACATTGTAAACTTGTAAATTGTAATCGGTTTCTTATTGCTTTCTTCACTCCCACACCAAAACCTTTAATCTTTAGTTAGGGTCTACGTAGGAAGTAAATATGAATATATGATGCAATCAAACAAGATTTCCATTTGAAATTAAACCTAGATTTGATAGAGTGACACGAATGGTGTCATCAAGACCATGCTCATATAAGTTGGCTGTGTAACTTGAAACTAATGCAATCTTTATAAGGTGGTTGTTTAACATGCTTGTATTATAATTTATAAATGTGCTTTATGGATAGCATATAAGTTGGTTGTATAGTGCTTAACCATGTTAAGTTGAGTTAAAAAATAACTGATGGTGGAGTTTTGGCTTTTGAGATACATGTATGGCACTAGCTATTTGTTTAATCATTGGGTTTTCTTATCTTTTTGGTTTTATGATTTTATCTACTTTAGCTCATCTTATAACACTGTAATTTTGTATCAGAAACATATTAATATGGATTCACAAGAAGAAGTTGAACCTACCATGCAATCAAATACACGGTTAAAGAAAGATATCACATGGAAATAATTGAAGGTGAAGAAAATTCTGGCAAAAAAGTGTTTACTTGTACATTTTGCAACAAGTCATTTCGTGGAGGGGGGATTAACCGAATGAAGCAACATCTTGCTGGAGTTAAAGGAAATGTTGTGTCATGTTCAAAAGTTCCAGCAGATATTAGGTTTCTCATGAAAAGTAATTTTGAAGAAACTTCTTCTCAAAAATCAAAAGACATGCGTGGTGGTGGAACAAACATTGTTCAAGAAGAGGGGACGCCTAGCCCATCACTAAGTCTTGGTAAAAGGAAGAATTATTCGACTTCTACATCTGACAATGCAAATTCATATTTCGCAACAGGTATAAATGATGCTACTCAGCCTTCTATTAAATCAGTTTGGCAAAGTAAAGAACGCTTGCATGATACTGATCTAGCCATTTCTATGTGGTTATATGATGCTTGCATACCATTGAATGCTGTTAATTCTCCAATGTTTCCGATTGCAATGAGCAAAGTAGCATCTATGGGACATGGTTATACAGGTCCTTCCTACCATGCAGTTCGTGTGAACTTGTTGAAAGATGCAAAGAAATCGGTGAAGCTCATAGTTGATTCTTAAAGAGATTATTGGTCAGAGAGCGGTTGCACGATAATGAGTGATGGATGGAGGGATGTAAGACAAAGACCTCTAATCAATTTCTTGGTTTATTGTCCAAAGGGAATTTCATTCATCAAATCTTTTGATGCATCTGATATTGAGAGTAATGCCGAAAGCTTATGTAAGTTGTTTGAGGAAATTGTTGAGATTGTTGGTTACAAGAATATTGTTCATCTAGTCACTGATAATGCAGCAAATTACAAGGCTGCGGGGAGATTACTATGTGATAAATATCCTATGATTAATTGGTCTCCATGTGCAGCTCACTGTATAAATTTGATTTTGAAGGATGTTTCTGAGATACCAGAAGTGGCTAATTTGATCACACTTGCATCACGGATTACAGTTTTCATCTATAACCACAAGTGGCCATTAAATTGGTTGAGGAAAAGACCTGGGTGGACAGAAATCATTCGACCCGGAGCCACCCGATTTGGCACATCATTTATTGCTTTGAAAAGTTTATATGATCATAAATTTGATTTGCAAGCTTTAGTAACATCTAATGAGTTCAAGAAGATGTTGAAAATGCCAAAAGCAAAAGATGTGAAACAAACTATCTTATGTGATAAGTTTTGGCAAAATTGTTTGATAACTGTGAAGGTAATGGGTCCTATTTTGAGACTACTTCGTATTTGTGACTCCGATGAGAAACCTTCATTAGGCTATGTTTATGAAGGTATGTTAAGGGTAAAGAAAGGAATCAAGGATTTGTTTCAAAATAAAAAGCGCCTTTAGAAGAAGTATGTTGATATTGTTGATGCTTGTTGGGATAAGATGTTACGCAAGAATCTTCATGCTACTGCTTATTGGCTCAATCCTGTATTTCAATATGAAAAAGATAATGTTGATGAAAAGAGAGAGGCATATACAAGTGTCCTTGATATGATTGAGAAGATGATGAATGAAGATCCACAATGTGAAATATCTATTTCATAATTAATCAAATTTTGAGATAAAGCGGGTGGTTTTGGTCGACCTTATTGTATTTCTTCTCTTAAGAATACTCGTCCTGGTAAGACTACTTCAATACTTATAAGTTATATTATTAATGTATATTACAATATTACAATTTTATGTTTAATTGTTTATTGAATGATTAGATGAATGGTGGAAAGCGTTTGGTGGAGAAGTACCACAATTACAATCATTTGCCATAAGGATTTTAAGTCAAACTGCATCTTCTTCCGGATGCGAACGTAATTGGAGCGTTTTTGAGAGAGTTCATACCAAAAGAAGAAACCGCTTGGAGCACCAAAGGCTTAGTGACCTTGTTTATGTCCATTACAACTTACGTCTACAGAATAGGTACGATATTAGTAATTTGATTCTTATTTTTATTTTTTCGAATAATATCAATATAAGACTTTGACATTTGAACTTATTAGGCTCAATGAGAATAAAAGACCATATGATCCTGTTGATTATCAAAGCATTGATAAAACAGAATTTTGGGTAGTTGCAGAAGAAGAAGAAGGAGAGCTAGATTATGATGAATTAGAGAATATGATAGACGAAGAGCCCCCAATTAACTTTCATCCTACTACTTCACAAACACAAGCATCTAGAGGTTAGTATTTTTAATTTTTTAGGTAGAATGCTTTGATGAAGTATAACGAATGTTCAACTACTAATTTGATATTGTGATGTTCAAGGTAGAAAATAGTGTGATTCAACTTGATGATGGTGATTTTGATGTAGAAGATGATGTGGTTCAACTTGATGATGATGATGATGGTGATCATGATGATGATTTGGATGAATAGGAAGTTTCATGTTGCTGTTTTTAATTTGATAAACTTATGAATGATTACTTTTGATTTGGTAAACTCATGAATGGTTGTTTCCGGATTGATAAACTTATGAATGGTTGTTTTTTATTTGCTAGACTAATGAATGAATGTTTGTTTTTAGCTATATAATTATTTGGATTTTTTTTAAATTTTTTCTATATTTTATATATATTTTTTCAGCATTTATGACGTCATTCGGTTCTTAAATCCGGTCCGACCGCTGACCGCTAAGGAGACCGGTCCGGCATCCGGTCCGGTTTTAAAAACATTGGTTCAAAGATCAAGAAACATTTTTTATTGGTTGTTGTGCAAGGAAAGTTAATCAGGATAAGAACGACAAATGAAAATGTGGGTAGCTGAAATCTGGTTTTTGTTGGGACCGGTTAAGGTCAAGATTAAGTGGGTGAATGTTGGAGTAATCTTGACGGGTCATAAGGGTTCGATTTGTTTTAAATAAACACAATTAGATTTGTTATGATTTAAATGAAAATACTAGAATGTTTAAATTACAAATGTTGACTTAAAGTATTTATTTAAAAATTTTTAAATTTATATATTGATTTATAAAATTATTTTGATAATTCTTGTTTAAACATATATAAGTATTATGTTTATAACAATCATGATAAATAAATAAGAATAAATAAATGAGTAGGAATAAATAAATAAATAAATAAATAAGTAAATTATGTAAAGAGTTATAAATAAATTTACAAAACTTATTTATTTATTTATTTATTTATTTATTTATTTATGTAAATTTATAAAACTTATTAAATTATTTTATTATTACTATTATGTAAATGGTTAAGTAAGAACATATAAATAAATACATAAATAAATAAATATTTGAGATAAGAAGTTATAAGTTTATAAAACTTATATATTTATTTACGTAAATTTTATAAAACACATTAAATTACTTTATTATTAATATTATGTAAATGAATAACTAATAAATAAATAAGTAAATAAATAATGGAGAATAAAAGTTTTAATTATAAATCATTTATTAATTTATATAACATTTTTTTACAGATTAATAATTATTTTTATAAAAATATTTTCTGTTCAGTTAAAAATTAAAAATAACGTTTAATGTCAAAAAAAGGGCAAAAACCAGTTTCAGACTCGGTTATAGGATTCGAACCCGCGACCTTAGGCTTGGATCTAGATGTGTTTAACCGGTTGATCTAGCCAACTGCATGTGATAAAAACCTAGTTTAAAATATTTTAACATGAGCTAGGTTCTAATCCCCAACTCAGATTATAAACAGAAGAAAGAATCGAGCCCTAATTCATATGTCATCCAAATTCGTTCGAATGGGTCCCGAAGGACATCCGAATGATGGGGCTATCAATCGTGGGTCAAAAACGAAGAGATTGAAGTATGAATGACCTACATTGGGATCGAGATCGAATACTTTTTGAGTTTGGGATGATGAGTCGAACGGCCAAGAGTTGCAGGTCGTGAATCGCTTGTGTTTCGAGTTGAGAACAAGTTTTGGATGCACAGAGAGTTTCGCGATATCAAAAGGATTGTTAGGATGGGTTTAATTTGATTTTTATACACGTTCTTATACAATTTGAATTTCCGATCACGGTTCTATGTTTGGGAAGGATATACGCGTTTATTAGCTGTAATTGCGCATTATTGTGATTGAAATCCACTCACGCGTCTCGTATAGTTTCCAAAACTGTTTCGATCGAGTGAATTACAGCTGTATTCGATCGGATTTGCTAACCGGGTCGAACAAGAAGGAAGTGGGTCGGCTGGGGCTTGAACCGAGTAGAGAAGGGGGGACTTTGGGAGTTTGGCAGATTCAGCCCCTTCCATGTTTTATTTTAATTAAAACTTCTGGTTTTTACACTTTTAACCCCCAACTTTTATAATGTTTTGTTTTTACTTGTTATAAATTATTTAAAAATTTATTTACTTCAATTAATATAAATTTACTATATTTCTATAAAAACATTATTTTAATGTCATATTATGATAAAAAGAAAATATTATTATTTATTTTATTTATTATATTTCTTTTTATTAATATGTATTATTTATAAAGTTTATAAAAATATATAGTTAAAAATTTATTTGTTTATAAAATTGTAAATAGTTTATAAATCTTATAACATTTATTATAAACTTAATTATTTTGCTTTTGATTTTTATTTCCTTAAATTGTTAATTAATTTCTCATACATACATACATTTATGTATATTTAATTATTTATTTACATTATTTTCTTGTACTTTCACTTATGTACATATATGTTTGTGTAGAAACGAATATTTCGAGTAACATCATAATATCTTTATTAATCATAAATGTTTATTACAAAATTCATAAATGTTACAATAGTAGCCTAAACAGGTGTTTTTAGAAAAATATTGGAATAATGCTTGGTTGGGGATGAGATTCTAAAAGTGAAAAGCATGTAAGTTTGCATCGGTAACCCAACATCCTCCATTTCCGTGAGCGTTAAAACTTCTTTTGATCATGTTGTTTGAAAATTTATGAGTGACACCAAAGTTTTTATCTAATTAGAAATTCTGTTGCAATACTTGTTGAAAGCGCATGCCATAACTCGCACAAAAAGGATAGAGGCATTTAGTAATACACCTTAGGAATTATTAGCGTTTTTAATTTCTAGATCTTACCTTCTTGTTATCATTAGACACCAAATTTGAGCTTATCCTGTTCCTTGTTAAACCCAATTATGTTTAACCATTTATCCTATTAGACTTTTTGATTTTAAACCCTTAGTGGTACAATCCAAGTAAGGTAGTGAGTTGTGAGTCGGTTTGTAGTTATATGAAAAAAAATGAAAAAAAAGAAAGAAAAAAAAAAGAAAAATATCAGGTCAAAATGACCATGATTGAAAGCAAGAAAAAGAGTCAATGTAATAAAAGGATGATGTTCATCCGCGTGTTCAATAAAATTGGATTGTCGCTACCACTTTCGTCTCATTCAAAATTCCTTATCCATATCTTTAGCCTAACATCATAACCCGTTCAAGACCTCTTGATTTGTGTGTTGTTATGTGTGAGTCGTTGGATATTTGATTGCAATACAATCTTATGATAATGGTAATTGACCTTTGGTTGAGTGTACAAATATATACTAGCATATCTTGCTAGTTCAGAAACAACCTGAGAGGAGAGTCATTGTAAGGGGTGTATTGCTTACACATGAATTACTTGAAGAATCTTGATCCTGATTAGGGGTTATTACATGTTTTGGACTTAATACAAGAGAAATCATTCTCTTTTCTTGTTTAGGTGTAAAACTATGTTATGTTGTAAGTCTTGGGAATTTATTGTGATTAAGGACCTTAATTGAGAATTGGTGGGTCAATTCTGAGATGTATTTGATTATGATGATCCAAAAGTTCAGAAGTTTTCTTGAGGACAAGAAAGTGTGGGAATGTGATGTATGGGGTTTGGGATGATGATTATGTTGTTTAATGCTTAAATTTATATATATTCAAGTGCGTAATTGGTTCAAATTAGATAACTATGAGATTTGGTTGTTTTGTAGGTTAAACGCACGGATTGGAAGCATTTTGGAAAGATAAAATATGATGAAGAATGAATGCATTTTGATATTAAATGATAGAGCATTGGAAGACAAGAAATTGAGCGTTTACGGGAAACGAAACGAACTTGAAACGCAAAAGTTATGAAGAAAACAAGTTTTTGGGGGTCTAGACGACGTAACCTACGGGCTTGGCCGTAACCTATGGCGGCTAGGGGCTGTTTTGACAGAACTTGTCCGGCATAACCTACGGGCTTGGGCGTAGCTTACACCGGTCGCAAATTCTGCACGTATTTAAGCCTCAAAAATTAGGGTTTTGGGGATCGCGACTGATTTCATTCGACTTGGGACGACTTTGGACGATCTTAGAAGCCAAAATTGAAGTCTTTCTACAATTCTAATCCATCCAATCAATCCATAATCATCCATGATGAAGATCCAATCATGTTTTGAAGATCGATTCGATGTCATGAGCGACTAATTCTTTCGTGGTTTCCTCCGGGTGAAGGATTCTTGTAGGTAGATGATTTGATTTAGTTTTCTCTTTTGTTTGGGACATTCAATCTAAGCATTCGATGCTTTTTGCTAGTTGTTTTGATTATTTGATTGTAAGCGATTGGATTTTATTTAAACATTGATCATTGCTTTTCAATTCCTGAGAGTTCTAGTAATTAGGATATATTGAGTTGTGTTTTGGTTTGATAAACTTCAATTGATGTTCAAGTGATAATCTTCCATTTTTTACAATCGAAGCAAATGGTCATTGTGTGTCACAATCAAGTAATTCATATGTTCATTCTATTTGGAATCCTAATTGAAAACTAAGTTAAATGTCTATCTTTCAATCCAAATCCCGGGGGAATCACCTTTTTCATAATTTTTTTAAAAACCAATTTTAGTTAATTGCAATTGTCTTTTCAAGTTTAATAAAAAACCTCTCAATTAATTTTAAATTTTGTTAATTAGTTAAGTAGTGATAAACAAACAAACACTTTCCACAATACTCCTCGTGGTTCAAAACCGGACTTACCCTATCTAATAAGGTAGCTGTAACTTGAGTTTTACTCTTATTTTTGACTGGCACTTCGACATCGGTCAGTAATTAAATTAAGTAGTACCCATCCGGAATGTTTACAAGGGGTATGTTGAAACTAAGGTTGTAAAATAAGTGAATGGTTTGCACATCATCGTACATTGAGGACAATGGGACAATGTATCTCAAGTGTGGGGATGAGGGAAATGGAAAACTTCACAAATTTTTTGATAATTTTCAAAATATGTTGTTTTTGAGTAAACTTGATTGGACATGAAAACTTAATTTTCAATTCACTAATGAATACCTACCAAGGCATAGATAGAGGTTCTTAGTCATCGTTGTCCCTTTAAGTTTCATGAGAGTGTTGCTGACAAATGTTTTTGAGAAACATGGAAAGGGATGCCTAATCAAGAATTGCATGTTTTAAGGTAAGTGCATGTGATGTATGTCGGTAACCTGATTCCTCCATATATGTGTGATATTTTGAGCCTTAAAGTGATCATATCTGTGAGATGAATTTCAGTTGTTGAGTGTGACTTGTAGGTTAGGAATGTGATAGAACTTGTGTGTTTTGGTACATGTTGAAACCATAAGTGAATAATTGCACAAAAATGATAAGGCATTAGGATTACACTAGTTTTTTCCCCTTGACCCAGTTATAAATATGTCTATTTCCCCTAGTTAACGAACTTTGAGCCTACGTTTTGTTTCTAAAAAGTTTCCTTTGTTCAACCCAATAGCCGAGCGTTAAGGTTAAATTTTTTGAAAAGTGTTAATAAGAATCCAAGTATTGAAAAAAAAAACAGAAAAAGGAAAAAAATCAAAAAGAGAGGTTCATGGTAGAATAAAAGACATTATGTTATAATTATACCAATGTCGTTGGTCTAAGTGTTTAGTTGGATTCTTCATCATATTAACCCAATAAATAACCTATACCCTTCCCATAGCCAAAGCCAAAAGCCCAAAAAGACCTTTTATTGGTGTGTTATTTAGTATAGTGGTGGATGCATGATTGACATACAAGCATATGTTCACAGGAATCAATACTTGGTCTTGAGTGACAAAGTTAATAGCACATCTTTTTTTATCATTAGTGAAACTGAGAGGAGTGATTGATTGTGAGGGGTGCATAGCATGTGTGAAAGTCTTACAGCATGGTACAATTAATTATGCAAATCTTTATTTGAGAAGAAAATTGCACCATATGTTTTTCGGCTTGTCAATATTGATTGTGTCAGTCTATAGGACGAATATGACTTTGAACCTTGATCTATAAATGTGTAAAGTGTTTGGAGGTGTGTTTAAGAAACTATATTGTGTTTAAGAAGGTTTGCTTGAGGACAAGCAAACGTGAAGTGTGGGGATGTGATAACAAGGGTTCGAATGGGTAATTTAAATGTGTAATAGGATGTTCTTGAGTGTTTTGATATGATTATTCATTCGAATAGAAGCTACCATGTGTTCATGTGGGTTTGAAGGTTAGATGAAGCAAAATGATGACTTTAGAAGGAATTTGGACAACCGGAAGCAAGAACGAGCAATTTGGGATGCAAGAACATGAAGATGTGGAAGCCCAGGCCTTAACTTATGGTTTACAGGCCGTAGCTTATGGTCTAGGGCATGGGGGTGCTACACAGTAAATGGCACCGTAAACCCGAGGCTTATGGGCATAAATGGAGTTTTGGAATGCCTAGGTCGTAACTTACGCCAGCGTGGCTGTAGCTTACGGCGGGGACTTGATCAGCACACCAGAAATTGCGTTTTTTGAGGTATTTAAGCCCCTGGTTAACCCTAGTCGGGGGAATCACTTGGAAACAAAAATTTGAAATATCTAGGAGCATTTTGTTGCATTGCTAAGCCTCCAATCATCAATCCAATCCAAGGAATCAAGATCTAATCATGCAATTCATCAAGAACATTGAAGATTCAACCATGGGCTAATCACGTCGTGATCGTCTCCGGATGAATAATTAGGTTTGATAGCTAGGTTTTCTTTTGAATTGTTAAACATTGGTACTGGATTAGTTTTTTCATTGATTTACTTTTCTAGTATTGCTTAATTGTGAAACCATAACGATCTGTAGTTTATTTTGCAATTTCAATTTCAAGTTTGTTACTCTTTATTCATTCATGGTTTGAGTGGATTGGTAATTGCTAGAATTGGGTTTTCAAAGCTCTAATAATCATTGGTTTTGTGAAATCAATAATCAACCAAATCAACAACATCGGTCTAGCTCCGGTTGTCAATAAGGTCATTAATTGGTTTTCAAATCGTAGGTGTGGATCAATTCAAGCATAAGCTATATTTATGTGGTTTCCAATTGACATTTCAAAGTATACCTAGCTATTTGATTAACTTGAAATCCGTAGTGATCGCCTTTTTCTTTATTGTTAATTTGCAAATCTTTTAAGTAAGTGTTTTAAGTTTATAAAGTAGTTTTTGTTTGCTTCTCAAAATCCAACATTTCAAAGTTTCAATTTTATTGTAATTAGTTAAGTAAATTGTGTATGAAAGTAGTTTCTACTTGGCTTCTCGTGGATCGATACACGACTTCCCTATCTAATTGGGTAGTAGGACTTGAGTTTAAAATTCTCATTTTTGATTGGTACTTCGATACCGATCAGTAACATGAGTGTCGTTCATGTCATTTGGTTTGCTTACCGTTAAGCTAAAACCAACAACTAACTTTGTATATTTTAGTCTATGTGACATTTCTCCTTTTATAATTTAAACATAACCAAATCTTGGTTAATACATGTCTAACAAATGCATAATGTCTTTAAATCATATGACGAAAGATGAGGTCAAACGGTCAAAAGTTAAAGTCAAGTCTGAAATACTGACAAATGTTACATCAAACTAACTCGGTTTCAGATCGTACCAGAACCCGATTGAAAAAAGAAGAAAAAAACTAGATTTGTTCACCTCCCTACAACTCTTGGTCTAACATCATCACCATGAACACCAACATGTCAACATTCAACACCAACCCTGGCCCAATCCCACAATTCCTAAATGAGTATAACAAAAAAAGTAAATAGTGAGGCATTGAAGGCAAGTGACAGATTTAGAAGTTTCAAAAATTCTCACTTTCTATTAACTTTTAGTGACTGAATCTGGATTTGTTTGATGCAGGTTGTTGCTCATTTATCTTCAGCTTAACCTGGTTACTATGGCTCACGAAGGCCCTGAAAAAAGCTGTCAGAATTGATCCTCGATATCCCAAGGTTATGTCTTTTACCATTATGATTTTCATGAAACTTTCTATAAAGTAGGAGATGATATTGACTTATTTTCCTAGATATGGTGTAGGCCTTTTTGTAAAACAGATAATATGCTATTACTGATGACTTTTTTATTAATAACGGCAACAATCGTTTCATTAGTGAAGACACCTCTTTGTGGCTTTTTCTACTCATTATCGACAAAGCTTTTGTGGTGACCTTTTAGAGACGATTGTTGGATCGATTCCTTTGGTTTAGATTTAAACATGAACACGAAAACAGTAATGAAATAGAGATTAGATGAAACCTGTGAATCCAGTGAACGTGTTGTTGATTCCAGACATGATTCCTGATAGATGACGATCCGCTCGGGTTCCCGTTTAGGGTGTACGGTGAGGATGGAGATGAGTAGAGAGGCTCGGTTATGGGGCTCACCATTTCTCTTAGAGAATGAGGAGAATCGTGTGTTATGATGTTAATGATGAGTAACCTTGATTAGGAGCCTTAAGTCTCTTTATATATACACCCAAGGGGAAACCCTAATTAGGATAAATAAGGATAATTACGTCCATCAAATAATTATCTATCTGTTAGGGGTATTTAGGTACTTGATCTATTTAATTAAATAATCATAAGGGCCACATTTAATTATTTAGTCTAACATTCTCCCACTTGGCCAAGTGATTATTTATTATGAGCATTAAATCTGCAGATTGATAATACTCATTTTAGTTCTAAATTGTAATCATAGCAGAGAAATACAGTCATTGAATCAGTTATTCAATTCAAGATCCCCATTAATCATACTACAATACAAATTTAAAACTTAAGTTAGGATAAATTAACGAGTAAACCCTTTAACGAATGATTTGTGTTATTAGTGTCTATATGTCATTAGGCATGCGTAATCATATATTTAGAGACAAACAAATCAAATAAGTGATGAAATCATTCAAATACTAGTGTCTATATGTCATTAGGCATGCGTAAAAATAAGTGTCTATATGTCATTAGACCTTATGTCACACCCCCACCTCTCGTCACCTGAGATGATGTCATAAGTCTCATTCTATTGGTTGCGGAAGCACAGTGGTGACGTCTCAGAGAGATGAGGTGTGACTTACTTGAACCGATATCACAGCACACAGATTCACTTAAAATAAATATAATACAAAGGTTTCGTCAATACAACAGTATAACCACTTAGTTTATTACACAATCTAAACTCCTTAATTACATAAGGGTGATGTGCATCCTCACCGTGTTGTCACCGTTGACCTGCAAAAGTGTTAAGTTTAAAACGTCAGCACAAAGCTGGTGAGTTCGACAGTTTATTTAAACAATATGATATGATAAGTATGTTCTCAAAAAGTTCAATTCTGGATAACCATGGGACCCGTATCTAGTTCCTTTCGGACAGTTGTTCGTTCACGAAGATACTACCCGTCGGTAAATATCTTAATGCCTAGTTAACTTAATGTCTATCACTAACATTAAGAAGTTGTTATGGAAACATGTACCAAACATTCACACCAGTGGAGATGCAATCCTCCCAGCAAATGGGTTGTCAGCCAATAGTACTGTCAATGGTTTCTGTTCGGCCGCACATGGGTTCACTAGATACAGTTCACGAATGAGGACTTTTGATACTGTGATAGTGGTTACTAACGGCAAAAATCCCATGAAATCACACAAAAAGTCACATGAAATCACACAGATATCATTGATGCATATCATATGTTCAGAAAATGAATTGCAGAGTTACCCGATGTCCAAGACATTGCCTTAACAGAAAATTAAAACACACGCAACTGGTGCTATATATTGATGAGATTCTGCATTAGTTTATGTTTGATATGTTATTTATGTTTTAATTTGCTGATTAAATCGTTTTGAACGTCCAATGTCTAAGACATTGCCTTAACAGTCATCAACCCGATGTTTAGTATTTAATTACATATTTTAATGTAATATCATACAATGTATGATAATGTAGGAACCTATACTGATTCAGGTTCCTAATACTAAGTTGATGACTCACTTGATTAATCAGTATAATCTCAGATTAACCAAATAGTTAATGTTGTTGATTATAATGCTAAAGTAGTCTCTAGACAGTTTAATGGCTTAAGAGTGATTAATCCTTGTTATTGATTACCCAAATATCATGGAATATCACAATATAGTATCAGAATAGGTTTAATAACCATGTTTAACATACTGATCTGACTGTTATCAGAAACGTCAGATAATCGTTCCAATGAGTATGTTAATGATTGTGATTAGTTTGAAACACATGGCTTTCACGTTGCATGTCAAAGATTAATCAAACTAATCATCTACATTTTCATAATCAAATGGCTTAAACCATTATAACCATTGTTATGATTCCATGCAAACCGGGCATTACAACGGCTCAAAACAAGGATTTACCCATTAACAGTTCGAGTTTGTCATTCAAAATCAATCCTAGCCATCATCTAGGCAATAATCAACAACCCTAACTATATCATTACGTTCAAATTATAGATTTAATCAATAAAAATCAAACCAGAAGGTTTAAAATGAACCATTACCTATTCTGACGGATTCCAACGGATGAAATAATGATCAGAACTTGTTTTAACGCTTCTGGATGCGATCTAAACGTGAGGCCTTCAAATACAAAGAAATGCTCAATTGGATGAATATTTTCGTGAGTTGGGGGCTGGTGCGTCGTGAGGATGATGAAAAATGAAGATGAGGATGAAAATCTTGATTTTTTTGCAAGTTGCCTATCAAATCGACCCCAGGCGTTTCACCTAGCGACACACAACCACTCTTGGCGTACCGCGCGGACGAGGTGGAACAAGATACTTTCGGTGAAATCCGCGCGCATCGCCTAGGTCCCTCACACGGCCTGGGCGTACCGCCCCATGGTAATTTCGCCAGTTTTTCGACGACAACTTCGTTTCGCGATTCCGGACAATCCGTAACTCCGTTTCGCGCACCGTTTTCGCCCACGTTCATCATTTTCCACGTACTATCATCCCGTAATAGTTTCGGTTGTCAATTAAACGTGGATTTTTAGCTCGATCAAATGTGTTCTCGTCGGTGATGACGAAGTCCTTCGTACACAATTATCACAGTCTCCTCTTGTTAGAAAAATTTCGTCCCGAAATTTAGGGAAGACTTATTTAATAACAATTGATCATGAGAATAAGTGTGGGTATTACTGTTTCATCTGATCTTCACATTCCCACGTATATTCAGGTCCACGCTGTGAATTCCATCGAATTTTTACAATAGGTATGCGACTGCATTTCAGCACCTTCACCTCTTGATCCATTACTTCAATCGGTTCTTCCCTGAACTGAAGTTTCTCATCAATTTGGATTTCTTTCAAAGGTACGATCAAAGATTCATCAGCTAAGCACTCCTTTAGATTTGATACATGAAAAACATCATGAACGTTACCGAGTTCAGGAGGTAATTCAAGTCTGTAGGCCACTGATCCGATTCTTTCAAGAATTTCGAATGGTCCTACAAATCTTGGTGAAAGTTTACCTCCTTCCCAAATCTGAAGATGCCCTTCCATGGTGAAACTTTCAACATTACTAAATCACCGATTTGAAATTCCAAGGGTCTACGATGATTATCAGCATAACTCTTTTGTCGATCGCGAGCAGCTTTTATACGTTCTTGAATACGTGTGATCTTATCAGTTGTTTCTAGAATGAATTCTGGGCCTATAATTCGATTTTCACCTACATCTGACCAACAGACAGGTGATCTACACTTGCGTCCATAGAGTGCTTCAAATGGAGCGCATTAATACTGGTATGATAGCTGTTGTTATATGAGAATTCAACAAGTGGAAGATGAACATCCCAGCTACCACCAAAATCAATTACACAGCTTCTCAACATGTCTTCTAGAGTTTGATTAGTTCGTTCGGTTTGCACGTCAGTTTGTGGATGATAAGCTGTGCTCATATTGATTTGTGTGCCCAGAGCATTCTGATGAGTTTGCCAAAATCGTGATGTAAATCGACTATCTCTGTCGGAAATGATAGAGATTGGTACTCCATGTCGAGACACAATCTCCTTAACATAGAGTTTAGCAAGTCGATCCATGGAGTAATCCTCTCGGATGGGTATGAAATGCGCAGATTTAGTAAGGCGATCAACGATAACCCATATAGAGTCATGATTATGCGATGTTCTGGGTAGTTTAGTGATAAAATCCATAGAGATCTGATCCCATTTCCACATGGGAATCTTCGGTTGTTGCAATAACCCAGAAGGACGTTGATGTTCAGCCTTAACCTTTAGACACGTTAAGCATCGACCCACGTATTCTGCAATGTGTTTCTTCATTCCAGGCCACCAATAAAAGTCTTTAAGATCTTATTTTTTCAGCACCTGGATGAATAGAATACCTGGACTTGTGCGCCTCATCCAAGATGATTGATCTTATGTTACCGAATAGAGGAACCCATATTCGGCTTTTGAAATATAACACTCCATCAGTCTTAACTTCAAGTTTCTTGTCTAATCCCCTCAATTCCTCAGCAAGATAGTTCGGTGTTTGTAAAGCTTGTTGCTCAGCTTCCTGATTGATTTGAGGAATTAGACTGGTTTGAATTGTCATACCTAGTGCTTTCACACGTAACGGTTTGACTCGTTCTTTGCGACTTAAGGCATCGGCTATGACATTCGCTTTACCCGGATGATAACGAATTTCACAGTCATAGTCGTTCAACAGTTCAACCCACCGCCTTTGTCGCATATTAAGCATCTTCTGATCTAGAATGTGTGAAGACTTTTGTGATTAGTGTATATAATACACTTAGTTCCATACAAATAGTGTCTCCAAATCTTGAGTGCAAACACACCACACACCAAGTTCTAGATCATGAGTGGTATAGTTCTTCTCGATACTTTCAAATGTCGTGAAGCATAAGCAATCACTTTCGTTCTGCATTAAAACACACCCCAGACCTTGGCGGGAAGCATCACAGTACACTGTGAAGTTATCGATACCTTCCGGTAATGCCAATAGGTGCGTTGCATAATTTATGTTTCAACAGTTGGAATGCCTCCTCCTGTTGAGAACCCCATATAAACGGTTGTTTTTTCTGCGTCAATGTAGTTAGTGGCAGGGCTATCTTTGAGAAGTTCTGATGAATCGACGGTAATAACCTGCCAGCCCTAAAAATTGACGTATTTCAGGTTCGTGGTGTTTCCCATTGTTCTACAGCTTTAATCTTACTGGATCCACCTGAATGCCATCTTGATTCACTACGTGCCCAAGAAATTGCACTTCTCGTAAACAAAACTCACACTTGGAGAACTTGGCGTATAATTTTTCACGTGCCAAAAGTTCTAAAATCATTTTCAAGTGTTGAGCATGTTCTTGTTGGCTTCGACAATAAATAAGAATGTCATCAATAAATACAATCACAAACTTATCCAAGTAAGGTCTACGTACCCATTCATCAGATCCATGAAAACTGCAGGTGCATTTGTTAATCCAAACGGCATTACTAGAAATTCATAATGCCCGTATCGAGTTCTGAATGCAGTTTTAGGAACATCATCTTCATACACTCGTAACTGATGATATCCGGATCTCAAATCAATTTTTGAAAAATAAGTAGCGCCTTGAAGTTGATCAAACATATCATCTATTCGTGGTAATGGATAACGATTTTTGATTGTTAATTTTTGAGCTCCCAATAGTCAATACACATCTTGAATGATCCATCTTCCTTCTTTTCACAAAAGGACTGGTGCTCCCCAAGGTGAGAAACTAGGTCTAATAAACCCTTGTCTAACTGTTCCTGCAGTTGACCTGAAAGCTCTTGCATCTATGAGGGTGCTAAACGATAAGGAGCTTTAGCCACAGGTGCTGCACTTGGAATCAGATCAATTCGAAATTCAACTTGCCTCACTGGGGATAATCCTGATATATCGTCAGGAAAGACTTAAGGAAAATCCTTGACTACTGGAATATCTTCGATACATTTTTGTGAAGAGCTGTTATTGATCACATATTCTAGAAAGGCCGGACACCCTTTCCGTAAGCATTTTCTGCGTTTGCATACAAGAAATGATACCCAGTTTTCTACCAGCTTGTTCACCTTGAACTAACAGTGTGTTACCGTCAGGTAAAGGAATACGAATCACTTTATTCTGACATATTACTTCAGCTTGGTTATTAGACAGCCAGTCCATACCAACCATGAAATCAAAACTCCCAAGCTCAATAGGAAGTAAATCAATATCGAAAAGATGATCATTTAGATTCAAGGAACATCCTTGAATTACACTGTTAGTTTTGATTAACTTGCCATTAGCAAGTTCAATAACGTAGGGAGTTTCTAGTTCTACCGCAGGCATGAAAGTAATAATGCAAATTCAGGAGAGATAAAACTCTTATCTGCCCCCGTATCAAAGAGAACTGATGCATATAGGTTATTGAGTAAGAACGTACCAGTTACAATGTTAGCATCATGTCTCGCCTCGATAGCACCAATCTGGAAAGCTCTCCCTCTAGCTTCATTTCCCGGATTGGTGTTGTTATTGTTTGGACAATTTCTTATCAAGTGGTCAGGACTCCCACACTTGTAACACGACCTGTTTGTTTGAGTGGTTTGTTGTGGTGCTTGATTGGTTGGCGAGCAGGTAAGTTGCAATACTTGGTGTGCCCAACTCTATTACAGTTGGCACAAGTAGGACACGGTCCTATATGATGAAATGAACACCGAGTAAATTTAGGCGACTGCCCAATGTAAGTTTTCTTCTCAGGAGTAACAGCACCGTAGTTTTTTTCACAGTTGTTTTTGCTCTGGTTTGATCTCAGCCGGAGCTTCTCCTTAGATTTGCCAAACCACTTTCGTTTGGTACCTTTAGAAACACTAGAGGTACCGACATCACTACGGCCCCCGGCCGTCTGAGTTTTTGTTACCAACATACCACTCCTTACCCTACCGCCTCATCGGTAAGCTTAGTGGTCAACAGAATTGCACGTTTGAGGGTTGTGGGTTCTGCTGCAGTTACCATTCCCGAATCTGGGGAACCAAACCCTTAATATACTTCTCGATCAATGTTGCTTCAGTAGGAAACATATCGGGAAGTAAACATGTGAGTTCATTAAAACGTGAGTATACGCTAAACAGTCAGCTCCGATCATCGAGTGATTCCAGAATTCCTCCTGGAGCTTTGTATTTCGGTGAGTGGGCAGTACTTCTGATCTAATCAGAGTTTTAAACTCATTCCAGCCCATCGAGTCAACTGTAGCTGAACCCAATGTTTTTGCCTGGTATTCCACCAGGTCAAAGCTGATTCTTTGAAAGAACAGGCAACATAAGACACTTTATGCTCCTCTAAACACTGGCTGATTTTCAATTTGTTTTCCATTTCCTCGATCCACCTCATAATCCAGCCGCTCCTTCCTTGCCAGTAAAGTAGGAGGGTTACAGGAAGCAAATACTTATATGTACATCCTGTCGTGGTGGATCAGGAGCTGTTGTAGTTGTACCAATGGTCTGATTAGTTTTAGCATGACCACCGGTAGCGTTGTGTTCAGTATGAACGTGGTCCCCACCAGAACCGCAGTGACAGTGTTGGTGTTGTATCAGGACACCATAAGTAGATAGCTGTTGCGCACGATTCGCGCTATCATTGCTTCATTAGTTTCAGATCCACTTGCATCTACAGGTGGAGCAGTGTTCACTCCCGGGCTCAAAGGTAGAACAATATTTGTTTCCAGATTAACCTGTGGATCTGGATTTGATTCAGTGTTTTACTGATTGAACTTGATTCGGCTCAGGGTTAGTATGTTCCTGATAGATCTCTTAGTCGTCGACCTCGTTTGGGAGCCATTATTCTGCTCACAAGCAGATAAACTCGGGTCAGTCAAGAACATTAAATATATAACCATTTGAATCACATAAATTCAATCATATTCAGTTATACTGAAACTTTATGAAGTTGAAAATGTGATTATATAAATACAATTATAACTACTTGACATAATCCCAATATGTTCTCAATGAACCGTGATTATACAAATGTTTGTAGTTATACTTAGTCCTACATTCAAAAACATGTCATATCATCACTCAGCTCACTGCTTTGTGATATTAAGTCTGATATGTTTATTATTTACATGTTTTTAATATCCGTT